>VWZE01008598.1:468802-506360 GCA_013396675.1 Eubucco bourcierii
TTTTTTTTTTTTTTTTTACTGTTTTGTTCTTACTGTTGTCATCTCTCTGCTTTGTTCTTTTGGGTTAATGTGGCATGTCTCCAACACAGCCCTGGAAAATAACTGTAATGTGATTTGGGTTTAGTGTCATTAAACCCGATTAGCAAGAAGTGTTCATGAAAAATCCATAATTACCTCACAAAAAAAAAAAAAAAAAAGATTTTTTTTTTCCTTTTTTTTGTTTTTGCCAGGAAGCTACAAAGAAGTTTGCTTCCATTTAACTAGTTGGGCTACTTGAGAAAAGCTGTTGTGACATTGTTTTCCCTCTGCATTTCTCTGTGCCCTGCAAATATCATAAAATACCAAAGTCTGCTGAAAACATCAATCTTCTCTCAGAGCTGATTTCTCATATGAAACCAAATATGCAGTACTCAAAGAAAAGAAAAAGCCATAGAGAGCATAATGCACCTTGATTGATGTGCTAGTGCTTTGGGTACAAGGCTGGACTTCCTGACTAAATCTATAATGATAAAAAGAAGACTCCAGCTGGACAAAAGCACAGTGTGGCTGGCATTGCTGGACTGTTTAATCCCCCAAAACATGGCTGTTGCAGTGGACATTGTCCAGTAGTTTGGGGGCTGCCCCCAAACACTCTCACCGTGGTCTTTCCTTTCTATTTATTGGGTTTTGAGAGGACGAGAAGGATGCTCTAAACTTTGAGAATAGAGGCATACAAAACTTCAGCTACCAATATATGTTCTTCCAAAGCATCATTTTCATTTAGCATCAAGCAGAGGACAATCTCTGCCTGTAGGTTTTTTTGTCTGTTTTCTGTTGCAAATCAAGCTGAGATCAGCCTTTGATCAATTGCTGCTTGCAAACCTCAGTAAGACGCGGGGAGAAAAAGAGCCTTTCTCCCCTGCAGCATCAGGAGAAGAGTCTGGGGCAGCTCCACTGCTGTGCTCCATGGGCAAGCATTCCCACAAGTCTGTGCCCTGAGCTTTGCCAACTGCAATGGCATTCTTGTTTGATTTTTCCTGTAATACCGTCAGTGGAGAACGAGCTCGCCTGTAGTTGGCATAAGCAAACCTCAGCTTTCTTTGAGAGCACTTCAGATGTTCCCAACCTCTATAAGTTTATTCAGAAAGTTGTGTAGCCACCCTGGTTTGAATCTGGTGGATGTTCTTGAGCTATGAATACCACAGACTTTTTCCCATACAGTTCTGACATCTATATCCCAAGCTGTTCACCACAGGGTAGATGTTTCTCCTTCTTCTACACAGAGACAAAGCAGCAATGCCACGGCTGCCTGCTGTACACATGCTGATGCCCATTTGGAGGCTTAAGGGTCCTCTGCACTTGAACTGATGGTTGGGTGTGCAGCCTGGGTAGCTGCCCCTTAAGTGCTCCACCATACAAACATAGAGATGTGGGTGGGAACACATGCTGTAAGATAATATTTAAGGAACTCTCCAGCCCCAGGTAGTGAAGGTAAAAAGCACTGACAATCTCATCAGTAAAAAGAGGTCCAGGAAGCAAGCCAAAGTCACCTTCATGGAAGTAAGAAGCAAGTAAACTCTTTGATGGTCATGTTAGAAGCATGTAAAATTCCACTCACACACTTGCCCTCTACATGCAGTATGATCATAGTACCTAAATTACATGGAAAATGAACTTACTTTAGAAGGTCTCAGGCTTGGTTCTCCTGCATAGATTTAAGGGTATGGACAAACACAACTGATAAAACACCTAGTTAAAACCCTGTGCTCTTCTCCATTCCCATTTTGATTAACCAAATAGAAACTGAAATCTGAATATTGCCTTTCTGGGCAGTTTCTGGGTTGCTCCACCATATCTTATGCTTGAGAACTGAGAGACAAGTAACAGCTTAGAATCACAGAATGCACTGAATTGGAAGGGGTCTTGGGATCACACAGCCTAACTCCATGCAGGGCAACCTAAATGTCAAACCATCTATCTAAGAGTGTTGTTCAAATGCTTCTTGAATGCTGACAAACTTGGGGCTGTGCCCACTTACTTCTCTGGGAGCTTGTTCCAGTGCTTGGCCACTCTCTCAGTAAAGAGCTTTTTTTTCCTAACATGCAATCTGAACTTCTTCTGACCTAATTTTAAGTCATTCCCTCTCATCTTATCACTGAACACTAGACAGAAGAGATTAGCACCTTTCTCTGCTCCTTGTCATGAAGAAGTTGCAGACAGCAATGAGGTTATACTTCAGCCTCCTCGTTCCTAAGCCAAACAGACTTCATATGCTCAGCCACCCCTTATAAGTCATGACCTCCAGATCTTTCACCACCTTTGTTGCCTGCTTTTGGACTCATTCTAGTATTTTTAATATCCTTACACTGTGGAGTCTAAAACTGCCCTCAGTACTTGCAGTGAGGTGGCACCAATGCTGCATACAGTGGGACAATCCCTTGTTTTGGTTGGTTAGATATACTATGCTTAATGCACCCTAGGACAGGGTTGGTCCTTCAGGCCACCAGGGCACATTGTAGACTCATACTGAGCTCACTGTCAACTGAAAATCCTCAAATCTCTCTCTGAAGGGCTTCATTTTGTCTCCTAGTCTAACCATACCTCTAGAATTACTCTGCTCCAGATGTTGAATCCAGCATTTGTTCATGTTAAATTTCAATCAGTTGGTGATTTGCTGGCACTCTGATCTAACAAGATCTTTCTGTAAGGCTGTCTAGCCTCAAGGGAATCAAGAGATCCTCCTAATTTACTATTATCTGTGTTTACTGTGCACTGAAATCCTGCCTTCAGTTCCCTGGTAAAAATATCATGTCCCTAAAATGGAGCCCCCAAGAGCACCACTAGCAACTGTCTCCCAGTCAGGTGCTACCACTTTTACTCCAACCCTTAAAGCTCAACACTTCAGCCAATTGTTTACCCATCACATTATGTGCACTAGTATCTATGTGCTGTGAAACCAGCAGAAAGATTGCAAAACAGGACCTCAATCAGCACAACTTTGCAATATTAGGATGAGTATTACAAACTATAGAGCTTTATCACACCAGCTGAGGTCATGGAAACATCTTTTCCCCTTCCCACTTCCCTGTAATCTAACAGTACTAGAAACAAATTAAAAAAAAAAAAAAAAAANAAGGGACAGCCTCCATTTGGTAGCAATGGAAAGTTTTAGACAACCTTCAAGTGTCACCAGCAAAAGGCAGTGCAGAAATTCTCCCTCTTCGATGGCATCATTCTGTCAATTAGCTGAAAACAGCAATTACCAGTCCTTTTCTTTATTATTTGTGAAGAATCAAAGCTTTCTGAGAATGATGAATGGCTCCTTGGAAAATGCAATGTGCAGTTCTGCTAAATTTGCACTTTTCTATTGGTTTTTACTTTGTTTTGTTTTATAAACCATCTTTTCACACAGCTTATTAAAGTAGTAGGGGTTGCTGGAGGGGGGGAAACAAAAAAGACACAGGACACACATCACGGAAGGAAAATGCCAAAGAATGGTTTAAAGGAGAGCAGAGAGTTTTTCTCATTTAACTCACTGACCAGGGCAAAGACATGTTCCCACACCTTCATTAATTAAACAAGAAAGTTAACATGGTTAACAACATTAGGAAGAAAACCTCATTTGAATTGTTCTGAAACAACACAGAACAAAAGCTGATGCATTCTGAGGATGACCTTTGAGAATTCTGCCTTCATTAACATTTCAAACAGCACAGCACAAAATTAAGACAGGAAATAGACTTGCAATGCTATTTGACTGCAAAAATATATCATTAACATGCCCATAATTAGCTGAATACCAATGTTTGTCCCATTGTCTCTGCTAATAATGGTGTACGATGCAAATAGGATTTCAACTGACAAAACTGATGGGGATATTTGAGTTTATTCCATCTCCTAAACACACTGAGTAAAGCCAAACAAGCCCCATTTGCCTCTCTCAAAGGGATGACCTCAGTGCCTGCCCTCCCAGGCTCACATCAAACAATTGCAGAAGGTGGATACAGGCTGCACTTAAGACTAAATCCAGTTATCCTTTCCCACCTCACAGTAGCAAGCTAATTAGGGAGCTACTGGTGACCACGAGGTGTTACATGAAGCAGTTTAGATGTTAACATCACCCTTTTCAAACACCACCATAGCATTAGTGGATCCCATACCTCATTTTCCCCAAGATATGATGGCAAACTTCTACCTATTTCTAGTTATCATCCTCTACTCTGTCCTAGTGAAGTCACGTCTGGAACACTGTGTCCAGCTCTGGGCTTCCCAGTTCAAGACAAAATAGGAACTACTGGAGAAAGTCCAACAGAGAATTTCTCCAGAAGACTACAAAGATGCTGAAGGGTCTGAAGTATCTCTTGTGAGTTGAGGCTGAGACCTGGGGTTGTTTAGCATGAAGATGACTGAGAGAAGATCTTATCGATGTTTCTTAATATTTAAAGGGCAGGTGGCAAGAGGATGAGACCAGACTCTTTTCAGTGGTGCCCAGTGACAGGGTAAGGGGAAATGGGAACAAACTGGGACACAGGAAGTTCAATTTGAAAAACTTCCTTACTCTGAGGCTCACAGAACCCTGGAACAGGCTGCCAGAAAGGCTGTGGAGTTTATTTCTCTGGAAAGATTCAAAACCTGCCTGGATGCAATTTAAGAAGGACATTGAGGTGCTTGAGTGTGTCCAGAGAAGGGCAACAAGGCTAGTGAGAGGCCTTGAGCACAAGCCCTGTGAGGAGAGGCTGAGGGAGCTGGGATTGTCTAGCCTGGAGAAGAGGAGGCTCAGAGAGGACCTTATTGCTGTCTACAACTACCTGAAGGGTGGTTGTGGCCAGGGGGAGGTTACCTTCTTCTCTCAGGCAACCAGTGACAGAACAAGAGGACACAGTCTCAAGCTATGCCAGGGGAAGTTTAGGCTGGAGGTGAGGAGAAGGTTCTTGCCTGAGAGTCATTGACTGCTGGAATGGGCTGCCCAGGGAGGTGGCGAAGTCACCGTCCCTGGATTTGTTCAAGGCAGGTTTGGACGAGGCACTTGGTGCCATGGTCTGGTCTTGAGGTCTGTGGTATCGGGTTGGACTTGATGAGCTTTGAGGTCTCTTCCAACCTTGGTGATACTGTGAGACTGTGTAACCTGCCCTGGATTATCTTACTTTAGTAAGGGACTTGGACTGGATGACCTCGAGGTCTTTTCAAACCCCAACCACCATTCTGTGATTCTGTATTCAAAATGCTGAGCTCCTGTGACATTTCATAGTGCCTGCCACATGCCAGAGATGACAACACAGAGTACAATCACTTGTCTCTGATGCAGTCCCACTCCTATAGGGCAGGTAACAGAGCTGCTCTTTCTAAGTACTTCAGGATTTGGCATCTTGGAGTAGAAGAAACAATAAACCACCAAAACCAAGACATACTAGGCAAATCAGTATGGCCCCTCTGTCAGGGCAGACTACCACTCTGGACCCCTTTGTGCAACAGGGTCAGCACACATGAAGGTCAGAGCAAAGTCTGGAGATGGGACACTCACCCAGTTGCTCTTTCAGTTCCTAAGGATTTCAACCTTCTCTTGGATAAACTAGTGATAAGATACATCTTTGTGAAGTAGGCTTAGGCCCTTCCTTAGACTGCAATTAGTTAACTACCACTTAATTTGCTGCCAACATTGGGAAGCAACTTAGTTCTGCAGCAAGTGACTTCCATCACAGCCAGTTTAGCCCAAGTCCAGCTGGTGCATGTTGCCACAGCAGTGTCCATTCATTCCTAGTGGCATGGTAGAGCCCTTTACAGGGCCCTGTGCAAGTTTTGAGTATTCACACAGAGACTGCCCATAACAGCACTTCTACTGCAGTTTTCCCAGGAGTATTCTGCAGCCTCTTAGACCTCACCACTGGGAAATACTTGCCTGATACTCAGCCTAGACTCAGTTTCATTCCATGTTCTGTGTTAGATCTTCTCACGCAATACCCACCCTTCTGCTTCCAAGTTGTGGCATCTCTAAGCTTCTTGGTCAGTACCTGACAGGTTGTGGGAGTTTTAATTTGATGTGAGCCAGACCTGCCTGATGATAGAGAGGTAAGAGTCAGATGTTCTTGACAGGGTCCTGTCTCTTGCCAGGGCAGAATGAAAGGCTGAACGAAAAGCTAGATGTGACAAATTCTTCAAGTGTCACTGCTACTCCTGCAGTCCTGTGATTAAATCAGTCTGTGTATTTGCAATTTGTTCCCTTGCTATCCCTTTTCTGTGCAAAAGGCTGAAGAAACAGGGAATGCAGCTGACTCTTTTAAGGGACTAAGGGGGTTACCTAACTTACCTCTCTTTGTTTCAAGATATCACTTAGGTTGGGAGTGTGCTTACAAAGCCACAGAAGCATCAGACACTTAGCTGGGTGATGTTTTGGTCACATAAAAAGTGTGGAGAAAAAAAACTTCCCATCAGTAGCCTATCATACAATTACTGCTGTGCCACAGATTGTCATCAATCTACTAAGGGCAAAGGATATCAGGACTGTGAGGTTGTAAGACTTAGTAAAAAGCAGTAGTTCAAAATTTGTTGGTCCCAGAAGAAAACTACAATTAAGATGTAATATTTCCTGAAGTTCTCACCTCCACATGCCTTGTTGTTTTTCAGTATTAAAAAGGCAATTTATACTTTACAGTTCTCCAGATCAGCCAGCGCAGGCATCAGGCAGGTAAGATTAAAATGTCCATCACAACAAGCTGTCCTGTTCCTGGGTTTATATTATCAAACCCTATTGAGATTGAAGTCATAAGAAACTGGAAGAAGTGCATTCGTCTGCTTCAAGTTCATAGGCTTCTGAAGTTAGATTCCTACACATCTGTAGCCATCTTTGATAGAAAAAGCCAAAGTCCAGAAGTTCCCCCAGTGGCAGAGAAAATGTTTGAGGAAGATGATATGCATTTGCAGAACTCATTCATAAACATCACAAAACATGTTCCCAAGATTCTCTAAAACAGAAATCATTTCTGGGGCTGGGCTGTTTAAAGAGGCAAACCACTTACTCCACTTCACAGGACCTAAAGAAAACAGCTTTGAGCAGCTTTCTCTTCTGTGCTGATTTGAGGCTAATTAGAATATTTTAATGAGGTGAATTAGAATATTTTAATGAAAAAATATATTACAGGCAGTGAAAAGAAGACATTGATGATGTCCACTCATAGGCTTGTTGAGATGTATAAGAACAAGAACACGAACATAGATAACATACACACAGAATTTCATTCTCTCTAGCTGCTGGCTCAGCCTGGACCTCTCTGCTGAGTAACCTAAGTAACCACTGTGCTTCTAAACGCCCCTGGCCAATCCTCCAAACTCACCTTGCACATAAGACAAACCCTGGGGTAAGGTAGAGGGGTGGGAAGGAGGTGGAAGGGTAGTTGGGAGCCCCTCCTGGGGACTCTGATTTCTGGGAGGGGAGTTGTGTTTCTGTATTCCCTTTAACTTGTCTATGTCTGTAACTATTCCTGTCTATAGTGTATATCTCTGCTTGTACATTGTGCTGAGCTGTAAATGGAGCTTCAGTCCTTAACTTCTGGCTGGCTGAGTCTAGTCTGGGGGATTTTATAAAGTAGAGGGGGAAAGGGGGGAGGTAGGGGAGAGGCGGGGAACTGCCAAACCATCACACTCTTCCCTGTGACTCATAGCCAAGCTGTCCCACACACAGTGGTCTGAAGGTGAGGGACATTTCAAAATGCTTTGCTGCTCCACACACCATTACCCAAAACACTCCACTTTTGACTAAGAGCCATCACTACAGCTTTACTATTTCAGTTACACATAATCAGTCATACTGATCTCAATAGCAGACATGCAAGGTGCTTCTAGATTCATCATGGGTATGCAGTTTCCTAGGTCTGAAAACCAGGATGAAGTCACCGTATTATCCATGCACCTCATCTTTGTCCTACAGCCCAATATTCCTATTCTCCTTCACTTTGTTGACACTCTTCAAACTGCACCAATCCTCTAAGTCCAGGATACTTACTCCTTGTACAACATAACACTCCTTGTTAGTGAGTTGATATGGAAAAAAAGTTTCTGTGATTTCTTAGGGGTTGAAAAGAGACCATAAAGCCAGGGATGCTGAGATTAGCATTAAAAAAAAAAACTAATTACATTAGAATTGTCAGTTAACTTTTAATGTAGCCATGACTTCTTCACAGGCATGACCAGGCATTCCAAAGTGGTTTGCATCTGTCCAGAAGCAAACTTTCATGAGTTGGTTCCAAGTGGTGTTGAACACCTGGGGTAAAACATCAACATCTGTGCCTTGAAGCAAGCCAGCTAGCTGATATGTATGGGTTAGTTAGTCAGAAGCAGCTAACTGAAGCTGCAAAACCCCTGGGCTATCCTGACATCCTGGCAGTGGGAACAGTCTGAGTGACAAAGGAAAGAACAGATGGCTGCATGCAGAAAACTGCTGCTGGGAGCTCTCTATGGAGCTCTGTGTCAAGTACACCCCACAGTTTTATTCACAGAGTAAATAAGATGTCTCTCTTTCTGCAACCATGTTCAAAAGCACAGAATTGACCCTACCAAGCTGAAAGCAGGAAGGCTCTCTAGGATGTCCACATCTTTTTGTGCTGCGTTCACAGACCAAATTCTACCTTTGGAGGTTCATTGACACAAAGCTCTGCAAACACACAACTGAAGGAATTTAGAGAACTATTTTTCTTAAAGCCTTTACTAGATACCCTTCACCACCCTTCCTAGACAAAAAAACCTTTCTTCTTCTCACTAAAGCCCCCTGCTACATAAAAAGCAGAACTGCCTCAGGACAGATGTGTCCCTAACAAAGAAACAGCAGAACACGAACTTTGTGTCCATCCCTTCACTGATGAGTCATGTCCTCAGGGGTGACAGTCAAATGCAGAGAAATTAACAGTTTTCACAGCTGGGAAAACAGAATGGAAGGGCAGAAGAGTGAAAGAGTAAAGGGCTAAAAACACTTGCTCCTAAAAAAGGTTGGTTTTCCCTGCTTCACCCATATTAAGCAGCAGCATGAAAATGTGTATATTCAAATGCAGCCTGTTGTAGTTAAAGATGTCCCTGCTCACTTCGTGGGGTGGAGGGGTTTAGACAAGATGACCTTTGACGGTCCCTTCTATGAGTCCATGTTTCAGTTAAGAGGAATGGGTTCAGTAACCCAGTAACCAGGAAAGTGTTGAGGACAGGGAGGCATAATTTCTTCGGGGCTTTCTGCCCCTTTTACCAAGGATGACACTAGCTACACATCCTCACTAAACCCATCAGCAGCTTTAGGCTGCAGGGAGGGAAACCAAACCTTTCTCTTTCATAAACAAATTGGAGCTGAGTGAGGATCTAATCCCCTGTTGTTGTGGCTGTTGTTTTTTTAAAGGTGAGGCCTGTAGACAACATTTAAATCTAGGTGCTTCTGTTTCAGAAATAGCAAAGGTTACTGAATACAGAAAAAAACCCAAACTCCCCAGGACCAGTGAGGTATTAGGAAGTAGCATTTCTTCATTTTGGAGTTGGGCACAGAGGGAATTGCTCCACCTAAGAGTACCAAAAGCCAGTAAAATTCAGAGAATATCTGCTTACATCTCATACAGAATCAGCATTTTCCTATGAAGTGGTTGGCACATTCATATTAGGCCATGGAATTCACTACACAGGTAAATCTCCTGCAGGAATGCTCATTATATACTGTGGGGGTCTCCATCCTCTTCCTCTCTAGGGCACTTAGCTGAACTTTGTGCATGCTCTCTAGGCTGTCTGATACAGTTGACTGGCTGCAGTCAGTCTAAACTAGTTTGCTCTTAACTTCTTTCTCGAGCCCACATTTCCTATTTCTTATTGCTTGCACAGTTAATGATTCTTAATTCACACAATAGATACATTCTAGGAGGATTACATATTCCTAAATATCCCTGGGTTAGTACAGTACCATTATCCCTCCTTTTCTTTGGAAGATTTGTTGCTACTCCCAAGCTACAGTCCTCATCAAATCAACTTAGAGTGATTTTGCCATATGGGGGTACAGCAATCACAGCACTGGATCATTGCATAAGTGATAATGCAAACTGTTACAACAAAAATTATTAACACCTGTGGTGGTTCAGCAGTCCAGGATTTTGTATATATAGAAAGTCTCTGGGCAGGAATGGATAAGCTGGGGAGTCCTGGTTACACTGAGGATTTGGAGAACCTTTCCCAGCAACTGGAAAGTCCTACACAGTACGTCCAGGTGAGGCTTCCAAAGTCACTGCAAGAGGATCCAGCTTTTATATTGTTGAATAATCAAGTTTACATGATTCTAAATGTGGAAACCTCTGACTTCACCCTCCTCTTGGATTTTCCGGAGCCTGGTTAGGGCCCAGGGGAAACCAAGAGAGTGTCTTTATTCAGCTTTGATCACACACCCCTGAGAAAGCCAGACTGACCACATGGCCTTAGTAGCCTGTCTCTAAATACAGAAAGTTAAATACATTCTTGTGGCTTTTCTTAACTAGATTTTGTTCGAGTTATGTTTTTCACTAAGAATCACACGTATCTCCCCTCCCTAGAGATGTTCAAGCCCAGGTTGGATGGGGCCTCAAGGAACCTGGTCTAATTGACAGGTGTCCCTGCCTGTGGCAGGGAGGTTGAATCAGATGATATCTAAAGTCTCTTCCAGCCTAGGTCATTCTAAGATTCTCTGATTTTGTATTAATAACCAGTAACACCCAATGTTTGCTTGGAATGTTCATCTAGAGGTCAGCTTTGGTTCCTTTGACCTATCAAGGGGTCATAACAAAACTTTCCTTTATTAGTACAGGTATTAGGTGTAAAGGCATCACCTTTTGTCTTTCAATTGGTTTCTGCTCATTGCCCATGGCTATGATTTGAAGCAATTCTAAAAATGGTTCTCAATGAAATATTATCCAAGGGTTCATGCTATTATTTAGAGAAGTAGACAATTATTAAAGCAGTGTTCAAGCATAAGCAGTAATTAACTTTTTTCATTACATTATTTATGTATATTTCTAAAGAAAATAATACCCATAGACTGAATTATAACATATAAACTTAAGAGGATTAGTCCACTTAATTCCTTGAGCTTAAAGAATGCAATTCCAGACTTTTGGAAATCCTTAGGTGATGTCATCCTTTTGCACTTCATTATATATAGAAACAAACCAGAATTCTACACTACAGAGCTCACATTAAGTTTTCTATAAGGTAGGTTCCAGTCAAAGTAAGGTTCACAAAGTTTTATATTAGGGTTTTGTTTTTTCAGTATGACTATACAGCCTGGTTTTAGTAGTGGTGAGATCATACTTTATAGGTTATAGGCAATCAGGTTTCCTCTGATAGTTCATGACCATGAGCTGTCACCCATGATTCCAGTAAGGACATTTCAAATCCTCCTGTGATTCAAGGCTCCTCACCAGGACTGAGCAGTTGATCTTCTTGGATGCATTTGCTCTTACCTATATGGTCTTGCCTCATGTGGCTCTGAGGCCAGTAGGTCTTGGCTTTGGTATATAGCCCCCACTTGGTTTATTCAGTGTTTGATTTTATAGCCAGGATAATTTGCACAGTTAATTAAATTCTCAAGCTGTATTTAAAACGATGGTCAGCATCTTTCACTGCAGTTACAGTAAGAGCAGCTTGCTTACTGTTGTTGCATATTACAAACCTTGCTTTGGTGGCTTGTTTTATTGCCTGTGGGTATAAATTAAATGTTAAAGTTACATTACATGCATGTGTAAAGTTGATTCCTGGGTGTGGTATGCACACAAACATAGCTGGAACCCACATGAGTGACCACAGGCCTGCTAGGGCACATTTCATATTCACATCTGGCTACATTTTGGGTTAAACTGATTGAATACTGATAGCCTTTAGCATGCAATTTGCAAACTCCAGTGCCTCTTTCTTGCTTCTGAACTCCCAGGAAGGTGGTTGTATGGTTCTTTTCACCTTTCTCTGAGAGGTCAGTTGCTCCAGGTCCAAGTCTCTTGGATGATAGGAATGTGTTGGAATGCCCAAGGTTGATGGAGAAACTAAACCAGCAAACTTAGGCAAAGATGAGAGCACCTTTTCCAAATGGACCACTGCAGCAGACAGGTAAATTTAGTCATGTAGGACCTATGAAACAAAATTCTCTACCATCTAGTCATTCTCATAAATGGCATTTAGTTACAAGTAGGATATATTCCCACCTTACTTGCCCAGGCTTTATGACCAGACCTGTACTATCTTTTCCCATGGCTGTCACTTCAGTCAGTTCAGGAGGGCCACTGGGTTGTTTGGCCTATATTTTTGCCCCACTGTCAAGATTCATCTGGGGCTTTTAAGGGAGGACATATTTGGGCTGGATGTGTGGAAGTTGATTTTCTTGCTGCATCAAACCTCAGACAGCACAGCTGCCAGTTCCAACACCAACCACAAAGGCCAACATCAACAGCTGCAAACAACTTTGCATATGAATAACAGACTTTTTTCTTGGTAGGATTCAGCAAAGGGTACCCATTGCAATCCATGTACCTGCTGACACCAAGCACAAACAGAAACAAGGAGACAAAGTCGAGAAGAAAGTCCAGTACAAAGGCATGGGGAGCTGTAACAGCATAGGGGAGATGTGTGAGGTTAACAGAAAAGCCAATTAACAGTAAATCACTTTGCCAAACTCACAGCAATGTCAAATGTGACCAGAAGAGGAATGCTGTAGCAGCAGTCCACACCAAATCACAACAGCCAGGCTGCAGGATCCCAGGAAACACCTCAGACCTCAAGGGACATATGCTTAGGGTGCGCTGAAACTTAATGGTAATCATAAAACCTGTCAGGGTTGGAAAGGACCACAAGGATCATCCAGTTCCAACCTCCCTGCCATGGGCAAGGACACCTCACACTAGATCAGGCTGTCCACAGCCTCATCCAGCCTGGCCTTAAACACCTCCAGGAATGGGGTTTCCACCACCTCCCTGGGCAACCTGTTCCAGGATCTCACCACCTTCACGGTGAAGAACTTCTTCCTAACATCATCCTATCTGCCCATCCAACAGTTCCTGGCAGCAATTACTTACAGTAGTCAGTCTACCTCTTAGAGTACACAGACAACAAGAGAACAAAGACAGGTTTCCAGGAAGATATATTCCTAAAAGAAACCCAGCAGTAATAAAAACAATAACCATTCAACCCTGTTGAGAAGCAGTCTCCCTGCATAGATGTTAATGGGCAATAATTAAGAATTTTCATTCCCACAGACTTCAGGTGTTCGACCTTAATCAAGTATACTTACAGCAACATATAGAATGGGAAAGACATCCACAGCACTTTCCCAGTTAGGTTAGCAGCTGGACAAACAGCAGAGAAACCAGCTGGGAGGTAGCCAGGCTTGTTATCCAGCAAAGCTGCTGTAATTTAGCAGGCACTGAGATAAATCAGCAAGATTTGAGACACCCGAGAGACCACAGATATTTTGTGACAAAGGAGGAGAAAAATCCTAATTTCTCAGGTGATGAATAGGAGGGGTAAAAAAGTGGTGCACACACCTGCAGACATCAGCAGCTCTGCAGTCAGTAGCCCTTCATGCCATTTGTGGGAACCACAAATTAATCCACAAGGAACCAATATGCAGGAGCAGTGAATCCACCCTGAGCTCTCCAGCCCTGAAATGAACTGTAAATGACTCATTAAAGGCCAAATATTGTTATCCTTCCTCACATTGCCTGGAATCTTACCCCATGAGTGGTCCCTTTGGCTTCAATTAGTTGCTGTCCTGATGGGTGCTGACTAAATAGCAGATAAATGCCCAACCTTGGCAAATTCTGAAAGGCTGCTTTACCGAGTGAGGTTTCCAACTAGATGCCTCCCTACTTTTTGTTTTGCAGCTAGTTCATTTACTCAAGGTGAGAGATTTCAAAGCTCCTTGATTGCTCAACACTACCCTTCTTTGTTGGAGAAATTTTTGGGTTCAGTACTGTCCAGTGACAGGACAAAGGGCAACGTGCACAAGCAGGAACACAAGTTCCACTGGAACAAGAGGAAAAACCTTCTCTACATTGAGGATTTCTGGAACTGCCCAGAGAGGCTGTGGAGTCTCTTCTATGAAGAGAATCAAAGCTTGCCTGGATGAGAGCCTGTGCAACCTGCTCCAGGTGAACCTGCTTTAGCAGGGAGAGTTGGACAAGATATCTCCAGAGGTCCCTTCCAACTCCTACCATTCAGCAAAGTCTCCTATTTTCCTGGAGACAAATGCCATAAGCAGTACCTGCACAAATCTCAGCAGAACCTGGAGGAGCAGCTGGCTCAGAGGCAACCTCAGCAGGAGAGATGCAGGGAGGACCTTCCCTCACCTTCTGGCAAGGTGATTTTTAATTATTTTTTTTAAGCTCACATTGCTAACAAAAAGCTGCAGTTGAACTGTGACCTGCAAGAGCACACTGGAGAAAGCATTATTTTGCATTTTGATTTTCACTTTTAAGAGAGGTAGGACAGCTGCCCTAATGTCAATTCTACCTCAGCTCAGAGCCTGCTCAGAAACCTCAAAAATGTTCCAAAGAGCACTTTTAGAGCGGCTTGTCTTATATGTACCTTCTGCACTGGGCTGTGTGAACATCAAACAAAGTCCAAACCAAAAGCATCCAAGGTATTTATTACCCCCTCAGGAAGCAAAATGCATAAGAATCAGCTGTCATTTTTAATTTCATAGCTTTTTGAGTAACTTCAGTAAAAGGGGAAGAAAAAAAACCAAAAAACTCTTACTTTTTTATGGTTTGTTGTAACCTGGATATATTATATTTATTGTGGAGCCACTCAAACTTGCACAACCATATGACAATGGCTTGCATGAATCTTTTTTTCCCTAGTGTCTGTATTTACACATGGCACTGATCTTGCTCCATAGGAAGATTAGATTGACATGATGCTCTAGCAAACATAATGCCTTTCAATTTCAGGAAACAAACTTTTAAAAATTATTATTTCTTTCAGTTTCTCTTCCTCTACCCACTCCTCAACAGCCAGAGAGGTTTTTCTGTGATACCTGTGAGCACAGGCCAACAGAAGGTTATCAGGAGAGCAAGCCTGTGGGCAGCAGCATTACAGGAAGAGGTGAATTATTTGATTAAAAGTTCCCCTTTTCATCTGTAACTTCAAACTGTATTATTTGCTCAAAATGCTTTTGTCACCTCCGATGACTTTAAGTGGACATCTTCAGTGCCATAGTGCCCAGGATGACCCTAGAGGTCTCCATAAAGTTCCAGGCAGCACCTCTTAAGGCAGGAGAGAGCCAACTATGCCCCTGGAAGCTGCTGCAGAGACCAAGCAGTCACATGCAGCTTGTTTCATTGTTTCCAGCTTTGCTACTGGGCTTATTTGACGGCTGGGTAAGAGGATTTGTCTGCTGGGTGGTTAAGTAGGGAATACAGGAGCTCAAATTACAGAAGTTTTAAATATCTCATGAGTTTTTTTTCCAGCTTGAGCCTTAGCCCTTGTCAGAGAAGCAGCAGGTGCCTTTGCTAGCAAGACACACAGGAAAGGAAAGCATGGAGTGAAGCAAGGACAAATAGAGAAATAAAAATAAGCCTGCCATGTGAGGAAAGGCTGAGGGAATTGGGCTTGTTCAGCCTTGAGGAAAGAATGCTTAGGGGACACCTTGTCACTATGTTCCAGTATTTAAAGGGTGGCTACATAGAGCATGGAGACTCCATTTATACAAGGAGTCCCATGGAAAAGATGAAGGGTAATGGGTACAGGTTACTCCTAAGAAGGTTCTGACTAGACAAGGACATGGACAAGGCTGAGTTGCTCAATGACTTCTTTGCCTCAGTCTTTAACAGCAAGGGCTCCAACCACAATGTCCAAGTTGCAGAGGGTGAAAGTGAGGACTGGGAGCAGGCAAATCTGCCTACTATAGTAGAAGATGATGTCTATGAGCTCCTAAGAAACCTGAATGTGCACAAGTCCATGGGGCCTGATGAGATCCACCCACGGGTCCTGAGGGAACTGGCAGATGAAGTTGCCAAACCACTGTGCATCATATTTGAAAAGTCATGGCAGACTGGTGAAGTTCCTGCTGACTGGAGAAGGGCAAACATAACACCCATCTTCAAGAAGGGTAAAAAGAATGACCCTGGAAACTACAGACCAGTCAGCCTCACCTCTGTGCCTGGCAAGATCATGGAGCAGATCCTGCTGAAAGTCCTGCTAAGGCAAATGGAAAACAAAGCAGAGGTGATTGGTGGGAACCAGCATGGCTTCACCAAGGGCAGATCTTGCCTGACAAATTTAGTGGCTTTCTATGATGAAGTCACAGCGACAGTGGACAAGGGAAAGGCAGCTGATGTCATCTACCTGGACCTGAGTAAAGCATTTGACTCTGTCCCACATGACATCCTGGTCACCAAACTGGAAAAGCATGGACTTGATGGATGGACCACTCGCTGGATAAGGAATTGGCTGGATGGTCGAACCCAGAGAGTGGCGATCAACGGCACAATGTCCACCTGGAGACCAGTGACAAGTGGTGTCCCTCAGGGGTCAGTGCTGGGACCAGTGCTGTTTAACATCTTTGTCAGTGACATGGACAGAGGAATGGAGTGCACCCTCAGCAAGTTTGCAGATGACACCAAGCTGTGTGGCACAGTCGACTTGCTAGAGGGCAGGGATGCCATCCAGAGGGACCTGGACAGGCTGGAGAGTTGGGCCCAGGCCAACCTGATGAAATTCAATAAGGCCAAGTGTAAGGTCCTGCACCTGGGTAGGCACAATCCCAAGCACAAATACAGGCTGGGTGGTGAATGGCTGGAGAGCAGCCCTGAGGAAAAGGACCTTGGAGTCTGGGTTGATGAAAAGCTCAACATGAGTCTGCAGTGTGCACATGCAGCCCAGACAGCCAACCGAGTCCTAGGCTGCATCAAGAGAAGCGTGGCCAGCAGGGCAAGGGAGGTGATTCTGCCCCTTTACTCTGCTCTCGTCAGACCCCACCTGGAGTACTGTGTGCAGTTCTGGAACCCTCAGCACAGGAAGGACATGGAAGTGTTGGAGCGGGTCCAGAGGAGGGCCACAAAGATGATCAGAGGGCTGGAGCAGCTCTCCTATGAGGACAGGCTGAGGGAGTTGGGGCTCTTCAGCCTGGAGAAGAGAAGGCTTCGAGGGGACCTGATAGTAGCCTTCCAGTATCTGAAGGGGGCCTACAGGAAGGCTGGGGAAGGATTATTTACAAGGTCCTGCAATGACAGGACAAGGGGCAATGGGCTTAAACTGGCAGAGGGGAGATTTAGACTAGATGTTAGGAGGAAGTTCTTTACAGTAAGGGTGGTGAGGCACTGGAACAGGTTGCCCAGGGAGGTTGTGGATGCTCCCTCCCTGGATGTGTTCAAGGCCAGATTGGATGAGGCCTTGAGTAACCTGTACTAGTGGGAGGTGTCCCTGCCTATGGCAGGGGGTTGGAACTAGATGATCCTTGAGGTCCCTTCCAACCTTACTATTCTATGATTCTATAGACATGAGGAAAACTTTTTCACAAGAACTATCAGCCATTGGAATGGTGTCCCCAGGGAGACACTGGAGATGTAAGATTCAGGGTGCTGGGCCATCATGTCTAGACTCCGCATTTCCTACGATAGGTTGGACCATATGATCCTTGAGGTCCCTTCCAACTTGGGATTCTACAATTCAAACCAGACTTGGCTTACCCTTCTCTACATTTCCCTTCCTCAGATCTTACCTGGCTGCAAGCTCACCATTAGAAGCCAGAGCGGATATAAACTAGGGACAGCAACCCTGTTAAGCAGCTTCACCTTGAATCCAGCAGCTTTTATTTTTATCTGAGCCAGCAGCCGAGAAACCTGCCGGTGGGGATCTAAAGGTCACAGTAGTGACACCACCTGGAGCAAAGGAATACAGCTGATTAAAACACTAGATGTATAGGTACATCTGCAACAAAACCATCAGAATTTGGGAGCATGGAAGAGGAAAAAACCAAATTATTCAAAGTATGAATGAGACACTTCCTAAGCAGCCAGTCATAGAAACAAATGGAGCCACTTCAACTCTCAGTCATTTATAAGCAAAGAGAAGAATCCCTCTTACTACTTTTGCAGACATTTAATCACCCCAAACCTCATCATTCTTAAAAGAAGAAAAAAAAAAAGAAAGAAAGAAAGAAATCAAACCCCACAAAACTGAAGAGCTAAATGGCTCCTTTCCTCAGCTGATTTCTCCCCAAACTCTGGGACTTGGGTCTGTGCACACACAGCCTGCTTTAGAGCAGTTAAGAAGAGCCTGAGCAACAACAGAGTATCCTCCTTATTCACAGAGGACTTTAGATGACCCAGGAAAGCTCATAAAGCAAGGCAGACATAGCAAAGTTTTTGCTAATTAAATAGAAGCCATCAAAACTAATTTAAGTTTTTTAAGAAATGTCAGAGTGTTTATAAAAGGAAGCTGATGCCATTCAAATGGTTCCTGAGAGGACCATACAACAGCAAGTTTGCAGCATCCAGACCATGTTTGTCTACAAGACACTCTGTAATATACCTATGTACACTTATTAAAAGTGAAAACATACACTAGCCTTGGCAGTCTAGACACCTTCTGTGGGTTTAACACATACTGGCCCTAAATCTATTTGTTTTCTCACATGCCTTGAGCACCCTCAGCAAAGCCCAGAAGGCTTCAAGCGAAACTTCTAGGGGCCAATACCACTGCCACAGGCAGAGGTAGAAAATAAATGACTTCAGGTGCTTTGGGAACATTAGTGGTGCTGCAGGCAGAGAGGCAGGCAATAGAAAATAAATACAGCTAAGCAGCAGGAAATGTATTACTTTTGCTCCTTCAGGCTTCCTACTGGGGAAGTAGATGGTAAATGCAAGGTTGGAAAGGGCTCCTAGAATTACCAGCACCCCTAAATGAGAAAACTATCCACTTTCCTTTTAAATTCTTCAGCTCACCCTGCTAATGCTGTGAAAACTGAACAGTTGTGGTGGAACCCTACCTTGCTGCTGTGGTCAGCACCCAGGCTTCCTGAGCAACAAGCAACAAGGCCGAGACAGCTTGGGCACCAAGGGAAAGTAAGGCACAAAGTTGAGATTACCTTGAGTTAGAAAGCAAATGCAAGGGGACTGGAGGCTTACAGATGATTTGCAAGTCAGGCACTATCATTCTGTAGGCAAAAGACACAAAGCACCCATTCCCCCCTCTTCTGCAGGGACTTCTGGACCATTCTCAGAAGGAAGTCATAATTACTGTGTTAAATTTCATCCACAGAGACCCTCTTGAGAGAGCTCATGAATTTAGCTCATGTCGACTGCTAGCAGCACAATATGTGCTTGCTATTTCAGCCTAAGCAGCACGTGGCTTTCAGAGGGCTAGGCAGCTCCTGTGTAAATGCACTGCACAGCCTAAGGCAAACAGAGCTAGGAGGCTAGCAGCAACCACGGAGTCACAGCAGTGCAAATCCCAGAAAAAAAACACCATGTATCTGGTCAGATTTCCCCCCTGCCATGTGAAATATGTGACCTTTCTTCAATTTGTTCACAAAGGCCTGTAGTGACAGAACAAGTGGCAATGGCTTCAAACTGGAAAAGACCAGATTTAGATTGGATGTTAGGAACAAGTTCATTACCATGAGGGTGGTGGGACAGATTGATCAGGGAGGTGGTTGGGGCCCCATGCCTGGAGATATTCCAAGTGAAGCTCAATAGGACTCTGGGCAATCTGATGTGGTTGAGGATGCCCCTGACGACTGCAGAAGGGGTAGGACTACAAAGTGCCCTTTTTATAGAATCATAGAATGGTAAGGTTGGAAGGGACCTCAAGGATCATCTAGTTCCAACCCCCTGACATAAGGGGGTGGCTAGATGCTGCTAAAGGACTAGATGACCTTTGGAGGTCCCTTCCAACCCAGACCATTCTACAATTCTATGATTTCTTTCCATGCCTCTAAGGCCTCTGGGTGAATCACACAACCACTGGGTACCAGCATTACCAGGAACTTTTAAAGCTGTGAGTGGTATTTGATTTCTAGTCTCCTTTATGGAGAGACTGTTGAAATAACACTGTGAAAAACATGGCAAGGAATTTTTAAAAGCAGCAGTTTGCATTATTAATATGAATGAATTCTAAAGCTCCAGATTTACTTTTAACTTCTTTGCTTTTCCATTATTAACTTTCCTCTATGCTGTACTCGGTGTAACCTCATGTAGAAACACGCTGAAGTAATTTAATATGATGATGGAAAAGGCTTGGATAGTTAGAGCAAGTTCACATCCATCTGTAGAAACAAAAATGGCCTTGCAATCTTTTTGACAATGAGAAAAGAAAGAACATCCCCACATTTATTCTTATCTGGAGAGTTGTGAGTAACTGAAGATACAGCAGGGATGAGGAGGAGTTACCAGAATGACCCAAAAGTCAGAGAAGTGCAGCACAGTACAGTCCATACTCCCAGGAGCAGCCAGGCCAATCTTACTCAGAATAAGGTACATCACCTTGTGCAGCAGGACAGGCTTGGGAAATCGCTGTCTGCAAAGAAGAAGTGATATGGAAAGTGATGTGCTTGGGATTACTGCTCCTCTAGGAGCACTCAGTGCTTTACTGTCCCAAACAACTCTGACTCCAGCTGCCTATTGCAATGAAAGGCGTCAGGTTAGCACCCTCCAAAGCCTGGAGGGTCACATCAGTGCAGTGGTACAAGCCCTGGGGCAAATCAGACTGGGCATCATGTAATTGGTGCCCACCATGTCCAGTTCAAAACCTGCCCCCAGCTCTGGAGCAAGATGGGCTGCTGGAAGGTTTGGACTTCCAACAGGCAGTGTGGCAACACAATACAGGCAGGGGTGAAAAGAGGATAGGGGCACAACCAGCAGTGTGCAAGCAGAGAAGACCTTCTCTAACTCAGAAAAACAAGGTTTCTTTGTGCCATGTTGCTAGCACTTAGCAGCAGCAGGGCTGGAACAAGCTGTAAGTGTTTAGGGATGAAAGAGGTTTTATTTTGTTATGAAACAGAGAGGAAATAATCAATTATTAAAATTTTACTTTTAAAACTGCCTCTTATCTAAAAGTGGAATATTTAGCAAGCCAAGAGGTAGCTGTACTGAAACAGCATGGCCAAGAGTAGGCTGAATTCTTCTGCAGCAGCCAGAAATTGTTTGGTTTCTGCACAAGAGAAGCTTAAGAAAAACCCTTCATCTGGAAGCTGGAAGGCTTTATGACACTAACAGAATTAGCACAGAGCAGAAGTCTATGGTTCACAATATTTCCAGCACAAACTGCAGCAGAACTGCAGAGAAAAAAGAAAAAAACAAAAGCATCCAAATAAATATATAATTAAGCTACCTGAACAGTGAAAAACCAAAACACTTGGAAGGTGTAAAACTCTCTGCATTGCAATAGCTTTAAACAAAAACACTCAAAAAGAGATTTTATGCTGGTACTATGCCAAACCAAAGCAAACATTAATTAGTGGTTATTCAAGAAGGATACTCTGAAAATGTTAATTAAAAAGGCACTTTCAGTTAACAGAACACAATTTATAGGGAGATGCCTAGGAAAAAGATTAAGCCTTTGTTTTTGAGTTTATTGAAACAGTCATGAGGACTAGCATCAAAGCTGCAATCAGACCATGTTGCTCACTCCTGATCTGCTGAAGCTCTTTTGGGTAGAAAAGGTGACCCAAGCCTTCCAACACTGGAGAGCTTCTGAAGATCCCTGTTACCAGCAGTAAAACACTGCTCAGTTGAACCAAATGAGTCCCAGAAGACAGAGAGCAGCATTTAAGGGCGACGAAGCTGGTGAGGTGCCTGGAGCACAGCACTGTGAGAGGAAGCTGAGGGAGTTGGGGTTGTTCAGCCTGGAAAAGAGGAGACTCAGGGCAGACCTCATTGCTGTCTACAACTACCTGAAAGGAGGTTGTAGCCAGGTGGGGTTGATCTCTTCTCCCAGGCAACCAGCAACAAAACAAGGGGACACAGTCTCCAGCTGTGCCAGGGGAGGTCTAGGCTGGATATTAGGAGGAAGCTCTTCACAGAGTGACTGCCATTGGAATGGGCTGCCCAGGGTGGAGTCACCATTCCTGGAGGTGTTGAAGAAAAGCCTGGATGGGGCACTTAGTGCCATGGTCTAGTTGATTGGATAGGGTTGGGTAATAGGTTGGACTGGATGAGCTTGGAGGTCTCTTCCAACCTGGCTGATTCTATGATTTACCAGTCTGAACACTTTATCTGAGACAGCAGAGTCATTTTCTTCATGAGGGGCTGACTCCGAACTTCAATACTACCCTGCTCTTCTGCAAAATACATCCTCCCTTCAGCCCTGACATGACTACAGCATGGTGCTGTTCAGATACCACAAGATTTTATTTTAAAGTCTGTTTGCAGGTGAGATGTCATTAGAGAAGCCTCTCGTTTGCTGTATGCAATGTGTTAGAGAAAAATACTTTGCAGAGCTAAGTTCAGGCACTTTGAAGGATGTGTCTCTAATATGAGGGAAAACAGGGCAGAGAAAGAGAGCATCTCCTCTCATGGGAAAAGCAGTCTCACTGATGAATAAGATGATTAATAGCTAAAGGAGAGCAGATCAAAGGCTGAACACTAAAATCAAAGTACTCATACAAGCTTCCCAGGCAGGTGCAAACAGCCTGGAGCCATGGCACACACACGAGGGCAGACAGGAAAGCAGCAGTTTGCTTTTGACTTCTCTTTAACATGGGAGAAAAAAGAAACCTGGTCAGGCTGTCATGCAGGAGGGTGCAGGAAGACTCATTGGCCACAAAGTCTGACCTAAATATGTTGCATGTAGGTAGTGATAAAGGTCCTGTCTTTGCCAATTCGGAAGAGTGCCCTGACTGCTAGTAAAGGCATTTCCTGACCTGTCTTCAGGACAAAGAACACTTGAGCCTCAGGACACTGGCACACACATGCAACATGCACAATCTTGTGTCCTAGAGCTGATGACCTCCTGAAACAGACTTTTAAAAGCTTGAAGACTTACTGGAGAAGGGCAGGAAACTGTAAGCAGAGCTTGCAGCAGAGGGCACAAATATCCTTTAAACAGTAACACCAACACGCACTGGACTGATACAAAACACGTCAGTGCTGCCTGTGCAAAAGGCTCTATGCATGCCATCAGATGTAACAACACAGGTTACAGTGAAGCATGCACACAGTGCAGCAGCATCTTCAAGGAGAAATATGTTCACATATCTTTGATGTGTGAAACAAAACTCACATAGGTTTTGGTGCTGAAGTTTCACAGCAATGTTGGTGCCAGATGCAGCTGCTCATTGGCCTTGAGTTTTGTACACAAGAGGCACACAAGTAAGAAAATTGCCTTGCCAGGTAAGCATCCCTGCTAAGCAAGCCTGATTAATCCATCAAATTATGACAGTGTTCTGAAAGGATGAGCAATGCTGCAAACTTAACGGTTCAAGGCTTCACAGCTGAAAGAAATCATCTCTTGTCAGCTTTCTGCAGGCTCAGTCAGCTCCACAGGTACTGCATGGCATAGGGTGAAATCCCCTCTCAGCTAACAAATGCCCTTGCAGGCTGCATCTAGAAAAGGATGCCTAGGAAATTGCCTAGAAAATTTATGAATGAGGTATTATGTACTGAACGATGCCCTTGAGCACAGTACTGCCTTTGAGGGACACACAGAGAACATGAGAAAAAATATTCTAACTGTTGCAGAAAACAGGAGGTGAAGCTGAAAGGTCTTGGATGTGGTCTGAAGTCAGAAGTGCATGTTATAGGACTCAAAATGGCAATCTGAGGGGATCAGAGAACAGAGCAACATCACATGTGGAACGTGCTTGCAGAACAGCCACTGAGTGTCACTCCAGTCTTTCCAGGTTCCTGGATTTCCTCAACGTTGCTGGTACAGCCCAGAGCAGCAGAACTGCCACTTGAGCTGGCAAAAGCAGACTGGGACTGAATATCCAGAGCAGGGAAAGAAGCAAGTCAGCAGGGAAATGTATGAATACAGACTTTCTAGCTGGACTATGCAAACTCCAGAGTTTTGAACACCCTGACCTAGTCAGAGAAATAATCTCTGTTTGCTTCTCACCTCCCCTATAACCTTCACTAAGGTATCAGGCACAGCTCATCACAACAGCAGCACAAGGTTCCATCAAGCATCACTGTGTACTGCATGAAGAGAGGACTAACAAGAAAATTGGAAGTTCTTTTTCAACAACACAATGGCCAACAAACTGTTGAAACCTGCACTCTGAAAAAAAGCTTTGTTTTTCTTAGAGGGAACAACATGACCCCATTGTGACAATATCAATATTTCCTCATTTTGTCTGGACTGCAGACACCAGAACAGCTTCCAGTGCAACAGTATTTATCTGGGTATCTTTTAGTCCAGCGAAGCAAGAGCATCCCAGATTTGTCAGATCCACTGAAGTTCATGCTGAAAAGTCAACAAACCTTGGAGATAAACAAAACTTTTTTTTTTCTTTTTTTTTCTTTTCCCTGACAAAGCAGTGAGGTCAAGTTCTTGGAAGTAAAGCCACAGAAGAAAGGCATGACACAAGCAAAGACAGACTAGACCTGTACTTGCAATTTGGTTTTCTGGCAAGAGGACTGTGCTGGTTTGAGGCTAATTGGGATATTTTAATAGAGAAAATTACACTATAGGCTGTGAAAGGAAAACATGATGATGCCTACTTCATTCATAGGCTTGCTGAGATGTTTGAGATAAAAAACCAAACCATTAGATAAGTTAGTCTCAGTCCGTCTCTCTCTGGGGCACAGCATCTCAGGCGGTTTAGCTTCTGGCTCCTCTTTGCAGATTAATCTTTGCTAACCACTTTTCTTCTAACCCACCTGGCTGATCCTCCAAGCTCACCTTGCACGTGGGGCAAACCTTGGGGTAAGGTAGAGGGGTGGGGAGAAGGTGGAAAGGTGGTTGGGAGCCCCTCCTGGGGTCTCTGATTTCTGGGAGGGGGAGTTGTGTTTCTGTATTCCCTTTAACTTGTATATTTCTGTAAATATTTCTGTCTATAGTGTCTATCTCTGCTTGTACATTGTGCTGAGCTGTAAATAGAGCTTCAGTCCTTAACTTCCAGCCAGTTGAGTTCTAGTCTGGGTCATTTTACAAAGTGGCAGTGCGGGGAACTCCCAAACCATCACAGGGACATTAAAGGTTTCTCCAGGACGCTGCTTAGCAAAGATATTACTAAGATATTGGTAGAGGTATAAGGCACATCAAGGGGTTCCCATTAGCAGTACCTTTCAGATATCCCTTAACTGCAAGAGGTGAGTGCTGGCCCACCCAAAGAGAGCTGTCTAACAAAGAGGATCACACTCTAGAGTCTCTCCCCACACTGGTGATACCTGCAGTTTATCAAGGTGACACACTGAAGACTCAAAGCAGGTCTTGGGTCATCACTTTTCCTGCTTTCTTGCCGGTTAGTTTACAGAAGCTGATTGCATTTACAGCTTTGATGAGCTCTGTGCTTTTGTAGGAGCACAAATTAAATATTGTTTCAGTCTATGAGGGGATATAAGAAGCCAGTTTGGCACTTCAGTATTTCACACCCACTCTAGCTGGAGGACCACCTTTTCCACCCCCCAGATTATTTTCTTTCCCAGATCACATTAGGAGCTCACTCCCAAATCTGTAGTAACTTGTAACTTGCACATAATGAGAGACATCTGCTCTGACAGCTCTCAGACCGAATCTGCTTAGGCTCCCTGCCCCTCAGTGATCCCTCCACAGTGATCATAGGACAAAGTGGTACTGGTCTTGTATCAGGCCATACATGTGTCCCCCCAGGTAGAACACAAAGGATACTCCCTGCCCTTCCACCTTATTCTGGCGCTGCACCTCCATACCCCTCCTCTGCAGTTTCACCTACTCAGCCCCTACCCTCTAAACAACATGCAGAGACCTGCCTGAACTAGAGCATCGTACACCTTGGCAGCAGTATTCCCACCCCAGCTGGCTCAGGGGCAGCACTTGTTCATGTGGAGAGCCTCTTCCTGCAGCCTGACAGCTAGAGATGGCTGGAAACTACTTTCCCTTGCATTGTGAGGAGGTCTAATTGTTGCTCTTGTGCTGCAGGGCAGCTGGTAAATGGACACCGAAACAAGGAACAAGACATCCACAACCTTTCAGGGGTCTATGTGAGATACCTGAGGCATTGTCTAGGAAGAGGCACATTGGCTGAGGAGAGCCTCTTCTAACACAAAAGCTACACTAAAAAAACAAACTGTTAAAATAGTCAAGGGATCTGAAAAGCGCAGAGGTGTAAAAAGAGATCCAGGGGGGAAATGGGATACCAAAGAACAGAGTGAGTCTGTAAGCTTGGTGGAGGTTGGCTTTCTTATCACACATGAGCCTCTCATGACTTGTCTGTAGAACCTGTACCTGCAGCCAGGCACAAAGCAAATTCCCAGAAATCACCTACAGTAACACTAGGTAACTTCATCACTTGAGCCTATGTTAGAAGATGCTTCATAGCAAGGAAAATAGAAAATAAGGAAAAATAAAGGAAGGGGGAAAGGAGAGAAATAGAAATTAAAAAAAAAGACAGAGATGCACTTTTGTCACAGCACACCAATGCACTCACAGGTCTTGCCTGAAGCCAAAGCATCTAGCAAGACTATGGTAAGCAACCTTTTGGATAACCTTGGTTTGAAATTTTGTTTTCTGAAAAGGACCCGTGGTGCTCTGGAGAGGGCAGAGTTTACAATCAAAATCGCTGGGAAGTTGCTAAAAACCATCTCCACAACTCTCAACTGCTCACTGATCAAAAGAGTGAGCAGCCAACTCAGCCAGCTGTACTGAGGATTTTACTGGGCTTTGCATGACCTTGTCCTATGCAAAGGAGGGCTCTACTTAAGTTTGGAAAGAGGTGAAGGCATTTATCTTCTGTGTGGAAGAGCCTGAAGCAGTGACACTGCATTTTGCTTACCTTTAATCCCTGAATCTACCTCTGAGGACCATGAAGTTTGTGCTGAGAAATAAAAACAGCAAAAGAAAGAAGCTTCTGAACCCACATCTAAATATTTTAAATTTTTGACTAGAAGGTGGAGAGCACAGGAGGCCACACTGCAGCCCTCTTTTCAGAAGTCTTTCAGAGAGAGCTGGATCTGACAAATTAATGTTACTGGAATGTTACTGAGCAGGAAACAGCCCAGTAGCAAAAAATGGAGATGGGAAAAGATGTTAAGAATTATTCACTGCAGCACTTCACCTCCTTGTAATGTTTTCCCCACACCTCCATGTCTTTTGATCTCAGTATCATCCTCTATGCCAGTTCACACTGGGCTGTAAGGAGACAGGCAGCTCAGAGCAAACCAAGGGGCTCACATGCAAACTGCAAGAAGATAGACTCAGCCTCCAGGGGCCAACACAGCAGGACTAAAAGATGCCTTGGCCTTTGCCTACTGGTATCTTGGTGCTGTCCTTAGCACAAAAACTTCGAAGTAAAAAGCATTTTCATCTGCATTTCAGGAATGTCTGTGTTATTGATTTGCCTGGCTTGGAAAGTACCAAGTAAACTGATCAGGTATTCACATCAGCTACTGGAAGGTACATTTGCCAAAAAGACAGCAGAACCTAAACTTGGGGATGTTTCAGTGCAAAGAGAAAAGTAGCAACCCACTGACACTGTAAGGCCATCTGGAGAGAAAAAAAGGCGCTCCAAAAACCACCAGTGCTCAGCCATAGGCAGGCACAATGTTTCCACTTAAAGACTTTTGCTCAGTCCCTAATTCTCCAACCTGGCTGTGGTTTTAGTCCCAGAGGAGCATGGCTGGCTGCAGTGCTCACTGGGCCCCCTCTACAGCTAAATGCCTATGAGAATTCCTGCAAGCCTCAGTCCTTTGTTTGGGTCTCCTATAACAGTGCACAAGAAAGGAAGGACAGACCAAAATTAACTTTTTTTCTTTAGGAATAAGCTAATCACTTCAATGAAGAAGTGTTGAACATTTTTTGTAGTCAATAAGGAGGGCATTTGAAATCTCACTGCAGATTTAAGTGTTTTAGCATCTTGAAGGTTAGCACAGTGTCTTCCTCCAAAGGTTTGCTGGTGCAGAATTAACCAGAGCATACATCATCTCTTCTACAGGCAGCATCATTTCTGACATCTTCAGAGATAACCACACAGATCAGGAGGATTATCGTGGCATTAACTGCTCTGATTACATCCCCTACAGTTTAATAACAAGAGCAGCGAGACTGTAGGTGTATCAACAGAGTTCTGGGTTGGTGAGCAAAAAAAGTTGGGGGTTATTAGCAGAATGTGAGAAAAGAAAAGGTCACACACTCAAATGTGCCTCTGAGGACACAACTGACATATTCTGTGGGGCATGAAAAGTGATTTGTCACTATAGAATCATGAGTTTTCTGATAAGAAGCAATATGGGTTTTGCTATGAAAGCTGTAGATCCATCTTGTCACATACAGAGTGTTTTGGCTGTGAACTTAACCCATATAAAAATAAGACAACTTTTTGTCTTATCTGTCTTTTAAAGACCTTAGCTATGGTGCGTGCATGCTTAACACTCCTATTTATCTGCTGTTGCCTACAGTGCTGGTTTTGGCTGGAGTAGAGTTAACTTGCTTTGTCGTTGCTGGTGTGGAGCTGTGTTTTGGATTTGTGTTGAAAAAAGTGTTGAAAACACAAGGATGTTTTAGTTAGTGCTGAGCAATGCTTACACAGGGCCAAGGTCCTTTTTGCTCCCCACACCACCCCACTAGTGAGTAGGGCTGATGGTGCATAAGATATCAGGAGGGGACACAGCTGGGACAGCTGATCAGAGGAGTATTACATAACTTCTGATGTCATGCTCAGTATGTAAAGCTGAGGGAAGAAGGAGGAAACAGAAAATGGGGGAAATTATAGCATTTGTTACTCATTAGTCTGATGGAGCCCTGCTCTTCTGAAGATGGCTGAACACCTGCCTGCTAACGGGAAGTGGTGAATCAATTTCTTGGTGTGCTTTGCTTATGTGTGTGGCTTTTACTTTACCTCTTAAACTGTCTTTATCTCAACCCCTGAGTTTTCTCACCTTTACCTTTCCTATTCTCTTCTCCATCTCACCGGGAGAGTATAAGTGAGCAGCAGTATGGGGCTGAGTTGCCAGCAGGGGTTAAATCGCAATATAACTCCACTAGCTTCTGGATCAATAAGAAAAACTTCATTTCATTGTAAATAAAAAGATAGGAAATGGAGCATGAGCAAAATGGTGGCTCTTAAGTGCACTGTTGCTCCTTCCATCTAATTGTTTTCTCCCAGAAAGTATCCTGCCCTCTCCACGGCAAATTTTTGGTTGCTTCTTCATGGAGGAAAGCAGAGATATATCTGGAGAATCTTACAAGTAAAATTACAAGCTACCAATGAGATTAAATATCTTTTTCCCAGGCACATTTATTGAAGATTATATGGAAGAAGTTTACAATTCTATTGTTCCAGTTCCCTGTGCTTGTTAAAGCACAGAAGACAATCTGCAGTTGCTTATTTTGTATCTAAGCAACTGTCAGACTCTATATCTACTAATAAGAAAGGGTATAATTATATGCTGCTACTTTAATTAGCAGCAGATGCCTATGTTTATGAAATAAAATGTAAGATTTTCCAAAGTGCAGAGTCTTGCCTATGTGCAAATTGTATGAGCACTTTTGTGGGCTTCTAAAGGCTTTGCTTGGCTGTGGCAGCTTGTTCGGGGCATGGTACCAGGCACACTCAGCCAATTGCTGCTGCATGTTAGACCATGGCCTCAGAGCCCAGCTGTCCTCAGCACCAGTTCAGGAGAGCTGCAGGGCAAGGATAAATCAGTGTCTACTCTGCCTTTTTGACACTCCCAGTGCTGGCATGAAGCATGCTCTTGTCCCTGACTCAAAGACCATGAGGGCACAGCCTGCTTTGGGCTGCCTATTTCAGTGCCCCAGGGATGGCTTTCCATGGGATATGGTCACAGAGCAACCATGAGGGAAGAATCCTTAGCATGAATTTCAAATCTCATCATGCTCCAGCAGCACACAGTGATGCAATGCAGCATATTTCTTCAGAAAGAACAACAAGGGCTACTGCTGAGGGTCCTTTGTGTATAAGAAGAAAAGAGAAGCAACAAAACAAAGCAAAATCCACAGTCTTTCAGAAACCCATGAAGGCACACAGAGACAGAGAATATAGATGAGAATAACCTTGTCCAGAATAGAAAATACTTGTCAGATGAGTCTCTAATTTCCATTATTCAGTATTTTTAGCTTTGTTTCCATGGAAACAGCACTTGTGCAATGATGCTGTCCTGCAAGGGAGTGAGTGGATGCACACTTGTGTACGTACATTTGTGTATTCTTCAGCAACTTTGAACAAATTTGCCAGCAAAGCTGAGGTTCTGAAAATAACTAGATGCAAGCAGCTTTGTGAGAGCATCCAGGAAGGGGAGAAATGATCCTGTAAGTTCTCCAGCCAAAGAAAGTAGAGAACCTGCATGAGAGGAGAGCAAGGCCGCCTCTGTGGCTGCTGCATCTCCAGAAGGTGCTTCAGTAGGAAGTATCATTCTTGCTTAGACATCAGACACCATGACACACTGCCTGCCACAAGGCACAGATTCGTGGGAAACCTGTTCTTGGGTGTGGAAGGCAAGGCTCCTGTTTAGAAACTGTCAGAATGCAAGACATCTTGCCTGAAGGTTTTGAATGCTAACAATAACTAACATCTGTCTTGCCTATTTGTCCATCTTTCAGGCTGCCTTGCCTTGCCTGGCCACCTGGATCCTTCAGAAAAACAAAATTAAGTAGTCAACCACATTTGGCCCATCTCTTCATTCCCTCAAAACGAGTTACCATGCTGCCTCTCACAGCTGATTACCAAAAAAACAAGGACAGGTCAGATCATTGAGCTAAAGTGGAGAAAAATGCTGAGAATCTATCACTACATTCCCCATTTCAGGAAGACAGGAAATCCTTTAGCACATCTTTATGTTCATAGATTTCATGTCCCCTCTCTCATTACTGGTAGTCCAATTATCAGAACTAAGTTACACCAGAGTGCACCCTAGTAGGCCACAAAAGGATGCAAGCATACATCTTGAACCTTTATCTTCTTTTACTACAACTTCTAATTTCTAATCCATTCCCTGTAAGAGCTGACAGCCATTTCTCTGCTCACTGCAGTGGAGGCTATCAGAAGAGATACACACAGCAGATGCTTTCCCACAGAGCCTGATTTTGCTCTCAGCCAGAGCTCAAGGTCATTCCGACCAGAGATTCCTGTCTGTTGGTCTTCCCCACACACAGTGTTAGTGCCTAGTATGCAAAACAACACTTCCACTACAGGTATCACTCAGAGCACATGTGGAGGCAGAAGGATCTGGCTGAATGAGACAGAAACTATCTGGAGCAAAGCTTTAAAGGGTAATTTATCATCTGTGATATTTGTGACAAAGTCCCATGAGCCACATCTTGAATATGCTTTAAGAAATCATCCATGCTTAAAGTTAGCTGCAGAAAACTACTGTGACCTGTATTAATCAACACTCCAGAAGAGGGAAACTGTTTACACCTGTGGTCATTTTCAAAGCAACCTGCCCGACTTGAGAACTATTTCAGGATTATCCTCTTCACAACAGAGGCTTTGTACCCCATGCTACGCACAGAGACAGTTTTATTAACCTATGTGCAGGCAACATTCAGTAACAGGTAAAAATCTACTGAGTGTTCTCCAAACATCAGCATGCTTTCTGTGTCTTGTGGTACAAATATTATTGCAGCTGTGCAGGGAACAGATCTATCTCCTCACACCACTCCAAAAGGCAGCAAGCACAGCTCCAGGGAACCATATACAGAGACACAAGAGGTTGCTACTTAACATACCTGTCTCACCTCTCCACACTCCTTTCCATGGTAGGTGAAAGGCCACACAAAATACAACCACCATGAAGCCATAGGAGGTAAAATATCCTAGGTAAAGTCACCCTGGCTGCCCTTCCCTTGCCATAACCAGGCCATTACAACACATAAAATACACAAGGTCCTACTGTCAGCTATACCATAAGGTGGAAACCAGTAAGTCTCCAATAGCAGAGTCACCTCAGGGACACTTTACTTTTGCTACCCAACCACATAAGCAGTTACTCAAACTGCTGAGGAGAGGAGCAGGGAGAAGACTCCTCTGTCTACAATTACTGTCACTTCAGAGATTAGGAGAAATAACAATAATATTGGCACAGAAGTTAACTGATAATGTAGGTCATTGCTATCAGTATTTCACATGACCTCTTGTCCCTCTGCCCCTTCATTAAAAATAACAGGCATGAGGTGTTATTCCACAGAAAATCGGGGCAGGGGTGGAGGGGGTTGGGTGGCAAGCCCCACTGACAACCCTGTGGTGATGTGCCACGTGCTTAACACAGCCAAAGGCACAGGGGACCAAAACCCTCATCTCTAAATCCAGAGAAATGTCTTCTATGGACTTAGAGGTATCATACCAACTTCTCTGCTATCGTCACAACAATTTCTTTTTGTAGCACAGCAAAACTTTTTCTTCCATCAGCCTGCAGCATTTCATCTTGACCCTTAACAGTGCTGTTCAAAATTTTCCACACCAAGCTGACGATGCCGTTGAGACGCAGAAATTCAGCAGCAGTGTTGGATGGGTCGGGTTCATGTCTTTCCATGTAATGCCACCTAGCGCTAAGAAACTTCCAGGCACTCTCGGTTAATCGTTCTCTTACGTTTGGGGACTGGAAGTGCACTGCGAAGTTTTGTTTACTTCAAAGCAACAAACAAAAGTGTTTCAGTGCTACCATATGACAACACTGGAAGACAGCAATGCACCAGGCTGGTTTTTTTGGTTTGTTTTTTTTTCCCCACTAGACCTACTCTGTTTGAGTGCTAGATCACGTACTCCTTTCCTGCTTGTGGAAACCACTGACTAAATGGCACATTCACTAATAGCATATGAAATGCTCCCTCACTAATGAAATATAACTTGTGGTAGCAAGAGGCTGAAATCAGTCCAATTCCTTGCATTGCTTTCAAATACTCCTATCTACCACCACTTCTTGGGCTCTTCACCCTGATTCGATGGCTTTTCTTTCCTTTACAGCATGCAGTATTCATGTTATCTGGTTTTGTCTCCAGCTCTGGAGATTGGCTTGTAAGCACCTGCCTTGATTGCTCCACTCAGTTTGGCCTCTCCATTAAGGATCCTACTCATTTCTAAGACCTTGCTCCCCGTTACAGCCAGCCTGTGCCAACGCTGTCAAACCCACTGATACGCTGTGGTTTTTCTCTTTCTTTCTAAAGACTCTCTCTGACCATCATCAATCTCCACCTTTCAGCTAGCTCTCTGGATCTTCAGATGCACTGCAAATCATCTTCTGAATAAATTCCTTTCCTTAACACTTTCTCTTCTCACCTGCAGAGGGGAAAAATAATTACCTTATCCTTTAAATTCTTTTTCTGAACGCTTTCTCCCTGTCTCTATAGCTAAAGGTCCTTTCCCACCTTTCCCTTTACTACCATTGCTCTTTCTGCTGTTTCAGTTAATTCTTAAGCCCTTCCAAATTCTTTTTCCTGGTATTATCCAAAATGTTTTGATTTATGGCTCAACGCTGTCAAAGTTCTAAAGCCTTTATTCCACGCTTCCTCTTCTTCATAAACTGACTTGACAAGCCCCCTTTCCCAAGCCACCAGCTTTCCCTCCATTTTCTCTTTTTCCTTCTCCTCTCTAACCACTTTCACGCCTTCCCTCTCGCTGTGTTTGTCATCGCCCAGGTGCAACATCTGCTGTCACTGCCTCTCCATGGCAGAACTGTGACTGCCGAGAGGCTTTTCCCCTGCCTGCAACATGTGCCCCTGGTTCCTACACCCACTCACAGGATGGGCCACGGTAACACCTGCCATGCAGTTTGCTTCAGTGTCACATCATCAGAGCAGCATTTGAAGCCTAATCTGATCACTTTGCACAGCATCAGGTCAGGAGCTACCTTATCCTCTCAGGTGAGGGAGATGAGTTTAAACCACACTGGGTATATTCAGAAAGACTGTCCAGGTATGCAGATTAAAGATAGAAAACACTCAAAAGCTACATAAATTCTTGCAGAGCAATAATGCAGTTCAGGATGAGTGTGAAGTCTTACCTATCCCTTCACCTTTGCAGCATAGCACTCCAAGTCCAGTTGGCAGCTGGTCAGGATGGTGGATGTGGGCAGCTGACGCAGTTGTCCTTGTGTTTGGCTGGTTCTACAGTTCAGGCTCCAGGTCATCAACCACGGAGTGTTTGTGGTATCTATGTGCACTTAGAATTGGCAATGCTTAATTAAAAGCGATTTGCCTGTCCTTCCACCAACAGGAAATGACCTTTAAAGGTCCCTTCCAACCCAAACTACTTTTTAATGCTGTGATTCTATGAACTCAGGCTCTCTTTGCAGACAGAAAAAGCGCTGACGGCAGTTCCCGCTTAGACGATTCCAGGCTGCCCTCTGCTGCAGGCTCAGCGCACAGCACCGCGGCGCGGCCATTTCTCCGCCGTCACCAACAGCAGCCACACCTGACATGGAAATACAGCATCACAGAAAACATCCGCTTGGAAGAGTCCTCAGAGATCATCCAGTACAACCCTTGACCCAGCACTGAAGGGTCAACACTAAACCACGTCCATAAGTGGCAGGTCCACAACGCTGCTTGAACACCACCAGGGACACTGACTCCACCACTGCCTTGGACAGAAAATTCCAACGTTTGAGAATGCTCTCTGTGGAAAAAGTATTTCCTAGTATCCCACCTGAACCTCCTCTGGCACAGCTTGAAACCGTTTCCTCTAGCCCTGGCACTTGCCACCAAGGAAAAGAGGCTTCCACCTCCTCACTCAGACCTCCCTTCAGGTAGTTGCAGAGAGCGATGAGGTCTCCCCTTAGGCTCTTCTTCTCAAGACTGAACAACCCCAGCTGCTGTTTAAATCAGGAAAATTAAGAGGTCCAACAGAGTGCGAGGAGAAGGAGACTAAAAAAGCACTACTAGGAAATAAAAATCTTGTTTCCCTGCTTTGTACCTGTCTGTAGGTACCTCTGCTCACAAGTGGAACTTGCCCCCAGCACCCAGGCTGGAAGGCCTTTCCCCTTCCGGCCTGTGTGCCGGAGGCCAAGCAGCAGACACAGGAATCATTCGGCCTGCTGAGGCCTGTGTCCAGAGTGAGACTAGTCCAGCCTGGGTTACAGCACAGAAAGCACCTGAGGTCAAAAGTGACTTGAAAACACAGAGTAGAGGTTACCTTAGATCTAACTTGGCTTTAGATCACAGGATAGAAGTTACCTGAGATCAAAGATCAAAAAGTAATTTAGGCATCCTTCACCCCAGGCCAAAGGTCAGAGAGTAGAGGTTATTCTAGGTTAACAGTCACTCAAGGGCAGAGGTTACTCAAGGTTAATCTGCATCAAAGGTTATTCAGTGTCAGTGGACAGATGCCACATGACGCCAAATGTTACTTGAGGCAGATGGACAGTGGTCCCTTAAAGGCAGAGGGCAGATACTAGAATGGTAGAAGTTACGTCAGGTCACAGGGCAGAGGTATATGCAAGGATAAAGGTTTCTCTAAGACAAGGATCACTGAAGGTCAAATCTGACTTTGGTGTAGCACCCACACTGGATGCCACAATCAGATCTCTTTTGGCACTCAAGTGTTACCCGTCGAGGTACACAACCCCTGCCCACAAGCACAGGCAAAGACCACGCGAGATACAAGGCCTATACCTTGGAACAAGCAACCTTGCAAGCAGTGAATGCTCCAGCAGCTCACTGCTACAGAGAATGGCACTCCAGTGCCCAGAAGAACTTTTACTTTGAAGTGTAAACACAGTCAGACATCACCACCCAGAGACACTGAATGGATTTAAGGCGAAAAAGCTGAAGGAAGGGGCAGCACTGATTCATGGTGATGACTTGGAGTTGATCTCACAATGACAACTGCCATTTCTTTTTCATCCTTGATTGTAAAGAATAAGTTTCTACTAAGTGGTTAATAAAATTATTGACCAGCTTATCTCAAGGATTTAGAAACATCACACTATCGTATTAGTTTAAAAAATTCAGAGTAACAACTGTGTCTCAGCTGTGTATAACGTTAGCCTTAGTTAGGGTTAGAAGATAGGTTGAGGGAACTGGGGTTGTTCCATCTAAAGAAGACTCTGAGGGGACTTCTAGTAGCTGAAGGTATCCTACAGGAAGGCCAGAACGAGACTTTTCATAAGGGTGTCTACCAACAGGACAAGGGGGAATGGTTTGAAGCTGAGGGAGATGAGGTTTAGACTGGATCTTACAAAGAAATTCTTCAGTATCAGGGTAGTGAGACTCTGGAATAACTGCCCAGTAGTTGAGGCTATTGCTTCCCCAGAAGTGTCCAAGGTCAGGCTAGATGAAGCTTTCAGCAACCAAATCTACTTGACAGGTGCATCTGCCCTTGGAAGGAAGGTTGATTTAGATGATCTCCAAGGTGCCTTCCAACCTAAGCCATGCTATCATCCCAGACTGTTCCAGCATGGCACAAATCCATTATATAGCATCATTTGGGATTATAAATTGATATAGTTCCAAATGTGAGTCCAAACCAGAACAATCTCAACTCGAGTGTAAAGTGCAGCTATTTTCAGTACCCAAAAGCACAACAGAAGCTACTTTGGACAGCTGAAAACAAATACTGTTACAGTTTAAAAGCGACCATTTTTATTATGACAAAAATAAGAAAGGCTGCCCATTTAATATAGCTTTCAAAAGTCTTAATAAATAATAAAACACAAGTGGCCTATGCTGGTCACAAGTGACAAGAAAAAGCCCCAAATCCTCCCCCCAAAAAAAAAAAACAAAACAACAGAAAAAAAAAAGCACCTGTTACTGATCAAGACCTACAACTTCCAAAATAGTTTCTTTTAAACTAAAGAGTGAAGTCTTAAAAATTCAAGTATCTTCATCCAATACTACACAATCAAAATTTAAAGTTACAATCCCTCAGTTTCATCTATTTTAATGTTGCCAGGATAAGTGATAGAAAACAGACTTTGAGATGCAAGAATTGCTTCAGAACCCAACGCATTTCAGCAACAAACACACCTCTCAGTTAATGTAAATAAAAATATAAGCTTCTCAAAGAATTTTCTTGTCATTTTCAGCTACCTGGCAACAGGTGATGTCGCTTCAGAATGGCAAGGTCCAAAAATGCCCCCAACATACTTCGAAACTGCAAAGGTTGATGTGCAGTGTATTTCAGCCTGGATTCTCCACCCTACTCAGGATGGTAGTAAAGAACCATCATAAGCTGGCAATGTCACATCAGTAGTCAAGTACCAGGGCACTGTTTTTCCCAGTAACTGATGGGCTGAGAGCCCTTAGCACAGCACAGACTTCATTCAAGCCCATAACTTGCTTCCACCCTTCACAAAACATTTGTCTGAAGCCAAAGGACTCAAGAGAATAGCCATGAAATCAGGTTTTCTAACTGATTTTTTTAATAAACTATAGAAGAACAAGGTAACATTTCAACCAAAGTCATGACAGCTGCAGGCTTAAAAGCAGATACATACATATCTGGATTTTCTGGTTTCTTTAGGAAAAAGAAAGAAAAAAAAAAAAAAGAAGTTCACGGGAAAGCGAAAAAAAAAAGCAT
>VWZE01008598.1:506451-555983 GCA_013396675.1 Eubucco bourcierii
AAAAAAAAAAGTTTTAACAGCAATTCCACATCTATGAAATTGTTCAGGAGAGAATTTCAACTCCAGGAATCTTTATGCTGAACCAAGTTCAATTTTTATACAGCTTTAAAGTTTCATAAACTGAGGCACTAGAAAAAAACAAAACAAAAAAACCAAACCAAAACAACACAACTTACACAACAGCCCAAATGCATTTAATGTGTGAACTGAAAACAAAATCTTCAGGCCACAGTGTACTAAAAATTTAGAACTTAAAAGGTTGCACTAGGCTTGCACTTGCTCACACTGACACAGTGAAGTTAGTGGAAAACTACTGTTTTACCAGTTACAGTAAAATCAGGTTCTGATTGTTGCTTCCAGTTGCCTTCCTTGCTTTTTCTCATTGTCCTTGCTTGCTTCTTATGTATTCCCATCAGGGGGAAAAAAAAAAACCTTGGAGATGTTCCTGAGCCACCCCTATTCAGTCATGTTTATAAAGAAAACAAAGCCCCTGTCCTTGTGTAGGGTTCTGTCTAAGGTGCTGTATGGCCTGGCTTCATCCTGTTCCCCCCAAATCAGTTGGGCTGCTGCAGGGTTAACAAATTTGCTTCGAGACTCATATTCTACAAGAAAAGTTTATTTTTAGCTTTTGATTTGCATTTTTTGTGGGGGTCAGGGAGTATTAAGGACAAAGTAGTCTTTACAAAGTAGCTGGAGTGATCACATAGCAAGAACAACTTGAGAGAGTAGGAAAGGAGCTCGTAAGGATGTGTATGCTGTTTTCTGGATGAGGAAGTGTATTCAAGATTCAGTGAGGTTTCCACCCATATGCTACAATAACTGACATCCTCTAAACCCCTAGCATTAAAATATACCTCAGTATTTTAATCAGGCACTTAAATAGAAATCAAAACAGTAACATTTAACATTGCATTTAACATTGTGGTAACCATTTCTGTAAGACCAGAATATCTTGGATGAAGCACTCAGGAAATTATCTGCCCCATGGAGTGAAGTAAACTCATGCCAAGGGCTAAACAAATGCAAAGTGCCTCACTGGACAAGCATGTCTGGGAAAAAAAAAGTGGGTGGGATGGTGCTTTAAAAAAGCCTGAAAAATGGTTGGTAAATATTTGGTAGAAGCAGTTATGCACAAACCTACATTCTTTGCTAATGTAAAAGTGTAGTGCAAGGTTATCAATCCCATGAGAAGATGGATCCAGAAGTAAACATTCCCCATGTTTTAATTCACAACATAATATCATTTTTCACCACCACACCCCATCAAAAAAATACCTCAAACAAACAAAAAAATCCCACACCACCAAAAAAGGTTTCTCTGTTGATAACCTCCCTGAGGGAATGCATTAGTTTTTTCTAGGGAAAAAGCAATCATTTAAAAACCATCTGAAAAGTTCCAGCAATCAACAGTTGCCCTATTCTGAGCCACAGTACATTTCTGACAAACATTTCTTTGGGGGGAAAAAAAAAAATTGGGTTAGACCTATCAGCCACTGGTCCTGAAAAAGGGATCTTCATCTCCCTTCTTTTCATTATTGTTCTGGAAATGAGAGCAACCATTCTTTCAGAATAGTCATGAGCATATTTTAGCCCAACACCCTTGAGCATTGAAGGAAAATTCTACCTGCAAGACTTCATTACCAGCATTTAAATGGTTAATTATAGATTCTGTCACAAAAATACAAAACTAAGGAGAAAAGATAGGAAATCAGTTGTAAGGTTAACCACAAGTTATCTTTGTTATGCAAGTCAAGGGGCAAATGAAAGAAACTAGACACACAAACCCCGTATTTATGGTAAAGAGAATGCCAAGTGTTTAAACCATTCTTAAGTAATTTATTTTCTTTTTTTACTGATGATTTACAAGGCCTTGGTTATTAGACAAAATAGCATATTTTAACTAAACTCAAAAAAAAAAACCCAAAACCAATAGAGTATAGAAGGAAATGCTATGAGGTTCCATAGAATATATCACACACAGTGCACGCACTGCTTCATTTTTCTTGTCTGAACCCCTTTGTTATTTAGAGGATTTTTGCAAAGAACTGGTTTGGTCTAGCCAACATGTAGTGTGTACAGTTTCAGACCACTGACTTAGGTTCTAATTCTGGCATTAGTCTACAGTCTAAACCACTGCAGCAGATCTTTCCAAGTCTTTAATGTAATCAAAAACTGATCTAGACATTTTGGAGCAGTTAACAATAAACAGGAGTTACAGACTGCGTACAGTTCAGTATGGTACATTAACCAAAGCTAGAAGTTTTAGTATGCTTATTGCCAATTTCTCCCAAATTTTAACAAGCAGAGCTTCTTTGCAGATACATTATTGCTGAGGGTAGTAAGGCTGTTGAGGAAAAGGGTATCCGGGTTGCTGAGGTGGTGGATATGGTGCTTGTCCAGGGGTTGGATACACAGGTGAGGGGGCATATGGCAGATTATATTGACCATACATGTATGGATTATACCCCATTGGCATTGGCATCTGGCAATACCTGCGGGGAGGTGGGAAAAAAGCATTCGTTAGTTGCAAAACACTGATTATGTTAATGTGCAAACAACAACTTGTTAATAGATATAGAAAGACATGCAGTCACCACAAATGCTTCCCCTGAATTTTCCTTTCTGTGCAGCAGGAAGCGTGATAACATTCAAGGATCAAACATAATGAAAAAAAAAAGACAACGATATGTGGAACAAATGCAGACAAAAGGTCGAGTAAAAGCAACTTGCTGCAACTAGAACTGATCTAAATTGATTCTCTTAAGTTTAATATTGTTGTATATATTTTAAACAGTTGTTGAGCCTGCTCCTGAATGAAAGAGCAAGTTGTCTTCAATTCCTCCTGACTCCAGAAATATGGAAAAAGGACACAACTCAACTGGAATTTTTCATCATCTTTGGCAACATAACGAAGATTTGAGACTTGAGATATGCCAGCACTACTGAGATAAATAACACCAACTGATCATGCAAGGGCTGGCAATAGTCCACAAGGCACAGTTAGGAAACTGTAGTCCTATCTTCCTTCTCCTCTAAAAAGGCCAAGCGACAAAAACTTAAAGTGAATCCTCCCACAAATGGTACCAGCAAATGATATCAATAAGAATTATGTGGTTAAAAGTTAAAAATATTTTTTAAAAAATTATCACTTAAGACTACAACAATAACCCATTCCAAGATGTCACCACATGCACCAAGCAACTGCTTTCATATTACAGGATAGTGAAGAATTGCTTAAGTATTCCCACAGCTTACCCTGGGTAACCTGGATAAGTTGGGTAAGGAGGTCCCTGTGCCTGTGAAGGTGCAGTGCTTGCCGCAGGTGCACTGGCTGCTGGAGTAGGAACAGCAGCAGGAGCTGCAGGTGTTCCAGAGGGTGCTGATGCTGAAGAGGGACTGCTTGCTGCAGAAATCACTGGTGGTGGTGGCCGTGCTGGTGGCTGCGGTTTAGTCCCCTAAAAACAGAAAGTCCATTAAATTGGTGCTTCTTTCTGGAAGCCCTGGAATCAAAGGTTGTGGTTATACGATTAGTTGATCTTCCATTTAAAATGGACATTCTGTATTTAGTCTATAGAGAAAATGACGCAAAGCATCTAAAAAGCAGTAAGTTTTCCACTTCAATTCTATACATTACAAACACAAACAGTACCTAACACACCCCTGTGCAAAGCCTTTAGACATCACCATCTATTTCCCTTCTAACATTTCCAAATAACCAATATGTCATGGAGTGACACAGACAAATCACAGATAGTTTTAAAGTTCCCAAGTATGGGGCCTCTATTTTCAACCCATCAGTTCCATAGCATACATTTACCGCCTTGGTTCTGGGTGCTGGAGTAGGAGTCGATGATGCAGCAGGTTTGCTTCCTCCAGCTGCGGTCGTCTGATACGTAGGCAGAGGAATAGAGGGAGCACTGGGTTCCCTAGCAATGCTTTGCTGCAAATCTCTATTAAAAAACAAACAAGCAAACATACAGTTGAATTTAATTAAGAATCGCTTAGATTACACTTCAGGAAGCTAAGTCAAAAAGATGCAACTGAGTAAATCTAGTATTGAAAGCATGATCACTGAGATAGCTCAAACTGAATTTGGAATACAAATCACCTCCCCAGAAAGCTACCCTCTAGCCAACCCTCTGATTAACTTCCTTTCCAACTCAGGTACAGAACACAGAACTAACAAAATGCTGTGGGATCAGCAATCAGACAAAAGTCAGAACATTTATGATTTAGCAGCTTGGAAGCTTTCCAGAGAACCTAAGGAAACCTCAAGGCTATGGAGAAGAATCACAGTACATTCTGGTCATTTTTACATGTAAATAGATGCTCAAATAAAGAAGAAAAGTAACATCACACTGCTTATAGAGTGCCCTTAATTATTACTGCACGTAAATTGTGACTACCAAAAAATTCCTGGCAAAAATCTGAATGGCTCAACACAGCAGTTTTCAGGTTCTCTATTCTGTTACCGCTAGGGTTGGAATTACTCTTGGTAGGATACATTGATAAAACACAAGGCGGTTTCGGTGTCGCTGTACTACAAGCTGCCATAAACCAGCGTAATTTTACAGTCAGCTTGCCACAAAAACCCCAAGGAAGCAGTTCTAAGTTACACATTCATAAGTATGTAGTCCATTTCTCAGCACAAAGATTCAATATTTCAGACTAGGAAGCTTCTTCAGACAGACTTTAGGAAACATTTAAAATTTCAACCAATTCTATGTAACAATGATAGATGACCAATATGTAACAGCTACAAATTGATACCTGGCACTCTCAAACAAGACAAAGGAGTCTGAGATAGGTACACAGTCCTAGGTAGCAACAAACTACTGCAGACTGCTATCATGTAGCATGCAAAGGTAAGCTCCAAATGAGAACAGAAGTAGCAACTGTTTAGAAGTTGCTGTGTAGAAAAATCCAGACTGAAATGAAAACTTCAATAGTAAGTTCTTGCAGTTACCTCTGCAGTAAGAAACAGTGATGTAGGAAAAGCTGAAAATACTGTCTTGATGCTATTACATATGCAAACATCTCTCAAACTACTTCTCACAGATAGTGGAGTGACCATTCCACATTGCCTTACATTAAAACTAACAAAGCAAAAATTTAACATCTTGAAAAATGTCAAGAAAGATGGAAGTAACAATTTTCCTCTTAAAATCACGATGCCAAGACTGATGGCTTCCAGAACAGAGGTACCACTCAAAGTGAAGTATATTCTGACCACAAAGTGACTGACGTATTAAATGAGAAGTTTACAAAACTATTAAAGCTAATTCCACAGTGGCATGAAAAAAAAGGAAGAAAAATATATCTAGTTCTAAATGAGAAACTATCTAAACACATTTATTTTCACTAAGTGAAGATGCAGCCCACAGTCAGTATTTTTATTGTGGTTAGGGAAAGAGGAGGAAGGAACAAAACATACATTTTATTCACTCAAACTGTGGGTTGGGCATCGTACATGCTACTAACACCCAAAACCTGATCATTGCCCCTAACCCTGGCATGGGGTTTCATGTCAGTGAACAGCTGTCAGTAAAAGACAGCATGGGAAGATTCAGCTGGATGTTTTATCAACACTAAACCTTCAGCTTTAATACAGAATGTTATCATATTGGAGAGGTGAGATATTCAGACTCTGCCAAAGAGAAGCATTCTGCTAAGGATGAATTTAGGAAAGGTAAAGTCTGAGGGCTAGGCATCCTGTTCATAATACGGATGTGCACAGAACAACTGGAGTATCACCAGCTGAAACTCCAGTAACAACTAAACCTTTTAATAAAAGGCTTTATGCTCTGCTAGAAAACACCAATAACAAGACAAGCCTTTTCACTTATGCTCAAGAGCAGAGCCTAACAATCACTTCTGAAGCACACTATATACTAGCCTCATCACACGTTGATAACAACACCATCAAACATGTTCTTTCACACAAAGGACAAAAATCTGCTTCTCTCCTCAACACTACAGGCAACCAGATAAAGCCAGATCAGACTATGGAGGAGAGGTGGCACACCAATATTTTTCCCTGCTACCATACTGGGCACACAGAAAGCAACCAGGTGCTGAAGCATTTATCCAGTTCCTCAAATCAAAATGACAACAGGAACCAGTTACAGAAACAGAAGTTCCTCAAAAGAAAAGAATAAACTAAGAACGTTAACACATGCCAAAATAACTGAGAGGGAAATCATGGTAACATGAAACAGATCCATGCTGAATTGAACAGTAGAGCAGGCTTCCAAGTGTTTTTCCATTTATTTCTCCTATCATTTTATTAGTTTTTCAGGGGAGAGGAGAGTGAGGTTAATATTAAGGCAAAGAAGAGATTACATTCTTAGCACACCTAGTCTCCCTTTCTCATTTCATCAAGTACCATAATAAACAAAGACTAATTTCTCATAAATACTTAACCATTTCTACAATGCTTAAAGCACTGAAATCTTACTTGAGCAGTTCATCTCTTTCAGTCTTGCGAGCAAAGACAATATCACTGCATTTGTTTTGGAATTTCAGGAGGATTTCTGTCAGCTCGTTGTAAAACTAAGGAAAACGAAAAACACACAAAGATAATCAGTTAGTAATTTCAGACTCAATGCTAGAATATTTTTACACAGTGATCCACTTACAAACATTGCATTATTACAATGCCCAGAACATGCCATTGCAGGTAAGTTTGCTAGTGCAATTTATTCTGCTTTTCAAAACACAGTCAGGTGTTGTCCATCCCTCTATCATCATAAAGTTTTGCGGGTTTTTTTTTTCCATATATATAGTTCAAGAGAACTAGAAAATGTATTAAAACAAGATCACTTTTGGTAATTAATTATTTTTTATAGGGTTTTTTTTTCTTTTCTGCATTGAAATGCATTTCATTTGTATGAACATACGAGTTTTATTTTTTTCCCTCTGATGAGCTACCAGTAAACCAGCAAGAAATGCTTAATACATACGCAGAAAGACACCTTCCAAAAGCCCAGATTAAATAAAAAAGTTAAAATCAAGTCCTCCTCATCACTCTTTACATATGCAGTAGCAGCACATAAACTACAAATTTGCTAAGGTGATTAAATACCACAGGAGAACAGATGAAAGAATTCCTCAGACAAAACGGCACATCTGGGTACCTCAGCATTAGTTACTCAGTTGCAATTAACTTTTCCCTATTTTAATATAAAGCAATGCTCAGAAAAGCTCACTTTTCAGAGAAGAACAAAGCAGCATTTCACAGCTGTCAAAACAACCGAAATTCGAGCAACCTGCCGTCCTCTCTACAATAAGTTAGACTATCAAAATTGCGCCTCTTATCTAAGATGTCTGCAAAGTTTATTATGACTTCTGATTCACATCTCATTTTGTAAATAAGAAAGCCTTCTCCCAATCCCTTCAGCCTTACCATACCTTCGTGCCTTCTTTTAAATTGGATAGAAGTTCCACGAAGTTGTCGTTTGCTACAGCTAAGTTCTTCAAAACTTCTTCTCTTAAATTAGATTCATTGTTCGATTGTTTCATCTTCGAGAAATCCTGATGTGCATTCTTAGAAGAAAGAAGCAGGGAAAAATTATGTAAACCTGTCCCATTTAAGACTCTATCATGGTTTTCCCCTTCTTACTCATTGCTTCTCCTCACTTGTCCTAATACATGCCTATCTTCACCTTCCATAGCTTGTTTCTTACTGGTATTTGCTACCTGCAGTGCTGACTGACTGACAGTACCTATCAGCTAACTGTCAGTTGTGGGCTACCTTCAGCTAATTGTCAAACTGTACTCTTTCAAAAGCTATACTAATTAGGCTCTCTTCTGCACTGTCATTCCATCAAGATGCATAAAATCATAGTGAAAGTTCATACTTTTAAGAAGTACTACCTCAAATTTGGTTCATGTCGACAAGCTATTAAAAGACAGGGAAGTGGAAAACTTAACAGAAAGATCACCTACATTTCATCTCTTTTGGAGAAATAAACAAATGAGCATACTTAAGAGACTACATCAGCTAGCAAAAGCAGCCAAACTTGAACTCCAGAACATTCCAAATAATATCCATCAATATTTTGAGAGTATATCATGTTAAGAGAGATTGAAACATGTGCTACCTGGTCACAAAGAAACAAAACTGTCCATTTTAGAAAAGCCTCTAACTCTTGCAGTCCAAGTTGCAGTCAGAAGCTACAAGTAGTCCTGTACATGAATGTGTGCCATCATTATACAAACCTCTGTTGTCCAAGACCAAGACTTCCTCTTTTGCTAGATGTTTCAGGGACCTGTCTGTACTGGTCCTGACAAACTAAGGCTGACTTCATAAATAAACTTTGGGATATTCTCATTAATTTTTACTTTGTCAAAGCTCTGCACATGCTGGAAGCCAAGCACACTGTAAATAGCAATTAAGATAAACCAAAACGTACTTCAAAGACCCAGAGTACCTACTGGTAGGCAGTAAGGACAAGTCTCCTGTTATACCAGAAAGAAATATTAATATGGGATGAGAAGAAAAAAACCAACAAACCACCACAACTCCAAAAAACTTAGTACCACTCTTGTAAGGGCAAAGCCATGTGCAGAATTTGGTCCAATAAAAAGTTCATGAGAATTTACAGTGGAGCTCTGGGAGAGTCTGCTAAAAATGTACATTTCTTTGCAGTGAACACGAAAGGCACTCTTGTTTTTTTCAGTGATCAGAACAGTAAACGGGCAGACTGGCCTATGACAGTGTGAGAAGTAAGAGCTGAAAGTTAAGCAAGGTTTCTAAAGCACTGGAAAGGCAGAGGAATCATTGCTCCTTAGTTTAAGAGGAGGGAAGACAGAGATGGTATTGTACCTGAATGTCTTTGAGAAGTTCTTCCTGCTTTTTCAAGGACTCCTGCACTTTCTGTGTGTAACTTCCATAAATCCTGTCCAGTTCAGTCACAGAGATGGCCTCCTCATTTATAGCACCATCCTGTGCAAGTGCAGTCAGGAATTTACTTGTCATGTCAAAATTCACAGATTTCAGGTCGTTTTCCAGCTGTTCTCTCTCCTTCTTAACTTCATCCAGATTGGCTAGCAAAGTTTTTAAAATGTTAACAACCTAAGCAATAAAAATTGTCAGAAGTTAGCACATTCAAAGAAAGAAATGTGGAAGCACACAGTATTGTTTCCATCTTGCATTCCTCACTGATTCTGGCAAATGTACTGCATGAGTATTTGTTTATAAATGTGTTTAAGATAAGGAGCCAGGACAGAAAGCAAAACAACAAAGATCTTCAAGTACCTGTCAAGCTATATGCTTCTGTGAAGATTTGCTTCTGCTAAGAACACAATTGCTACAAAGATGTTTATATTTTTCTTATTCTTTTTTAATGGATCAGTTATCTCCCAATAGGATATTCTACACAAGGCAGTCAAAAACAGGACACTTCAAATCAAAGACTTCTATGAGCAAAAGCAGCATATTGCAGTAGATGAGTCATGACTTCCTTGGAAAACAAGTCTGTTGTAATGGCCTAATACCTCAAATTATTGGGCTATATCTTTTAAATTATTTTGACTGTCCCAAGAACCTAAGCACTACACTCCACCACCCTACGTAACAAAAACAGCCATCAAGAATTGCTCCTTTCACAGTAGTCCATCAGTCCTGCTGCCCACGGCAACTGAACTTGCTCACATGATGTGTAACAAAACATAAGCAAGCAGATTTAAAACCCAAAATAGACAGCTTATCTTCCAACTTTTTTTGTATGTTCTATATGAATTATGACAGAGACAGGAGCACCTAAGCAAGGATTAGCTGCGACATCAATTCATGTAAGTTTACTTTGTTATCCAAACAACACTTCTACGCAAAAGAGAGACAAAAGTCAGTGTTTCACCTCACTTCCTTGTAATGTTTTTGCTGGGTTGGCAGAAGGAATGGCTGCGTTGAGTTCCGCCTCCGGTTTGCAGAGAAGCGCAATGGTATCGCGGTGGGACTGATAGCGCTCCTTCACCTGCCCATCGGCCTGCACAGCTTTATTCAAAACATTATGGTAACTGGCTCCCTCTGGTGACGGGAAGAGAAAAAACAGGTGTTTCATTTCAAAACATTTCATCCAAGCTTGCAACAGTTTTCATGCTCTTCATAGAATTTTATGCTCCTGCACATCAAGAAGTTGTTACAACTTACAAATAAAACTTCGGCTTTTATGTTACATTGCAAAGAGTGAATAAACTAGGCAAAACTGCAAATGGTAAAGCAAAGTGAAAAGAACACCTTCATGGGAAATAACTTTACACTATATGACAGGTAACTGCAGGTAGATTGTTAGGAAGGCAATTGATTTCCATCTGCTTTCTCAAACTTCTGCATGCATGTATGCTCCAGGGATGCAAGAGCAGCAGTCAATTTTCCATTGCCCCTCTCAACCCCAAATATTGGTGCAGGTTGTAAAAAGAGTTATTTTGGCATAATCTCTCTTACAGTTACATTTGTATTTTTTCAAGACAACATCAGAGCACTGAAAGTTGCTTTAATTTACATGATGAAAACGGACTTTTTTAGAGCATCCCCAGAATCTGAAGAACGGAACACGAAGCTTACCTGCCCTTAAAGACTTATAAAGCTCACTGGATGGTGTTCGCTGCCAGCGCTCTTTGAATTTTGTTCGCAGGTCGTTGTCTGTATTTTCCTCTTCGTCTAATAATCTTAGTGACTACAAGAGTAAATGATTACATGCATTATAAGCCTTTCCAAACAGCTAGTGTAGAGAACATAAGAAATGTTTATATGGTCTTCATAAATTTTAATTGGCAGATAAAAACTGGCATGAAAAGCACATATCACCTGGGTTTCTTTAGAATGCTTCCCACCCCCCTCAACAATTTTAAAAGTAAAGTACTTGTTAAGGGAACATCCACATGTGACAGCACCATTTTTCACAGAATAGTTTTGTTTAGAAAAGACCCTTAAGATCAAATCCAACTGTTAAGCCAGCACTGCCAAATCCACCACTACACCATGTCACTTGAAAACACTGCATCTACAGACATGGTTGCGTGGACTAAACACTTCAATGGCATATTGATAAAGTGCTATTAAAGTTACAAACATTTTGGATATTCATGTACTTTATATATTCCCATTTAAAAAGGTCAGTGGTGGTGCTTCTTAATAATGTTTTAGTCTTAGTGGTTGTTGAGCTTACTTCATCCAGAATTTCTTTGTTCCTTTGTAGCAGTTCAGGTAGATCTTTGATCAGTTGATCAATAGTCTGAACTCCTCCCTGTTCGATGACAGACTTTGACTTGTTCAAAATAGACTGAGGAACAGTATCACCAGACACATCTTCAATAGCAGCAGGAAGATTGAGGGAAGCCAACACACTGAAAAAGGCAAGGTGTTAAAGAGCAAGATGTCTGCAGTATTAGATGGTTCTATCCTGCAAATCACACCGCTGTCCCAACTATCACCCAGACAGTTGTAACAGGAACAGAGTACAAAGTCCTCCTGGAAGGAAATTTCAAACTGAAAACTCTAAATTCATTCCTAGTGTGCACCTCACCTCAAATAAGTTTCAATGCTCTTCAGTGCTAAACCAATTCTAGTCATTTGGCACTTACAAAACAGGGTAAACATTTTCAGCAGTCACTATCTGTTCAACAAAGAATCAAATGCCCTGAGTTATATTCCTGTCTTTTGGTTTGATACAAGTCTATTATTATTTATTTTAAAGAAGATTTTGGCGGGGGGGGGGGGGGGGGGNTTGAGTCACTGGCACAATCAAGCTGACCACTGGAATATGAAAACCCTTCTAGACTAATGGAACTGGAACTTTTTCTGAGCATCAGACTCCTAAAAAGTGAAGAATAACTTATGAAAACCCAATGCTGGTTTACATATTAACACTTTAAAACTTGGCATCTGCAGAAAAGTAGTTCTAAACACCTTTGCTACAGCTTAGGTTTGCCAGCCCAGCATGCAGTTACAAAATCCCATTGCTGTCATCTAGATGTATGCAGGTTGCAAGGCAATCAAAGCGTTTCTAGGGTGTTCCATAACTCCTCTTAACAAGCCCAACAAGAAGCCATACTTACCCATTTGCCAGATTTGTGGCTTCTCTCATCTGGGCTATGGACCTGTTTACTAGATCTGCCTTTCTCTGGTTATACACACTGACAGACTGCTGAACCTGTAGTGGAACCATCTTCTCAAACAGGTCTGCAATTGAAGTGTTAGAAATCACTCGAGTTGCACTGCAAAGGTTAAAGGACACGAACATCTTCACAGCTCTTTAGTACAAGTCGCACTACAGAGATGCATCTAAACACCTTAAGGTACTCTCCTCCACTCCTGAAGATGTCTTTAAAAAAATTAATCCATTTCTACAAGGTCTTTACATTAGATTCCTGGTTTTAAAGACTGAAATCAACTATGAAATAAATTTAAAGACACTATATTTAAAACAACTGTAGGATTACAAATCAGACTTTCCTTATGGTTTAAAACTTGTGATTCTGCCTTTTTTGAAGGAAAAAAATGCAAAGCAGAAGAGGATCATTTTCAGAACACCTTTGTACAGCAAATAAACTGAAAATTTCCAGCTTCATGGAAGGCCAGCAACCCGATTGAAGTTGTACAATGTTTTACTTCTCCCTCACATTAGTGTTCCTTCTGAAATTAAGAAGGTTGGTTTTAACATAAAAAAATAAAGTTGCTGGGAAAAAAAATCTTTAAGGGAAAGGTACATTGCAGATATTGATTTTACACCTGTGGTTTATTCTTCTGGTACTGTGGCACAGTCGACTTGCTAGAGGGCAGGGACGTCATCCAGAGGGACCTGGACAGGCTACAGAGGTGGGCTCAGGCCAATCTCACGAGATTCAACAAGGCCAAGTGTAAGGTGCTGCACCTGGGTGGGCACAATCCCAAGCACAAATACAGACTGGATGGTGAATGGCTGGAAAGCAGTCCTGAGGAAAAGGACCTTGGAGTCTGGTTTGATGAAAAGCTCAACATGAGCCTGCAGTGTGCACATGCAGCCCAGACAGCCAACCGAGTCCTATGCTGCATCAAGACAAGTGTGGCCAGCAGGGTAAGGGAGGTGATTCTGCCACTTTACTCTGCTCTCATCAGACCCCACCTGGAGTCCTGTGTGCAGTTCTGGAACCCTCAGCACAGGAAGGACATGGAAGTGTTGGAGTAGGTCCAGAGGAGCGCCGCAAAGATGCTCAGAGGGCTGCAGCAGCTCTGCTCTGAGGACAGGCTGAGAGAGTTGGGGCTCTGCAGCCTGGAGAAGAGAAGGCTTCGAGGAGACCTGATAGTAGCCTTCCAGTATCTGAAGGGGGTCTACAGGAAGGCTGGGGAAGGATTATTTACAAGGTCCTGCAATGACAGGACAAGAGGCAATGGGTTTAAACCGGCAGAGGGGAGATTTAGACTGGATATTAGGAGGAAGTTGTTTGCAGTGAGGGTGGTGAGACACTGGCACAGGTCGCCCAGGGAGGTTGTGGATGCTCCCTCCCTGGAGGTGTTCACGGCCAGACTGGATGAGGTCTTAAGTGAGCTGTACTAGTGGGAGGTGTCCCTGTCTATGGCAGGGGGTTGGAACTAGATGATCCTTCAGGTCCCTTCCAACATTACCATTCTATGCTTCTACTTTTTATCATCAAGTAGTAGAACAACAAACCAGAAAAGACAAATGGTGCTTTTGAAGATACTGCTGTATACTTAGCACAAATCAAGAGCAAATGTTGATTTTATCATGCTATGAATGAACTTGGGTGGCCATGCGTTTCACAAGGCAACAACTAGCCTGTGAGCTTCACAATCAGCTTACCAGTGAATTTCTGACTGAGGGGAACCACAACTGGAGTAGACTTCACAAGACTGGCTTTTCCAATGGACTCTAAATCTTTCAGGTCAGGAACCCGGTCGTGGTAAATGAAGTCATTGTCTTTTTTGGCAGCTGTAAGCGCACGGTTGATTTTGTCAACCAGATCTTTAACATTGATATACTCATCATAACGAGATGCCACTGTTTTCACCAGATCTGCTGCATGCTAAAACAGAAGCAAAAGAGTTAGCATCTTAACTTTCTTCTCTTCAATGTATACTTAGAAAAACAGATGAGTTTTTCAATTAGCCAACTACCACCAACGTATATTATTTCATCAAGAAAATATTCTTTCTTCCATGTATCAATAAGGGGTAAAGAGGTTTTTACTCATTACAATAGTTTCTCTTTGACTTCCCCAAAATCCACTAAGCTTTCAAGAAAAAAAATATATATCTGAAGGACACTAAATCTATAGTTCAAGTATGGAAGTTGCAGTTTAGTAACTTCAGAGAAACCATTTAAGTTTCATCTTACTAAATGTATCGAAACCACCAAAACTTTACCTACTCAGCATGAAAGGATACTCCCTTGTAACACAACATGAAGACAAGTCATGTACCCAAGCTAATTTCCTACCTAACCTAACAATGACAGTAATTTTGATACAGCTAGACTTGTCAAAGATGTACACTAAAAAGAGGATGCTAATATTCTGTTACAACAGAGTGCTGCAAAAGGAGGTCTGCTAGGTAGATCTGAACTTCAAAAAAAGAGACATGCCTTTGTCTATGACTTGGTAATGTAGTCATAATACAACTTGCTATTAGAAGACCATACAGGTGCTTCTTTGTCATGCAAGCATACTAAAAGATTAAAACTCAATCCCACTGCAAGTCAAAACATGCATGATGGAAACTTTCAAAATTTCAGCATAGAACCACAGAATGATTTGGGTGGGAAGAGACATTAAAAATCATCTAATTGCAACCCTGCTGCCACGAGCAGGGACCGTGTTGTTCAAGGCCTCATCCACCACGGCCTTGAACACCTCCAGGAAAGGGGCATGCACAACTTCCCGGGAAACTTGATCCAGTGTCTCACCACCCTCCAAATTTCTTCCTAGTATCTATTCTGCATCTGTCCTCCTCAAGCATAAAGCCATTCCCTCTTGTCCTATTGCTACAAGCCCTTGTAAAAAGTGCCTCTCTCTTGTAGGCCCCCTTCAGGTACTAAACACAAGAAGCCCTTAGACATTACTAACATCCAAGACCCACTACAAACCAGACAAGAGGCCAAAAAATAACTAAGACTAGAAATACAACTGCTCATATGTTTTTTTGAGTATGATTTAGATTTAAATCAGGAGTGCAGGAAAAGACTGAAATATAAACCATGCAGAATTTTAGTATTTGGGGGTTGGTTTGTTGTTTCTATAGATTTTTTGTTTGCATTCTGGTTTTTGGTTTTGTTTTCAGTAACATTACTCAGAAAAATGTTACCAAATCTGTTTTATTAGCTGTATTGGGATATGAAGCCTACGCAAACATAAAGATGCAGACTTACAACGTCAAGCAGTATCAAACTGCCTGAAAAATCATTAAAACAAATCCTGACAAAAGCAGCTACTAATAATGTCATTTGTGTGATAAACGTCCTCTGTCATTTTTTTAAATCACTGCTTTCATAGTTACTTGAATTTTAAAACTCTTGACCTAGATTTTCAGGATTTTAAGTCTTCACGGATTTTTCAGGAAAGAATAAAAGTTACCAACCTGTAACCTCCCAATTTCTTCTCCAAATTTCTTCTGTTGTTTTGCCAGGATAGACTGATGATACTCTGCATTGGCCTGCATTATGCAGTGCTTTGCAGCCAGAACAGGAAACACCTCCTGGAAATAAAAATACTGACCAGGGGAAAGTCCAACCACATTAACCACCACAGACAACATGGGATGCAGGAAGAAAAAAGGAAGAAGAAAAGGAAATTAGAATCACCCAATTAATGGTTTAGATAGGTTACAGCATTAGAGGTAAATGTCAGAGACCACATGACTTTGCATGGATTGAATCCAGTCTTCCTTTTTTCGATTCATTGTTGCAAGATTCTTAGTGTCCATTGTTAGATGATCTACAATTTAAATTCAAGCCATGAAGTCACAACATTTACTTCAAAGATTAGAAATGCATGCGTAAGTTAGAAAGGACAGTTGCAAGAACACACTCAAATGTCCCCAAGACAAAGACAAGACAAAGTGTTCTTAAGAGAAGGCAGAGGGGGAGGAAGGGGGCCCTCTCTTCTTATTTTAACCAAGTGATTACAATTAAAACAGCAACAGGTCTATCAAGAAAGCAACTTTAGAGTTATGAAAGCAAAGAACAAATAAAGAGGACCAATAACTGTTGAAAGGGAAAGCACTTGAAAAAGGTGGAAGAGCCATTTTTAGATTTTTATATAAATGCACTTATCTTTGCAGGAGTACCAACCAAGACATGAAGCAAGCATTATGCTACAGCCCATAACATATGGATGGTATCTGATTTAACCTTATTGTTTTGCTTCTTAAATGAAGAAGCACTGAAAAAAAATAGTGACATTTTAAAGGACTCTGTATACAAGGACTGCTTCTTCATAGTTGTGCAAAACTGCTACCCCCATAGAGATGGGAGGAAAGCAGAGGGTAAATTGTTGAGAAGGTGTCTGAAGACTTTGCAGCTGCAATCTGACACACCAAGTCAACCTCTGTTTCACACCTAAACATTTGGCTGTTCTTGGAAGCCGTGATGAAACCAGCAAGCATTTATTGTACTCTTTCAGATAATAAATTGACACATTACTGTGTAACTGGAACAGGGAGCAGGTCTAGGGCTTAGAAAAGTCCACATTAGACAAAGCAATGCCTTTATTATATCTCACTACCTCAGAGAAATCAACCTCAAACATACCACCCAAGGGTAGTTGGCCCAATCTGTACAATGTCACAGAATGCACAAAAGGAAATATGTGCACACGTGGAAGAATCTATTAAGTTGTAGCCAAGCACAGTTTTTACAGTTAAATTGGTATTAAGTCACCATCTGGTCTACAAAGGCATTTGTGCAAATTACTGCTTAAGAATGGATACTCTGGCCATTACCAGTACAGTTCCTATCATTATCAAGATTCTATTCTGTATTAGAAAACAGAGCAGGGGAAGAGGGGAATCAATTACCTGTTTTTTTCTCCTGAAGCAATAAAAGTGCTTTCAGCAACTACATAGGCAATTATTTGACTAAGACTGCATATGAAGTTATAGGATCAAATATCAACCACTTCCATTTGTCACTGGTAAAAACATTTCCTGTAAGATTTCTAGTGTATTTTCAGTAAATCCAGTGAAGTTAGCATTATCTTTTTAACAAGAAAGACCACTGAAAGCTGGGATAAGTAAGAGTTTTATAACTAGTCATCGAAATCGGCAATAAGTGATGCCTCACAAAAGCAGCACTATGGAAGGCAATCTCCTACTTAGCTAGCTGTACATTTCAACTTCCACATTTATAACACTGCACAAAAGGTTTTCTGTTATTTTATGACTTGGACATAACTTGTACTTTCAAGACAATTAAAACCTGCCCATTTTTCAATTACTTGTTATACAGTATATATTCCAAGAGCGTGAAAAAAGATCCTTCTGAATCTTCCAAAACCAAGAGGAGTGAGATGAATAGTTGAGAGTAAAGGGATATAATTTACAAGCTGTCTCAAGTTGACAAGATTGTGTTGGAACATAGGAAGAGAAAGCAGGCTGAAGGAGAGAGGACACAGTGAATTCCAATCATATTTCTCATAGTTAAGTGAACAGTACCACTGTATTCATGCTGTCAACATTTCACAGGAAAACACTGAGATTAGAAACCAGTTAAGTCCCATTAGAAAGTGTTTGAAATACAGACTAGGTAAAACACTAAGAAGGCATCCCTAAATGCTATCATAAACATTTCAAGTTCACTTTAAATAAAATGTCAGCAAATAAACACACTAAGTAGTAAGACTTCCAAGAGCCATACTGTCTTTTGCCTCCCATATTCTTCTCTCCTTCTCCAATTACAGGTTTCTCTTAGGCTTAGCAGTGTCAAGTTCAACAAGTACAATGTAAATAGTATCAGTTATTCAGTCACAGTAGATACAACATTATTTCCGGGAGAGTTACTAACCTTGGGCAAAGTATCTTTATACTGACACTGTTTGTAAGCATCACCATAGTAATCTGCAGCTTGATTAGCTAGTTTAGCTATGATACCATCTTTCATTTTATCTGGTGGGAAAGAGAGAAGAAAAAAAAAAAAAACAAACAACAAACAAAGAACAGTTTTAAGTATCATCAGTTTTCACAAGTGAATAGGTAAATAACTTCCATCTTCAAAACAGTCACAGCTGCATTATCTGGTTACAGCTTTACACTATAGTTCAAAGGTGGGAACCCATTCTTCTCTCCTGACATCCATCAGCCCTGTTCAGATTTTATACATCATTGGTGACCCTGAAGGTTCAGTCAGTTGTACAAGAAATCTTTTGGTCATTTTTGGCATCTATGGAGCATTAAGAGAGATGCTTTACCTTGGACCAATGGCAAGTTGCCAATAAAGGCCACAGTCCCACATGAACTCTAGCAGTTTATTTCTCAACTCTTCCTGTATGACAGCACATACATTCCTGCAGCCATAGTCAAAGAATTCAGCTGAAATCTAATTAGCTACAAATAGCTAATTCTCAGCAAGATCTGTTCTCTAAGCCAGCTCCATCTAAGGACTCTCAAGAGTCTGGAGACATGCAACAGAAGAGACTGGTCCTTTCTATGGCAGTCCACACCACTGTTCCCTTACCATGAGTGCAGAAACACCACTCCTACACATAAATAACCACATTTCCCCCAACTTTTATCTGGTATTTCCTAACAGATGTGCCTAATGGCAGCAGTATCCTCTGTCCCATGTCCTCACCTTACTCCTGAAGATATAACTGTTCAAATAGGAACATACTGCATCTAGTTTTATCCTCTTCAATATTCTCCTCTGCCCAGAACTAGAAAAATCAGTCTTCCCACAGAGGGCAATCAATGCAAATATTGACCATCCACTCTAAACAGCTGCCCTTACAAACAAGTACCCAGTTGACTCAGAGTGCTTGCATACTGACAGACTGATAAAAATGAGTGGGAGAGATGTCTGCAGAATATGCTTCAGTGGCAAAACTAAAGTAAAAGTATCACCAAGTGGTCTGCTCACTCCAGCATATTCACACATCTATCTACAACACTTAAGGTATGAGCTATGATGATATTTATCTTCTATAAGATAAATGCATTTGAAGTATGCCGAAAAGATCCTTTCACTGTGGAACAGGATATAAATGAGACAGAGAAAGGAGCATACAAGATCTAGGAAATTACTTCTTGGATAAAATGTTTCTATCCAGAACACTACATATTTAATAAAACCATAGTCTACTCTATCTAGATTGTCCTTCTAGCCCCACCTAGTGTGTGGAGTTGCATCTTCCTTTATAGAACCTGAACTCCTAAGAGAAAGAAAATATGGCTCCATTTAACAAATGAGGTGTTAGAGGATGCTCATTTGTACATGCAAACAGCGTAGAATAGATTTTTCACCATCACAAGCTTCAGTTTTACTCATGTATCTGTAAAATACTGCAGATACAATGCAAGCCTTGAGATGAAACAGCTAACATCTGCAGATTTAGAGACACTTAAAGAAAACATTAAGAAAGGCTACAAAGTTACGAAGTGGAGTGAGATTGGACCAACCAGTTTGCTTTTTGCCAAACACTTTCAACTCATTAACACATGTAGTTGTATTGGAAGTACCATCATCAGCCAGTAAGCTGCTCAATGGCCTGCCTCACATGAAAAAAAACTAAAGAAAACCACACTACCAGTCACTGCAGCAAGCAGCTACTTTTGAGTTTTAACATCAAATTGTAAAGGATTCCCGCTTGAAAAATAGGTTTTGCAAGTTAATCACGTTGTCCAACATGATTCTTTAAACATCTTTCCTTCAAAAGGAAAGGAACCTCTCTCTGCATTTGGCAAAAACTACAGCCTCCAGAGTCAGATGATTCTTAACCTTACTCTCATAACACTGGCAGACTTGTGATCTTGGGAGTAGCCACAAAAACTTGGGCATATGTGGGCACGTGGGTTTTGGATCAATCTCGCTTTACCTTTTTCACATTTTGAGTAAGAAGAAATCCAGGTGGTGACAGAAAGATCCATTTCCCATGCAAAATGGGAATGCTTGCTCCTGCTTCAAAGAAGTTTTGGGTATTTGTTACACAAATTTATTTCAAAGCAGTCTCCAGATAGCCAGAAACTAAAATAGTGCTACCAGTATAATAAAGAACATAGATATACTTTATCAGTTGGCTGAGGGACAATAGTTTCTCACTGAGATTCTCCTAAGCACAGTAAGGCTGCAAGGATTTTCAGGATTCTTCTTGCCAAGATAAGAAAGAGCCCAGTTAAAACATTCATCTCCCTAACAACACAGGCAGAGGAGTTGCTGAACAACCAGATTATCTCCATGTCCTTAGTTCTACTTTTACATATCTGTCATTTCTAGATGCACAACTTCTTGCAAATTCTGAGAAGAGCAGAATACCCAAGAATAAGGAGTTTTGTAGTGAAGTACTGTTCCACAGGAAAGGTTTTTCAAGCATATGTTCTTCAACAGTCATATTGAACTACACAGCCCCTGAATCAGTTTCTCCACAACCATCTAAGGACATCATTCTTCACTCTACAGAACTTCACTTCCTGAGACAAACAGGGCATTTGCTAAGTTCAGATGAGTCAAAAAAGTTTGTCTCTTGAAATTAGCAATAATCAAACAAAATCTTAGGACATTTCTTTTGCTTCCTAGTACAGTCATATCTTTCTTTCTAAATTCTCCTGACATAGTTCACCAGACAGAGGAGAAATAGAGGTAAAACCCCTGTCCAATATTTCTAGTATTTGCAGTTCTTTCAGAGAAGGACTCTTGCTCTCAAGGAGGAAAAAGGAAAAACACAAACCAACAAAATCCTTTGTAAAGATGCAAACTAAGTGCCTTGGATATAAAAAGGAAGAAAAATAGGACAACTGCATTGTCAAGTGAATCTCAGACAAATTCTTAAGCAGCATCTGTAGTTCACGTTTACTGACCTGCAAGGGAGGAGGCAATCAGTGAAGGCAACAATAAAAACTTGTGCAAGGCCCTTTATAAGCTCTCAGTAACTCCAACTTTCAGCTGAATTCTTTGACTATAGCTACATTTGTCAGTTTCTGTGGAAGTTGTCATGTGCACAAAATTACAGGAGCAAAAAATGAAGATATACCTCTTGTAGCTTTCAAAAAGAAGACTTCTTGAGCTTGAGCCAACATAATCAGACTGAGAGTTCCAACTGTGTCTGGAGAGATGTCCACTGTAGGTTCTCGATTCAAGGCTGACAAAACCGTATCTTTGATGTGCTGGAAAGCACCGCTTGCAAACTAAGACAAAATAATCCATTATTGTTCATGTTTCCAAACAGATTTTTGTTCTTCTTACTAATAATACATACAAAAACTTTAATTCAAAAGAAAAATATTTTTTGGGGGTATATCATCTACCATTTATTGCCCAGAGACTAGAAGCAATTCATTGTAACTTATTGTTCTTTGAACTGCTCACACTGAGACGTTTATCAAGACGAACTGTAAAAAAAGGTATATTGGCCACGGTGTCATAACACAGAAAGGTTAACCTATTTTCTTTGTGGAAAGCATTAACTGTGTAGCTTGTTAAAATTAAAATTTCTACTAGCTAAAATAATTAAATCTTAAACTGAAGAGTTACCAACACATTTAGGGAAAAGGGTACAAGAAACTGCATGGAATAAAATCCTTCAGAACCAAACCACCTGTGCAATTACAAGTGGGAAAGTAACTATACATATTCACATATGTGGACATATAGTTCTAAAATTAGAAGATACTTATTTGACATTCCAAGATTAATAATGTTCAAATCCTAAGCATAAGCAGGAAGCCTCTCCACCTGATAGTGCTTAGCTGCAGCTTTCAGTCCTTCATCGTTGTCTAGATTCTGTTCTGCTGCAATCTGGCTTGCCAATGCTCCACAGTTGAACAAAACACAGGTCTTCTCATACCCCAAACTTGCCAGAGCTGCAATTGAAGACAGACATTTAGCCAGCTTCTTCAGAAGAATTTCAGCATCCCATAGACGAGGCCAACACTAGACTCTAGCATCCCATAAAGAAGACCAACACTACTAAACATATCTACAGTTTCAAGTAAGGAAAATCCCCAAAACCCAATCACACTGAACTTCTGAAGTTGAAGGCTTTACATAGTCTAATTTAACACTCCCTATAGTATCTCACGTGGAAGGATTTTGTGTTAGTGGCACAACACTTAGAAGACACAAAATGATCTGAAAGTCTAAGTGGAGCGCAGCTTTTTCACTCCTGAAGATATGGAAACATATGTTACTGAAGGATAATGTGACATATGAACTTCCATGCATTCACCTCTTGGAATAACTACCCACTTACAAGCTCTTACTGCATCTTCAAGCCAAGATTAACTCCCCTTCTCTGCCTGAGGCCAAACATTTTACATACTCTGTTTCATCATCTATTGATACACAAGGAACTTTTCAACTCTTACAGTTGTTGTTTCAGACTGAAAATGCTGACAGATGTCTTGGTTATACATGTACAGAGAACAAATAAAGATTTACTTCATTAAAATTTGTGCTCAGAGGAAAGCACTGTGGCACATCCAGACTCAACTCCTATAGTACTTCTCAGCCTTAGAGGATGCAGACCATGCTTCCAGAAACAGTAATACCTGAACATGAGCCATTCTGGACCTATTCATTGCTTTACAAAACATAATCGGTCACATGCAAGCACCGGAAAAATCTGGAGACTGCAGACATTAGTTTCCTACTACTTACAAAAAGGGTCTAGGCACTCTACCTCGAGAAAACTCAACCAGTGAAGCTTCAATTTCACAAACACAGGTACAACTTCTAAGCCATGTTTAAAACACAAAGGTACCAACGTGTCAAATGGGTTTATTTCTCCAACATCCAGCCTCCTTATACAGCCACATATTTACCCAATACATCTCTAAAGTTTCTGTTGGCACTCCCTGACCTGCACTCAATTTTCAGACTGCCATAAATCTGACAATGCCACTCTGTTTCCCTGAGTCCCAAGTGAGTTACACAGTATTTAATCAAGATAATAGTCATTTATCTAGCCCATCTCCTGCAGTTCATTTTCCAGAACTGTTCTAAAAATAAGATCTTGTACAACATTCAAAAGACTAAAACAAACAGAAGAAGGGAAAGAAAATATGGCTTTCAAGTGCAAAATTACTTTACACTCTGGACTGCAGCTCAAGTGTGATTTACTACAGCGAGAACAGCACTTTAGCAATATAGACTTGCCTCTGACTCATCAGTTTATAGCTCTACCTATTAACTTAAACCAACATATTTCAAATTGCATGCCATGCCAAATGGGTCACCTTCCAAGCAACTACAGTACCTGTCAGCTACCCTTGTGATGGAGACTTGGGATTCAGGGGAAGATGGTAAGAAAAGTTTGTTAGCACAAGCAGGAGTCAGAACCCTGCACTTGGATCCTACAGAAGTAAGCATTACATTGAATTTTTATCTGGAGAGAGGATCACCTCTCCAAGGTCAACAGAAATTTTGCTCCCTTACTAATGGAAAAGTTTCCTTTACATGAAGAAACACCATTGTTAATTCTGATCTGCAGGGAAGAGATAGACACATGTTATAGTTCATCTGGAAATCAGCATCTGGATAATCTGTGATCAAGCACACTAAGAGAGCCCTTTTGTTAATCTCTTTCTGCTAAAATCCGCTTTCAAGTTTCAAAATAAAATTTACTGCACTGCTTATTAATTGAGGATTACTCACATCTCAGATAAGAATTTGTTTGATATTTCACACAGACTGTTGCATCAATTTCTGGCCATTCACCTCAGAGATCAGACAAGCATGTAATTAACCTGCAGACTAAAAAACTTTCTCAAGGTGGTATAACATCACATTGATTTTTCAGGGCAATCATCAATGTTACAATGCCCAATTTTTTCTCTCACAATTACTCTGACAACTCACAGACTGTTTAAATCATAATTAAATATCATGAACCTTCCTAGGGAACTAGGTTCAGTCAAAATGAAGTACTAACTCCAAGATGTCAAAACCAAACAAATTCTGAGAAAAAAAAAATACAGTGTCTTCAGGAAGGTCCCAAATCATCCAGGAGGAGTTGTTGAAACAGTTGGATAACAGCACAGAAAAGTTTGCACCAGGTGCTTATGTGCAGGAATGCCATGCATTGTCACACAGAGTTCACACAAATACAACTTTAGCAGATGTAGCCACAACACAGAAAACCGAAATGACTTTCAGCAGTTGCCAACACAGAACTATGTAAGAGGGTGCAGAAATTTCTTTTTTTTAATTAATGTGTTTTGAGGCTTGGTTTGGAGCTTCAAGATTGCAACAGTCATTCTGTAGTGCTAATCACAATGACCACACCAGTACAAATGGAAACAGAAAAATGGTGAGATATGACTGAGCAGCTCCTCAAAAGCACTTGGCCTCATTTCCTCTACTGGCAAATGTTACAAATCCATTTAATGGCCCTGAATTTACAGTGCTGAAAGGTCCCTACACAACTAAAATAAATCACAGGCTCAAACTCCTTATGTTTGCAGGGAACATTTTTTCTTCTTTTTTTTTTTTTCCCCCTTCTACCTGTTCATACGCTTGAAAATACTTCTTAAAGAAGTTGTAAGAAAAACCACTTCAGAGCATGAACAGATTCTTCTATTCTCTTGCACAAAATGTGAAACAAAACTAGGTTACTGATGCCAGTTATCATCACACCCCTTCTGGAGTGGACTCACTCACAGCAGCATCTCATGAGGGCCTTATTCATTTGGAATAGTAAGAGCTGGATTACCAGATGAACTATAACTGAACCTTAAAAGTCACCTTGAACAATTCTGATTAATTTCAGTTGGGCGTTCTCCCAGAAAAACTCTGAAAAGCAAAGAGTACAACTATTACCAGACTGCAAATCCATTTTTGCTTTTGGAAAATTAGGATTAAATCTCACTTTTATAGAAATTCTCTGCATGATGCCCATTTACTCATTACCAGTCTTTAAGTGATTAACTCGTTACCAATGTAGTTGAGCTCATCTGATAGCTACATTGAGAACACTAGAAAGACTGATAAAGAATCAGTTGTACAAAAACACTTCCAGAATTTAGTACCATTAATACTTGCACTTTCAGTACATTCACATACCCAGTTTGGCAGATCCTCCAAAAAGCGACCCTTTATCAAAAGCATCTTTCCATGTAAATGTCACACAGACCTGAAAGTTGAGAAAACAAAAAAATTAGAGAAATATTTATCCCTAAAATGAAATCAAAAATCTTCTGAAAACATCCTAAATTCATATATTTACCCTTTAATACTCTAATTACACAGAAATTACACATGAAATTACATTTCATGCACTTGGAATACTGTGAACACTCCAAAGGTTTCAGAAACCAATCAAGAGATATTTAGAAACAAAAGAAACCCAAGAAATTTTTTTTTCCTTCCTGTTAGTTTGCTCAAAACATTCCAAGCAGACAAGACAGACACTCTCAAAATAATCTTTCAGTTCTGTCTATTCTAAGCAACAGATTCCAAACGATACTCCTACAGGAAGTCTGACAGTCAAAACTCAGTCATTTTATGAGTAACTTCAATACCATGATAATCAGCAAGTACACTCATGAAAGACTGTTGAAAAAAAAAATGTGTTTTATACTACACTTTGAGCATCTATTTTGTAGACAATGCAAATACCTGACAGAATATGCTTTGAAATTCCACAATTTGACTCCCTAAAAACTGTTTGTATGCAACTGATATCAAATCAGAAAAGACAGTAAAATTCCTCACTGTGAAGTGGCTGGGGAGAACAATTTCAGAAAGCACACAGTGTTGTTTGATAATGCCTTTTAGTCTGGTAGCAATGCTAGTTCAGGAAATTCTGGTCTCAAGCTGATCAGTGCTGCTTCCAATGACTATTTCTTCCCTTCTGCAGAACTTGCTCCTTATGTTTTCCAGTTTTCCATGTCTTAGGGTTTGCAGATCACCAAATCAAAACATTTGTACACTACACATTGAAGTGCAGTTCTTGACTACAAATAAATGCAACTACATGCAAAACTTAAATCAGTTGGAACTACATTAAAACTATTCCCTTACTTGTAACCTGTCAGTCTGAAAGAAACATTTTCTTTTAATTCTAATATCATGTTCAGAATAAGAATTGATCCGGAAAGAAATGTAAATTCTGTCCTATCTGTGTACGTTCAAAGAAAACCAACATCTTTTTTACACCAAAATACAGGAGCCTAAAGACTTATTTCAGTCTCCACTCAAGAAATACTTCAACTGTCAAAAGTTAAGCTGAATTTGTCCTGAGAAGACAGGATTCTAAAGAAATATGGTAGGGTTAAAAAAAGACAACTTAACCAACACCATCACTGTATAAAAGAAATGTCATTTGTAGATGTAGAGACATGAATATTTTCATAAATTCTTAAGTGGTTCATTCTGTTAGTTGTTCTGAATTAAATACCTTTTCTACATCAAACAGTAATAAATCATATTACACCCACTCCTACACATTTTTCATAAAAGCTATGTTTTTAAAAGCTTTTAAAACACAATATGAAATAGACTTCTTGGAAAGAGGAGGAGGAATCAACACAAGACAACTCTGTGACCTTGGCTAGTGGTTGCACCAGTGTAAGTCAATATTTCTGAAACAAATAGTTCTGTAAATCCAAGGCAATTATGGACTGAGACAAAGTTTCAGTATAGACTATGTGTGAGCACTGACTAGAAAATAAAAATACATTAAGAAAAATAACACTCTAAGAGGTTAAATGCCTTAGCCAAGAAAAATAGTGTTTAGTGGATGAGATGCAAGGTTGGAAGTCATACATGGTTGGTGCTATGATTCAGTTTAATAGTTTGGTAGGTCTTCTTACCTGATTTTCAGAGAATGGAAACTTTGGCTCAATTGAANTGTTTCTTACATGACATGTAAAGAAAAAGACACAAAATTCCACACAAAAATAAGCTGTGAAGCTCCTTCATATCTACGGAGGATTTGTGGGGTGGACAGAAATTCTGCTTAAAGGTTTTGGTTTTCTTTCACCAGAGAAACAAGTACAGTAGGAGAAAGTCGCCAGAAAGCTAATAGAGCAGGCATAGCATAGTCTCTCACACAATATATCCAAGCACCACTTAGCAAGTATTCCTGAGCCATACTCCACACCCACACCACCTGTTACAGATGATAGGCCAGACACAGAACAAAAAGCCTTTAATCTGCCAATAAAGCCTGTTTCCTATGCTCTTTCCACAGCACTTGCCATATGGGCACACCCCCAACGTTGTATTGGTCTACCTATTTTTTAAAGAAGTTGTATTCCAAATATAAAAAATATCTTGTAGCAATGAGTTGCACAGTCTGTGAAACAAGACTAACATTGTTCCTGTCTCCTTACATCACATTATTAAACATTAATTACTTGATCAGGATGTGAAGCAGATGTGCATGGCCCATATTCTGCAGGCAGTAAAGGTTCATTCAAAAAGCATTTTTACATCATATACAACAAAATCAGTTTTAGTATATTCTTCTGTATCTACATAACACTAGAGGTTTCTGCCTTCAAATGAGCCACTGCAATTTAAGATGCGATATATTAAGCCACATCAAAAGCTACAATAATCTGCAACAGTAACCCAGCAGGACTTCATTAATAATTGAAAGAAATTGCTCTAGTTATAACAAAAGCATCTGCAGATACTCACTGCAACAGTAGTTTAATAAGGATTTTTACTTTCATTAACTTCCCAAGCATGTGAAAGGTATAGTTAAGAACAAAAGACTCCAACACTGACTATAATGGTAACTAACATTGGTATCTACTTTCTTGACTACTTCCAGTTGTTCTCCACACAATCATTTCCATGCAGCATAACACAGAAAATTAGACTTTCCACGCTGTCCGCTCCCACCTCAGTTTCATTTGCTAACCAAAAGCCAAGTTGCCTTTCCCCATTCCACAATTACCCTGTCCTCATCTGCCATGAGGGTAGAGTCAAGAAGTGGAGCTTGCTACGTGTCCTAGTCAAGTTGCACGTGCAAGTCCATGCTGTTTGCAAACAATTCTTGGTATGTTAACAGAACCACCCAGAAAAAATAAAATAAGCCAAGGAGGTGTAGAATCCTTCCAAATAAGCATACTGTTTCTCTTAACATGGATGAATATCACACCACAGGGCTTTGGTTGGTTGGCATAAACTAGTTCACAACCTAAGTTACTATTTTCTTTATTATTTAAAGCATGTCATGTGTCGTGGTAGGCCTAAATAGGTCAAAGGTGTGCTTGTACATGTCCTGGTATGCCAAGGCATGCTCCCCTGCTCCCACTCCCTCTGTACTGGGGGTGGCGGCCACAGGAAAGGGGACAAAAGCCCCAGTTTCACCTAATATGGGCAAACTGCCATCCTGATTGGCTAATCTATGTCCAAAGGCCCATCAGTTTCGGGCTGAAATGGATATAAAGGACGAGCAGGTAGCACATTGGCTTGGTTGCTATTGTGCTCTCTGCTACTGTATCCCTCCCTGCTTACTGCATCGATCCTGAGCTGGGTGGGACCCCAAGGAGCAGGATCAGGCTCTGACGCCTCCACGCATTCGGCCTGCACAGCCAGCGTGACACCGTGCCCGGACTGCACATCGCAAGACCTCTGCCTGCACATGAGAGCCTGCTGCCAAGAGAGCCAGGACCAGCTCAGAGATGTCTGCCTCCTTTATCTGAAGCACCCAGGAGCCTGAGGAAACTCCAAAACCTCTAACAGCTTCTGACCCAGTAGCAGCCCACCACATGCTTTAGGTATTGGCCCAGGATATTTTTTGTGAGTAAATACTTCAAGCCTCTTGTAATCATTAATTGCCTTCTGCCATAAGCAGAAAGGAGCTTCCTGTGTCCATCCAGTGGCTAAGCAGGATAACTAACTGCAAGCAGTGTAAGTGACGGCACAAACCTTCTCTTCCAGTAAAACTATTTGCTTATGCTAGTTGCCTTTAAAGTGTTCCAGCTTACCTATTCCCTGTATGTGTACAATTCCAAACCGTGCGTTTCTGAACCTTATAAATAAGGTTTCTGGTAAGAATCAATAACTATGAAAACTGTTTATTAACATTAACAATCTCTGCCTGGGTATCAAAATCGATATAGTTATTAATAGTAAAACAGTTTTCACTACACCATGTCATCTCTTTAATTAAAGAGCTTGAAATTTTACTCAAGATTTAAAAGTTCTTTAAAACTCTGCAGAGCAGAAAACCCAACATGTAATATCAGTAGTTCTGTATAGCAGTAGCTAAATATCTATAAATATCATCCTATATATAAACAAAACATATATAAAAATGGTAAACACAGGCATTAACACCAGAACAGCTCCAAAATAGCAATGTACAGACAGAAAATAACTACCCAAGGAAGGGCCACATCTGATGCATGAGTCAGTTACAAATTGAAGCATGAAGGTAAAAAAAAAGACTCAGCTGTGTCAAAGCAAGGAACTACAGAAAACTGTGCAAACATCAACTGACAGAGCTCCAACTGAAGCAATGGCAGAAGCAGTAGATGTCAACAGCTCAGATTTAGCTCTCTCAAGTGCAGCAATCTTTAACCAAAACAGGTATCACAGGCTCCTAAATGCTTGTAAAACTACTTACAGCAGTCACATGAGTTGGAAGAGGTTTAAATCAGAACTTATTAAAATATATGTATTGTATTAACAACCTTACATCCAGCTTCTCCTTCACAGGATCATCAAGCAAAAAAAACTCCTTCAAAAGAACATTAAAAGTGCCCAGAACCAGTCTTCATTCTTCTAGATAAGAACCAGAGGGCTGAAGTCACAGCCCACAACCAGAACTGCAACCTTCAGCTCCCAAAGAATTTGACTATTCAAAATGAAGTCACATACACACATCTCTTACATTTCTCTTTTAAAAAAGTGAGAGTTGCTAGCCAAACTAAACAAATTAAACTTGCACTGCTATTCCATCCCTCCACAAATTGGAAATGAAGTCCAGACTACTTTTGATACTAGGAGAGAAAACAAAGAATCTCTTCAAGCTATAGTTAGAGTTGGAGGGAGGATGGGGAGAGGGGGAAGGAACCACCCCCTCCCCCAAAAACCAAACACCACCCACAATAACAAAGCTGCTCTGACAGAACTTAAGGGTAATCATCTGTACCAAACTCACCTATATCACCTTCCAAGCACTCAGATTCTAACAAAGAAATCTCAGAAGCAGACTTTTCAACTGGGAACCTCAAATACTTCTCCAAAAGCAGCATCTGAGTTCATCAGCCACACCACACACTATCAAAGCTTTGCAAATCAGCATTTGTCTAGGAAATGAAGCTGCAGCTGAATTCATTTCTTCCAGAAAAGAAAAAATTCTGCAGCAGCTACTTGGCAAAGAGAGGCTTCTAAAGATTACAAAACCGTGGGTAAATCCCAGCTTAATTAGTAGACGATTAAGCTTTGATTTCTTAACAGTTAAATGGTCCACAGTGCTCTGCCAGGTATTATGGTCTATAAAAAGCCACAAAGAATTACATGTATGCAAAGGGTGTCCACATTGTAATTAGTAGTTTCAACCTTACTTCACTAACAACTCCATTTTAAAATCCAACTTTAACAAAAGTTTTGCTGACAACATTACTAAGAGACTGAGTACAACTCTTAAATAGCAACAGTAAGATACTGAAAGTTGGAGAGGAAAGAGAATTTTCAGAGGAAAGGCATTCAGATGCTTGTGCTCCTTCAATCATAACCTGAGTTGATACTCCAAACTTGTGGGTGTGTGCAGTCCACACCTTACAGAATGTGTGTCAGAATTCTTCAAGTAAGAATACAGAACAGTATACCTACAGAATAAGAACAAATTATTTTTCAGCAACTGTAATCAATAAAAATCATGACAGGAACAAACCACTAAAAGGTTGTTAGAGATAAGGAGAAACGTGTATGTGATTGATTTTTCTAATGTACAGTTAATTCAGACCACCTTATCTTACTTCCACTGTAAAGAGAACAAGTAATCCTCAAATAATACAATTTAATATGCAGGTATTTTATGAGAGAAGTTGTGTGGTAGGGCAACACTTCCTGTTCACATGTAAGGCAACAATGGTGCAAAACCACATTAAGCACCTCTCACTGCTCAACAGCTTGAGACAGCTCAAGTCATTTACAGATCCACAGCAGCAAAAGTAGACTGCTGCCACAGGGAATCGGCTCAAAAGGAAAGCCGGTAATTATACAGTTGCAAGTGGTGTCTCTTCATTATGTGGAGAAAAGATATGCTGTCAAGTTACATACTATAACCTCATTTAATGACCTGCTGGCACTAACAGGAGGTCCTTCTCAGCCCCCTGGCTTTCAGCAATGCTATGTCTATCCATCCACTTTTGTTCCATCTCTGATGTTCAACTGAACTCCTTCAAGTTGCTCACCTGTTAAAAAGCTACAAACACCTTTTGCCTTCACAAACTACATAAGAGAAGGACAAGAAATGAAGAGAGAATTTTCTCCTTTCGGCAACGTAGAGCTGTCAGATAGGGTAAAACCATACAATGTGCCTGGGTCAAAAAAAAAAAATTATTTCAGATAAAAATTCATGTGAGATGTGATTGGCATAATCTGAAAATAAAGCCCACTTCCAATGTTTGAAGGAAAAAAATATGCCTTTCTGTCTGGGTAGCAGATTCCTTCTTTCAGGTCAGAGATGCTCATTATTTCCCTGATCGTCAAAAGGCACCCACAGTAGTACCTTCAAAAGTATAAGTAGTAATAAGTAAGAATAGAACGGGAAAGAACAGAGATACTGTAAAACATCTTCAGTACAGTCAGAGTTCTTACAGCCTAAACATCCAGCAAAGGGTTGATAAGCTCAAAAAAGATCAGTAGCTGATTTTACAAATCTCGCCTTCTTTTGATTAAGTCACTTCTTGTTCTTCCATTCCACTTCACGTTTTTAAGCTTAGAGATAAAAAAACCTAGTGAGCATCAAATACATTTCCAGAATATCATGACCATGTTGACAAGTTTAATCACTTTTATTTATCCCTATATTAAACAATTCCTCTTTTTAATCTTCTTTTTAAAGTTAAGTTGCTGGTACTATGTAAAATTCATCTTCTGGAGCAGCAAGTCTTTGGTCCCAACTTCCCAAATAGATGTGATACCTAGTATTAACCTAGTGAATGAAACACAGGGACCTCAGTGAGTAGATGAGCTACAAAAAAGTGGCCTCAAAATATTTCCAACATGGAGAAACAGCAACAAAATTACCAGAACAAGTCAATACTGCAATCCATAAGTGTTCTATGGAGATAGGAAAGAGTGAGTGCTTCTGTAGGTGATGGAACATTCAGCCCTTGTGGACTTGGCAGTGTTAAGGGTCCATGATCTTCAAGGTCTTTTGCAACCTCAACGATTCTGAGTCTAAAGCAAGCTTAACAGGCAAAAACCACGGACTAATTTATGTTAATTCCAGCACACAGGCACTTTCTGGTAACTAAACGCATTAAAAAAAAAAATTAGGGATGTGAGTTTGTATATAACTTAAGCCGCTAAACACAAACAAGGAAAACATTAAGAGTAAAAACCAGAAAACCAAAACAGAACTTAAAAACAAAGCTGTCGACTTCAACAGCAAAATGTAACACTGAAACAAAAGACACACGCGCTCTATTCTGAGAGGCAAAACAGTCGGTCCTTTCTACCTAAATCCACCTGCGACTGCCTCGATACAAACACTCGGAGAGGAAAGTTGAAGTTGATGGAGCCAAGGCCTTCTCCCTCAGCACCCTCCGCTAGCCTGCCGCACCGCCGGCCCTGCACTGTCCTCATGCAACACCCGACCAGGCCCAACACCCAAGCCGCGCCGTCAGGGCAGGGCTTTCCCAGGATGTTGCTGCAAAGCACCCGAGCGCCGGGGCGCCTGCCTCGGCCGCAAACCCGAAATGGGAAGGCGAGCACGCAACTCACAGGCCGTCGGAGCCGGCCCAGCACCCCCAGCCGCAGCCTCCCGGCGGAACCACCGGCAGCCCCGCCCCGCGCGGGCCGCCCACACCTGGGCCCGCCTGCACCTGGTTCCGGCTCCGCCGCACCCTGGGCCTGGGTCACAGAGGGCACCGGGGGCCGCCAACGTGCGCGAAAGCGGGGAGAGTGCGGAGAGACAACGGGAAGGGAAAGATATGGCGGTGGAGGAGTGCCCGGTCCGGCGACGGGCCACTGAAGGGCCTGTGCCGGCCCGCCTAGATCCGGCCTTCCAGCCCCTACCTGAGAAGGGTCTCTAGCGCACTCTCATGCTTGTCGAGCGGGCGGCCGAGCGCGCTCTTGCGGAGCTTGCTGAGTTCCTCGGCGGCGCGGCAGTGCTCGGCCTGCGCGTCGGCACCGGGGTAGCTCTGCTGAATGAACTTGCACAGCGGCTTGGCCAAGTCCACCTCCGAAGCCTTCTTCAGCTGCACCGAAATGAAGTTCGTCATGGCGGGAGGGAAAAAAGGGACAGCGAGCGGGCAAACACCGCCCTCACCGCAGCTTCACGTTCCCGTGCCCCACCGAGCGGCCCCGGCCCGCCGCCGCAGTTCCGCGCTTCCGGGATCGTCGCGGCGCGCCCCGCCCGGTGGCCGCGCCCCCTCTTCCCCCGCGCAGCCTCAGCGCCGCTGCCGCCTCAGGGTAGCGCTCCGGGCCGAGTGCCTGAGGGGGTGACATCACCTTCCGTACGAGTATCGGAGAGTTGGCCCGGGTTTTACCGAAGGGAATGAGCCCGGTGGTGCGGGTGGGTGCTGGCGGAGAGCTAGAGTGGTGCCTGTAAGGAAGAGCGGTTTAACCGGAGGTGACGGCGGAGCACAGCTGTGGTGAGGAAAGCGTCGCCCGGTGGTAACATAAACTGTGAGGCCTGTAAAAGTACCGGGTACTGCAAAGTTAGCAAGATGTCAGGCTTGTTAGTACATTAAAGAGTAGAGAAGGGCCTCACGCTCAAAACGCCCTAAGAGCTAAATGAAGTAACGTGGGACTTGGCCACAGCACATGCTGAGATGTCTGCATTGGCCATAGCTGGTGCAGGCTGGCCTGGTGCTGTAATGGGGAGTCTCACGACCACGTCACGCAGGCTTTCTGTTGACTCAGCACAACACAGCTCAAACAGGCAAAGCAGGCAATCTCATCTGAAAATCAACAAGGAGTAGTCTACTTATGTTCCCATTTTACTTTTCTGCCACTTGCTCCTGACATCTAGGCCTGAGAGCCTGCCATTTTCCTAGTGCATAAGCCTTGAGGTGATGATGCCTTAAAAAAGAGTGGTAAAAGTGCTTTTAAATTTTGTAAAAAGGCTTGCTCAAATGTTGTGGCAGATCACAAGTTTTGATGTAAAGCTCAGATGAAATACTGGAAGTGTCCTGCGCTGAGCAGAGCAATCTGCTTTGTCATCTGATGAAAGTCTGAAGTGTAGGCAGAAAAGGACCAGACCTGAGAAATGAGTATTAACTATGGCCACTGGGAGGGGCAGCTCCTCCAGTGTTAACTGTCCCAGCATACAACCCATTGACCCAGTAGCATCGGTACCTGGCACAGGCGGGATGAACATGGTGATGGAGTTGTCCTCCTGTTGCTTCCAGTCATCCTCGGTGAGGCCATATTGGCTGGCCTTCAGGGCCTTGCCAACTTGCTTCCATTAGAAACCTTTTTTATCTTCAGAAAAAAGTGTATGTAGATTTTAAGAGTTTCTTGGTGTGCTTCTGCCTCCCTGTGCTGAGCAAACATCCAGCTCAATTTTTCATAGCTTAATCAAAACCAAACAGAATATGATATAGTTTTACATCTTTTAAATTAATTAATTAGTAAAATAAATAAAACCACAAAGCACCAAGATTTTTGTCATACAATGAGAAAGTAAGCAGTCCTGCTATAGTCATCGCTGAGTATGTGAGTTCCTTGCTGTATTGATTTTTTATCCCAGGTGCTATTGCACACATACACCTTTAAACATTTGGTCTCTAAGCCTGAGTCAGCCTTGAACTGACTGCACTTTCTTATCTCAGGGAAAAGCTCCACCCTCACAGGCTTAGATTCTGATCAGTCCAAAGACACAGTCAGCTGGGCAATTGCCTCCCTTTGCTTCTAATGTCAAGACCCTATGGGGTATAGTTAGCCTGCATATCATGGCAAGATACATGACTGTCTATGCAGGGAGGATGGAAGCCATCAATACCTTCCAGCTTAACAGTTGTAAACATGGCAAGGGTGTGAACAAGGAAGGGCAAAAACTGCAGCTATGAGATCATAGTTCTACTTTGGAGCTATGGTGACCTTTAGATGGCTGTTGCTTAACAAATGCAACAACTGATACTTTGCATTCCTAAACCGTCCACCATCACAGTGAAAAAGTTTCACTTTGTCATAAAACAAGTTACCAGAACTTCAAGCATCCAGGTAATTTGTTTCTTTCCCACAGGTTTCTGTAAGACTTTGTTCTGATTATTACAATTATAGTATTATAAGCAGTAATGACTTGTCTCCTTGTTACCTCTGACTAATTAAGTGCTATTTCCCAATTTAGAGATGAGGAAGTGGCGTAGTCAGTGGTTATCAGTGAAGGGGCATAATCTACATCTTCTGAGTCAGAGTCCTGTGCTTCAGACAACAGACTATGCTTCCCTTTTCAACAGATTTATGGTAATATCTAAGGAAAACCACATATTTTTCATTAAATGCTTGAAATAAGGCAGCATAAATGAGTTACAGTCATATTTAGGTATCACCAGGGCCTCTGATCTATTTAACTTGATTGGAGACAGATCACTATATTTTCCTCTTTTTTTAAAACAACCATTATATATATGTAGAGCACCAAAGTTTTGCAAAAGCATTTCTAAAAGTTAGATTGGCTTTCAGTATGCAGCCTGACTGCATGGAATGCTTCATGGGTTTTGTCTACCATTTGTCACTGAACTCTAATGTTCTGTTTTATGCTTGCTTGATGTTCACAAGTTCTATGGGCAGATATTTCATCAGTGCAAGGTTTTATTCTGTGTATGCTGTATTTTATTCTGTGGGTTTACACTGCTTTATCCATAGTGTAAGACTTGCCCTGTAACAATTGCATTAATTTGCATAGAGATGGTATACTAAAATAAAAAAAAAACAGCAAAAGGGAGTGATAAGGGACCTAAGTATTTAATTCATTAAATCTGACGACCCTCTTGCCTAAAGCTTCACTTAATCACTCAGATTCAAACTCATTTTGCCACTCCAAATAACAATCTTTTGGTGACACAGGGTAAGACTGAATCCTTTATCACCATTATCTTTTGACCATAAGTTTCTGAACTGATTTTCATCAGTCACCAAAATGAGGGAATGTGGAAAGTAAGTTGTATGTGAGATGCTCTGACTGGATCCAAATAAGTCTTCTAGTTGTACTGCCCACTTAGAAAAAAGTGTAAAATTCTTATGACCCAGGAACAAAATTTCTCCCTCACAGCCCATAATCAAAAGAACAAGGAAGAATTCCTACCATTTCTTTCAAATTCAAAATCTTCTGCTTCAAAATTTAGAGCAGCTATCAATCCCCTTTCTCTCAGTTTTAAATTATGTTTCTTTGAATTTTATATTTTGCATGGGTGAGGAGGGACCTGAAGCACAGCTTATATTGGTAGAGCACATTTAGCCAGGCAAGGGCCATGGTTATCTGTATGCTTGTAAAGCTGAGGTTGACACTACCCACATGCTGTTCCAATACTAAACAAGAAAACATATCTTCAATCTGAATTCCAGGTGTGACAAAGGTCAAGATGAAGAAATGAGAGGCTAGAGGAGGGGGGAAAACAGGTCTAAATCAATATTGTCAGTGCACTTACTCAGGGTAGACATGTGGGTATATCACAACAAAGTTGCCTTTCAACCACAAGCTAAATAAGATTATGTCTGATCTTTACTCTACATAGTGCTGGCAGATTTATCTAGAATAAGAAGGGCATCACATACATAGTGGCACAGAAAAACTGCTTGTAGATGAAATGACTGCCAAGCTGGAGAAGGCTAAAGACAGAGAAGAAGCAATGCAAACTTCGATGAGATATGAGACATCATGCAAGGCCTGGAAATTGTTGACCTAGGTAAAGAATTTTACCTGCTGTATTGTAGATGGACTGCAGCAGAGCAGACAGGGATTAATTCAGACAGGGATTAATTCAACCAGTATTACTGCAATATTTTCCATAAGTAGTTACAAGAATATTAGGCCAGTTAGTGTGGCCTAGAATTTTCCTCAAGTCTCAGCAGGCTTCAGAAATATGCCCTGTTACCAATGACATCAGGATAGTGCCTGTGCTTATTACTGAAATATATCACATCAGCAGGAAGAAACAGCTCTTCACCATCCCACATCATTGCTAAAACATTTTCCTATATTCTATTAAAAATCTGTGGTTAAATCATGTCCCATTCAAAAGGATTTATAAGATTTTTTAAATGTTACTATTTTGACTGATAATACTATTCATAGCACTGTGGTTCTTGAAGGTTGACAAAGCAGAAGAGCTTGTAAAAAACAGCAGCAACTTTCTGTTTGGTAAGGAAGAGGTGAGAGGCTATTAAAACACATTTCCCAAAAGCTGAAAGTCCCAGTTAGTGCAGGATGTACAAATACAAACATATAAACCACTTTTTAACAACACATTGAATAAAACTGATGATATTTGACTGTATTACCACAGTCCAGTGTACCATAGCAGACGGTACACCCACGCTTTGCCTCCAGGTAACATACTCTCTACTTTAAAAGAGGCAATGTTTCCAGAGGTAATCATCCTGATGTCAAAGAAAGCATAAATGTGCACCATGCAAATCAGGTGACCAGGAGCCCCCAACATGGGCACTTCCAATGAGAATCATAGAATGGTAAGGTTGGAAGGGACGTCAAGGATGATCCAGTTCCAACCCCCTGCCATAGGCAGGGACACCTCCCACTAGTACAGGTCAAGCAAGGCCTCCTCCAACCTGGCCTTGAACACCTCCAGGGAGGGAGCAGCCACAACCTCCCTGGGCAACCCGTTCCAGTGTCTCACCACCCTCACTGGAAAGAACTTCCTCCTAACATCCAGTCTAAATCTCCCCTCTGCCAGTTTAAACCCATTGCCCTTGTCCTGGCATTGCAAGCCCTTGTCAATAGTCCCTCCCCAGCCTTCCTGTAGCCCCCTTCAGATACTGGAAGGCTACTATTAGGTCCCCTGAAAGCCTTCTCTTCTCCAGGCTGAAGAACCCCAACTCTCTCAGCCTGTCCTCATAATGGAGTTGCTCCAGCCCTCTGATCATCCTCATGGCCCTCCTCTGGACCCACTCCAACACTTCCATGTCCTTCCAGTGCACTTGGCATGAGAGTGTTTGTGAGGGTATAAATCTACACCATTGCCCATCTATTGGTTAAGGAGCAGCTGTGCATAGTGAGGCAGATGTAATAAATCATTGTCAGTTAATCCTGGGCAGATTGTGCAGCTGTTTGCTGAATCCAACCTTGCATAGAAGTTTCTGAAAAATGCAAAGCCATGCATGAGTATTTGACTTCCATTTTGGCATGAAAACTCACTCTCTAATTGACACCTTTTGGTTCAGCAGTGTGCAGTTTGGAAAAAACGTTCAGAGATTTCTTCTGAAAGTTCATTGAAAGAGGGGAAGAGGTTTGTACTACCTTTGTTCAGTTTTGAACCACTGACGTTACTTAGAAATCCTTAATTCTACTTTGCATATGTAAATTGTGGAGTTTTTCAATTATTTTTACCCTTGGGAATGGAAAACAAGGTACCAGTCACTTTGCATTAGAAGCAGATGAAAAAACAACCGTCTGCTTTCTGTGATAATGGACTAAATTTGCCTTACACTCTGCTTATTCTTGCTAGGAACATTTCCTTGAACTGGCACAGGATTTCAGAAGCCCCCAGAGGCCTTGGGTAGTGTTTTAATGTTATCACATCTTTTAATTAAAAGTTAAAAGATGAAAGGATTGACCTTGAAACACGAGTGGTTTGCAGTGTATCCGTCCCTTAACTGTGATGTGTTTTACTGCTTCTACTCTTAAAATAACAAACTGAAGCTTAAGTATGTGATTCTTTATTCATTCCAAAGGAGAAAAGAGGGTTTGTTTGTTGGTTGGCTTTGGTTTTTTTTTCAAATTTTACAAATTGGTCTTACAAACTTAGCTAATTAAGCTACCCCCTAAGATCTGAAAGTCAGGGATTTTTCGCTTGTATTACTAAATAATGCAAGTAATAATGGAAAGTAACAAAACAGATGAAAGATAACTGGGTAACTTTGAATTTCTTAATTGCTATGGGGTGTACTCACTTTAAAGCGTTGCTTTTCTTATTTAAATTATTGTATTTCACATTTATAAATCATTTTCTCCAAATACCTCATCAGTTCAATCCAAGTGCTTTTTGAAGCACAGGACAGAGTAACCTTCAAAGCAAAAATTAATATTTGTCCTTTGTGTGTATTTTGCAATATGTAATTAAATTTTATATTGGTTTTGCCTGTATATTCAATGCAAGAAAAATACCTTTTCCTGTTCATCACATTACAATTACAAAGCTTGACTAGAAAATGCCAAGTATCGTTTGAAGACTGCCAAGTTTATTGCATTGATGATATGAAAGAAATTAAATCTGGTTAATTGAGGAAGATCCTTCATAAGTCATTGCTGACTTAGCATTTATTTCAGTAGTATTTTCTGTTTGGAATGTTTTTTATCCTGAAATATCCCATAAAATATTCAAATGGAAATAATTTTCCAAAGCTTGAATTAGGTCTGAATGGAAATCCAGAATTAGGTAGTCAGTCATTATACAGCATAATGCTTCCTGCCTATGGCAGGGGGTTGGAACTAGATGATCCTTGAGGTCCCTTCCAACCTTACCATTCTATGATTCTGTGATTCTATGATTCCTTTTATAGAAGCATCTCTTGGTGCTCCATGGAACAAGCAGGATGGTAAATAAAGTCCCAACAGAAACTTGGTAGAATTCATTTTAAAACCCTGCTGAGATTCAGATCTGTCACTCAACAGACTTCTTAAAGCAGGTGAGTGGTTTGCACCTCTAAGTAATTCTCTCTATTGTCAGTAAAGTATTTTATTTCCTGCTTTTCAGGTGGAAAGGAGCCAGTGGTGAGGCACAGATGAAATATGTAGAACTCCCTTACTGCACCAAGCAGTCTTAATTTTTGAGAAGACAGTAATAAACTTTGTCCCTCATGTGAGGTGTGTACATGTGCCCCAGCAGAGACAAGCTGATTGGTTATGTGTGAGGTGGGAAGCATCTGGCTCGGCTCTTGTTTCATTGCTAGGTTCTCTGCCCTCTACTTGCCAGTTGACATAAATAGTGAGACATGCTTTGCCTACTCAGTAAAGTGACACTGAGGGGGGCTGAACCAAGGTGAATCAAAAGGCAGATATACTTCTGAGTACTTCTGAGATCAGAGTCGTTTCTTGATCTATCCAGGGAGAGGTTTATGACTTTTTCCAGTTCAGAGCATCTCCTTAACACGTTTACTGATGGGCTTACAAAGAGCCACCTCAAATGACAATACAGGGAACCCACTTCTGAAAGCAGCAAAGATCCTCTTACCCTGCAATTTGCCCATAGCATGAGGATTTCATACTGCTTGTTCCAAACATAATGAACGAGAAGAAAGTTTCTCTGTTACAGAGTGGAACAAATGCCAGTATGAGAAGTTTTTTGCGAAGTTTGGTCCAACCACAAAAGTGTGTGGGTAAAGACAGACAGGATTTGCCAACAACAGACACCATCAGAGTATTCCTCCTAAAAATACTTGCTTTGAAAAGTTCAAAGGCAGAATGGTAGACAAACTTGCACTGGAGCAGTCTACAAAATGTGAGATGCAAAAAAAAGTGGTTTAATCTTCTGTTTCATCATTCTTCTGCCTGTATATGAGCGTATGTTATGCAAGAAGGCAACAAAATCCAGCAGTGGCAGTGCAATTTTGCACAAAGAAGAGAAAGAGAGGATAATTTGTTCAAGGCCATTTTTGCAATACATGTCTTTTCCTAATTTTTTTCCCCCTCCTTTTCATCAAAGGAGATAACTGTGGCTCAGCTTGCTTTTAATTGTGGTGAGGCATTTGTAGGACATCAGAGAGACTGACTCAGACATTAAAGGAGAGAGTTTGGGAAACAGTTGATGAGCCAGTTTGTGTTATGAGACAGCACTTGAGTTGACACCTTTGCAAAAGTTATATAAATTAGGATAGATCTCAGTGCACTATTTGTCATATATGATTCATCCTGACATGAAGTATCTGAACATAGCTTAGCTAATGTCAGTACTTGAAATGTTACTGTAAGGAATTTAACAGGCAAATGATGTTCTGCAAGCTCAGCAGATTCTCCCTAATACTTCATGAATTCTCAGGTTGCTCTGCCCAATGCTGCCTCTGAAGTTCCAGGTAGTCCTACTGTCTTAATATAGACAGACATCTTTGCAATGAGTCACTCATAGAAGAAAAAAAGAATCCACTCTTAACTGATGTTTCATGCTGCAGAATCAGACATTCAGCTCATTTATATGTGCAGCACTTCCTCCCTTCCCACTGACTGCTCTCATCTCTTGTGTCTCATTCCTTTCATGCTAGTACACCTAGCAACCTAACACTGTTTCCTCTCCTTTCAGATATAGAGATGTTGACATACACAAATAGGATATTTCAAGGGACACAAGATAGCATATTCCTGCTTCAAATGCTAGGTTTAAATTGGTGCTTAATTACTGCCCATTCTCCATGCAGGCATTGACAGACTTATCAGCAGTCACTTTTGCAATCAGCTCACACAACCTACAAACTACTTAGCTAGGAGTTCGTCAGTGGCTGAGCATAACTGACATTAAATTGTCCTTGGATTCGTTCTAGGACAGCAAGTGAATTTCACCAAGTGAAAAGCAAAGACTAATGCTTCACAAGAAGGACATGAATCTGATGGAGCAGCTCCAGAGGAGGGCCATGAAATTGCTCAAAGGGCTGGAACGCCTGTCCTACAAGGACAGGCTGAGGGAGCTGAAGTTGTTCAGCCTGGAAAAGAGGACTGAGGACATCTAATAGCAGTCCTCCAGTACCCGAAGGGGGTTTACAAGAAGGCTGGAAAGGGATTGTTTACAAAGGATGAGCGGCAGTGGCTTCAGACTAGAGAGGAGTAGGTTTAGACTGGATGTTAGGAACAAGTTCTTTACCATGAAGACAGCAAAACACTGGAACAGGTTTCTCAGGAAGGTGTTTGAGGCCTCATCCTTTGAGATATTCAAGGTCAGGCTTGATGGGGCACTGAGCAACCTCATCTAATGTAGGATGTCCCTGCTCACTGCAGGGGAATCGGACTAGATGACCATTGGAGTTCCCTTCCAACCCAAACCATTCTGTGATTCTAAGTTGCTATGATTACCTGTCAAATCCTTCATGCTTCAGGGACTCTGGTAACACCACTGTGCGTGTGTCTGTTCACTTTCAGGCTTCTGAGGTTTTGTGTCCTTTCTGTACCCCTGTGTCCACATTTGCTTCTAGCCTCTGCTTCCTCCACTTTTCACAGGCTTCAAAGAATGTGCTTCAGATTGGTTAGCTAGCTGGGAGTCATCATAGCAGATCAATTCATTTTCCCATGGGATGTTTTGTTACACCTCATGACTGTCATTTTTCCCATTTCCATCTTACCAGTATTACCTGCTTGGCATGGCAGTTTATCAGTGACTAATGAGCTACCTATTTTCAGGGATGAAGCAGCTAAGAATTTTTTCTTTACTATGGAGATGATTCCATATGACTTTTCATTCAGCACACCTACTGTTTATATGCTAATTATTCAAATGTTCTCTTCTGTTGGCCAGAAATGTATGCAGTGATTCAACTGTAACCATCTCTGTTTGTATAAAACTTACATCAAGTCTAAATGCAATGCGCATGAAAATGCATGCTTGGAAAACAGCTCACTCAGAGAGGGGAAATCCTACTTGTGATGTATTATTGTTCAGAGCAAAAATGAAAATTAAGGATGAAAACTTAAGGCTCACCAGAAATTTTTGTCAGAAGTATGATACAGCTGTACCCAGTCACAGGATCACAGGATATTAGGGATTGGAAGGGACCCAAAGAGATCATCAAGTCCAACCACGCTGCCAGAGCGTGACCATACAGTCTAGCTCAGGTCACAGAGGAATGCATCCAGGCAGGCCTTGAAAGGCTCCAGAGAAGGAGACTCCACAACCTCTCTGGGGAGTCTGTTCCAGTGCTCTGTGACCCTTACAGTAAAGAAGTTCCCCCTTGTGTTGAGGTGGAACCTCCTGTGCTGCAGCTTCCATCCATTAATCTTTGTCCTATCCCAGGGAGCAAGTGAGCAGAGCCTGTCCCCGGGCTCCTGACCCCCAGCCCTTAGGTGTTTATAAACATTTCTTAGATCCCCTCTCAGTCCTCTCCAGACTAAACACCCCAGGTCCCTCAGCCTCTCCTCATCAGGCAGTGCTCCAGTCCTCTAATCATCCTTGTAGCCCTTAATTGGACTCTCCCAAGCAGATCCCTGTCCCTCTTAAACTGGGGAACCCAAAACTGAAGGCAGTACTCAAGGTGGGGTCTCATGGGTCATTTGCACACTTGGGTTGTGGCAAGATGCCAACTCCGTATCTCACCACTGAGAAACAAATAGTTTGCTCCAACTCATTTTCCCTCTTGTTTTCTCAAGTACATAAATGCCATAATAAACCACGTTTGAGAATGGCAGATTAGCCAGGGAAATAGAGGAGTTAAGAGTGGTGACTTTAGGAAATGGAAAAGGGACAGCTGTAAGGAATAGAGGACTGTGGGCAATTATTGAAAGCTGAGGTTAGGATTCAGAATACTGGGGTGTCAAGCTCAGGGTGTCCTGATTTTAGGTGCAAAATTTTTGAGGGCTTTTACATGTTCAGTGAGAAACACAGTGATTGTGGCATTATTCAGCATAATACCTAGTCATTAACTACAGGTGTATGCAAGAGCCTTTGCACAGAGTTAGGAACACTTTGTAAATGTTAGTGAAGTTGGACAGTAATTGAAGAATTTATTTATACAGAGATAGATTAGATATAGTGGAGAAGCTTTTTGCCACAGCTCTCATGCCAATCCCAGGAGAAGAACCAGAGATTTCCACTTTAGTAGAATTCATTGACATATCATGGCCATTAGCTGTCCCTGTCTCCCCTTCCACTTGTCTTCAGTTTCAAGACTTTTGTACCAGAAGAGCTCTTCCCAAAACGTGAAGAAACTACGAGGCTGGTAGCATTTGCTGAAGATCTTTCCTTGTGTGAGCCAGCAGGAAAGCAATCTGAGGTGTGGCCCAGGTGTTCTTCGGTACTTGTCATGCATGGTGCTGAGAAGTCCTATGGGAAACACAGTAATTATGGTACAAGTTAGGGCAACTCTTAGCTGGAATTTTTCCAGGGAGCAAGCTGGCCTGTGGCAGCTTCAGAATGGAGATAAGTATATATTTCTTGCATTTATTTTTCTGCTCTGTGTGACACCTGAAAGGAGATAAGCCGTTTTCTTGTGTGGTCAGTGTTGCTGTGCTGCAGAGGAAGAACACAACTGCTAGAATTACTGTACAAGCAAACAAACAAAAATTGCTGACTAAAGCAGCATACAACTGTGAAGAGCTAACAGATGAAGACAGATGGAAACATGTGAGGTTACTTAGCTAGCACACAGTGAAGAGATTCCTGGTGTAGCCTCACCAGAACTCCTCAATGGTAGAATCATAGAATTATAGAATGGTAAGGTTGGAAGTGACCTCAAGGATCATCTAGTTCCAACCCCCTGCCATAGGCAGGGACACCTCCCACTAGTACAGGTTACTCAAGGCCTCATCCAATCTGGCCTTGAACACCTCCAGGGAGGGAGCAGCCACAACCTCCCTGGGCAACCTGTTCCAGTGCCTCACCACCCTCACTGGAAAGAACTTCCTCCTAACATCCAGTCTAAATCTCCCCTCTGCCAGTTTAAACCCATTGCCCCTTGTCCTGTCAATGCAGAAGCCTCTAGAAGTGCTGCCCCAAGCTCCTTAGCTCTGTATCAGAGCAGAATGCTAGCTGTCACCTCATACTGTACAACACCCAATGTTATTACCATCAAAGAAAAAAAAATGCACTTTTCCCCTTCTATCTTAAAAATTCACTTATAGGAGAAAATAAAAGAACTTTTAAAACCAATTACCATGTAAATCACGTTTCCACTCTTACCCTCAGCACTGCCTAAATAAATAGGGAATACTGATAAAAATGATAGGGAGATAATTTTTTTCTAGCTATAAGATAAAGCTAAAAGTAATAATCTCATGGCATGCTTTTGACTGATTTCCTGAGAGTAGTGTATCTCTTGAATCTACTACTAACTGCAAATGCCACATTGACAAAATTCCTCTCCATGTCAAAAGAGTACACTGCACAAAGCTATTAGGTATTAATTTAATATTGGATTTGCTCCTTGTTGCAAGATCAGCTCTCTGCTTTATGACTACTGAGAGGTGAAATAAAATACAGTGACCAGAATGCATGTGAAATTAAGTCAGATTTTATTGTATAATGGACTTTTGTCAGAATGGGAGAAAAACAGGGCTCATAAAACCTACTGCTAGTTAGTGGTTGTGGAAAGAAAGTCAATCTGCAATTGAACTATAATGGTGATAAATTAAATAGGAGTGAGTAATGGTAGCTAAACTTAATTAAAACTGGAAATACTTAAAATGTCATTAACAGTTTTATACTGAAACCATCTGATATGTTTTAGTTTGATTACTCCTAGAAGGCCCACTACTGTACAACCCTTAGGCAAAAGACCTGCTGAGATCTATATGAGCAATTACAGACACATTTTAAAGCTGGTAAGGACTGTTTGGATTCAAGCAATGACTACAAGGCCATCTGTGAGATCCAGTTTATATTACTTTTAGATGAGATATGTCTCTTTGAAGCAAAAACACTGTTTGGATGAAATATTCACCTACTTGGACTACTGGACACAGATAATGCTTGGAAAAACTTTCTGTGATAATTGGGTTCTTAGATTTTCCTGTAATGATCATGCCTGAGCATGGAAGGTACAGAGTATACGTAAGACTGTGTGTTGTGATGCAGGTTCTGTGTTCTCAGCTGTATTGCTTTGTTGGGCTGTATGCTGCTGGAGGCCAGAAACTCTGGCTGTCCACTGTTAATTATTTATGCACACTCCAAGGCACTGAGAGAGTAACCTAGTTAAGCTAAAAGAGGATCCTCCTCATGTGTCCACCAGTATGTGCAGGGAGGAGGTAGGGCTGATCTGCACTTCAACACTGCTGCTAGGACAACTAGAGTGCCACTGCACAGGCTGCACCACCAGTGTTGTGCTTTGGATACTCTGCAGCACAAGCAGGCGTTCAGCTGCCTTGTTTGCTGGGATGACTACACCATCACACTGACACAGCGCAAGAGAAGGCATCACACCATGCTCCAGCTCCAGAAGGGCTAAGTGCTAGGTGACTGTTGGAGTCAGAAACTGCCTTTCACCTAAAAGGACAAGCAAAATGCAGTATTCAGAGCAGGCAGGCACAGCCACAGCAGCTGTACTTTATATTTTCACTTTGGCTTTCACCTACAGCTGCAGACCTTCCTCCAGAAATACCACACAAACATCAGACCCTGGCATGCCAAGGACTGCCTGGCAAGACTTCCTGGAGCTGACTGTGACAGACTCTGGCTACAATTTGTGTTAGTATGAACAGAAAAAAAAAATAAAAAATCTTGTACTGAATAACACTTCTTGAGTAAAGTTCCTTGCCTAGCCAGAAATATGGTCATGTAACCATAAAAATGCCATGCTTCCTGAAATGGTGCTATGGAGGCACAAACTCACATCTTCAAAGACATACACTAAAAATGGCTCTCCAAGCCAAAAGATCTGATTTCTTTAACTATAGTTCATTCCTGTATATGGACATCACTGTAATAGCCTGGAAGCACCTCACAGTCTGTGATGTGAACATGGATAGAGTAATCTCAAATGCAGCAGGGGCATAGGCAGCATAGCTGCTTCACTATCTAGGCTCAAGTTAGCATTTCCTGAAGCTGCATCAAGCTATCAATTACCTTGCACAGAAGAAGGAAAGCATTGCCAGCTTAATCTGTCCAGTGAGACCCAGAGAGCAGAGTCTTTGTGAAGCTTCCAGGATCTCAGGGCAAGGAAAAGAGTGCTACAAAATGCCAAGAAGGTTGCAGCTTCTCTAAGAGTCTTCTCAGCTAGCAAAATCTGATGGAAGTGTTTACTTGGAGAAATAAAATGAATGGTAGGGGAGCACTTTCCTTCCACCATGCACACTGCAGAAAAATGAGATTGGGAAAGTAATACATTCTTACCCTCTGCTGAAGTATGTCTCAACAATTTCCTCCAAAAATACATATAACTGGGTGCTAGTTTTGAAAATGTCATCATGCCCCAGGATTGCTTTCATAAATAAGAGGCATTGCAGCCATTGCCAAGATGTGCTTCGCTCCTGTTTTTGGGCATACTTAGGAAGTTAAGCAACATTCACTGCACTCAAGGGAAGTTATGCTTAGGTAAGGACTGACACTAAGCCTCATCATAACAGGATTTTCTGGATTTCTGAATCCCAGCCCAAGTCTACAGCTAAAGTTTTGAAACCAGTCCTTATAATGGTCCACAGTAAAAACCACAGAGATGAATAAAAGTGAACTGTGGGTGGAAAATCAGATTCTGTGTTGAAATTTTAGATGCTGTCTTTCAGGTCCATCTCAAATTTAAATCTGTAGATCAGATGGACTGGTTCTACTGCTCTTACTGCTCCTTTACCATGTAGCTTTGTGACAGAAGCAGGATACAAGTTCTCCTGCATTCAGCACCAGATGTTTGAAGGATTTAAGAGAAATGAATGCTGAAGTACTCATACATGTAAAGAAACATGTATTTTACTTTTCAGAAAAGTCTCCTTCTCTGGAGACTTCCAAGGCCCGTCTGGATGTGTTCCTCTGTGACTTGAGCTAGATTATGGTCCTTCACTGGCAGGGGGGTTGGACTTGATGATCGCTTTGGGCCCTTTCCAACCCCTAACATCCTGTGATCCTGTGAAAATGGGAGAGTCTACATGGAAGTAGGAAATTAACTTAGTCTAGTTGCAACCAGATCACAAATATTCCATTAAATCCACAGTGTCAGCCCCTCAGCAGAGGTCTGAGAGCCTGTGCTGGAGGCCAGTATGTTTCCATTATGAAATATGGAAATGGTTATTAAGCAACTAAATATTTTATTAATATACTGCTGAATTGGCACCTAAATGTTGCTTTACAGAAGTCCTAACTGCCTCTTTGTGGATTAAACAAATAGCAATTTCCTTATAAATGTGTGTCAAAAGGCATCTGCAAACATCAGTTAAATCAGTAGCTGTAGAGTTTGCTGGGAGATAAACCGAAGATCTACAGAGGTTCAACAAATACCAAAGAAAAATCAGAAGCTGTTCTGAATAAATATTTGAAATAAGTTGGGTTTTTAGATTAAATTTGTTCATGTATGTTTAGATAGCAGTCATTTAAGTCCTGACAATTACATCTGGATTATAAGAAGCTTTTACTCATTTTTATTACTTCAATTAATTATTGTTTCCACATACTTTCTTTTTGATAGTTCCCATCAGTACACAGCATGCCAGTACCTCGACCTCTTTCTGCAATTACAAAAAAACCAACCAAAAACAAAGCAGCAAGCCCAGTCCCTGATACTGGCCAGACCTATTGGATCTGAATCCAACCTTAGTTTTAAAAAATTGCTTGAACTTGAGTTGCTTGGATTCATGTGAGTTTGCAGTTAGATAACAACACATGACCAAATGCTTTGACAGTAAGCTATCTGTTGATCATTAAAACAAAGTGAGTTCAGCTACACTAAACAGTCCATCTCAGAACCCACAATACACATGCACAAAACCAACCTCAGAACCCACAATACACATGCACAAAACCAACCTCACTGTCTTCCCCCTTTTTATGTCTTACTTTCCCACTGTTTCACTTGATTTACAGCACTGCTATTTTCAGAGCTGTATTTATGACTATTATCTCATTTCAATTGCCATTCTAAAAGCATTTCATTCATGGCTGCTTGGAAGATCTGGAGAGGTCATCACTTTGGCCATAGGGAAAGAGGAGAATCAGTGCACTCTGCTTTCTTAAAATCAACCTTCACATTCCCTTGTATTGGCTGGTGCAGAGGTAGCAAAAAGCATGACTCAGCTTCTCTTACAGCAGGCACAAAGAGCCAGTTGCAATGACGCCACAACGTTGCACAAGAGGTTTGCAGTATTTGTGGCTGCTGCTTCAGCCCCTGATGCTGCAGATGCAGATCTTTTCCCAGGTGAGGAACAGGATATCAAGACTTGGGGGGCGGGAGAGGGGGGGT
>VWZE01008598.1:555989-574456 GCA_013396675.1 Eubucco bourcierii
ATAATGTTTGACCTTTTTCCAAGCCATCGGTGGCCCACCTTCACTGATCAGCCAACAAACTGAGTGGCAAAGCAAAGTAAAACCACATCCTTGTAAAGCATTGAGCCATAAGAGCAGGTACAGAGTCAAAGCCACTGATGGCTGTAATAAATGCAGTCTGGTTTAATTCAGGAGCACTAACCCAGATTAAAGACACAGAAAAGGACAGCATTTTCTTCTCTTTAGGGTAAAAAAAAAAAAAAAAAAAAATTAAAAAAAAATCATCCATGTCTTGCTGTTTACACAAAAAATCCCCCAAAATACCAACTGGTATTTACGTTCATACCAAAGTTTCTGTGTGAGAAATGTGGTCAGCTAGGGGGGAAAAAAAAAAAAAAAAAAAAAAAANAAGAAATGTGGGCAGTTAGGGGGGAAAAAAAAAAAAAAAAAAGAAAGTACTGCAACAATTGTGAGCTTGACTTCGTTGTTCTGGTGCAGAGCGTTATGAGAGATAGGGTAGGTAAAGTTTACACTACGTGCCCTTGGACAGGAATACTTGCGGAGCTCTGCCAAGAAAGCTTACCACGAGGGGGAGCTCTCCAGCAGCCAGACAGGAGAAGCAGGTCAAAATTCAGCTACAGCCCCCAAGCTCACCCAGCTCGAGTTAATTACAAAATGTAAATGCATACAATTTTTTTTTTTGGGGGGTGGAAGGGGGTTAGGGGCATTTTAAACTATACGTACGCAGCTTTATGCATGCATTAAAGTCTTTTTAGGAAGAACCTTGTAGCTGCTCCTTACCTGAGAAACCTTTCTTGATCAGTACTGGTAGTGTAGGAGTTAAGCAATGAGGGACTGCTGACTCTGATCCTACTTGTAGTAAGCTTTGCATTACAGAAAGAAAACAGAAAAAAAAAAAAAAAAAGCAAGCCACACCAGACACCAGCAAATCAAATCCCACATATTTTCCCCCTTCTAATTCCCATGCAATGAGAAGTGGGTTACGTTATGCAAATGTGGGCAGAGTCTTCCACTGCACCAGTGTTGCTGGGGTGAGTATCATATCAACACCCCAGCTGGTCTGGAAGGCTGTTCCTGTGGGATGAGACCTACGCTGCGCTGCATGAGCTGCCACATTCTTCGGAGGATTCACTGCAAGCTGCCTGCAGATAATGGTAATGCCCTGACTTGTTTTGCAAGAACAGAGATTTTGCCAGTCCAAGGCCAAAATCATGTCCCTTGATACTGCTGTGCAGTACACTGTGTGCTCACTAGTTTTTACTTCTCAGGTCAGATGAATCAAGTATTTTGGAACCTGTTCCAGTTCTTCCATGCTGCTGTTACCAACAGCAGCATGACAATACACAGGTAATTGCATCTGTACTGTAATAATTCCTATAGGTATTTTAAGTAGAAGTTTAATCAATTTCTTAAGCTTAGCAGTTTAGAAAACGTTGTTGTGATGGACTTTTAGGAGAAGCTCACCATGAGTTGGCACTGTGCTCATGCAGCCCAGAAGGCAAATTCTGTCTTAAGCTGCATCCAGAGGAGTGTGGCCACCAGGGCAAGAGAAGTGATTCTGTCCCTTTACTTTGGTCTTGTGACACTCCACCTCCAGTGCAGAACTGCATCAAGTTCTGGTGTCCCCATCGTAAGAAGGATGCAGAGCTGCTGAAGAGAGTCCAGAGGGCTACAAAGATGATCCAATGGCTGTAAAACATCTGCTATGGGGGTAGGCTGAGTGAGCTGGGGATGCTTAGCCTAGAGAAGAGAAGACTCCAGGGGGACCTTAGAGCTACCTTCAGGTACGTGAAGGGATCCTACAGGAAGGCTGGAGAACAACTTTCCATAAGGGTGTCTAGCAGTAGGACAAGGGTGAATGGTGTCATGCTGAGGGACAGTAGCTTTAGAATGGATCCTAGGAAGAAGTTCTTCAGTACCAGTGTGATGAGACTCTGGAATAGGCTGCCCAGGCAGGCTGTGCATGCCTTCTTTCTGGGGGGTGTTCAAGGCCAGGTTGGCTGAAGCCTTGAGTAGATGATTTCTGAGGTCTCTTTCAAACTAAGCCATTCTATGATGCTGTGATCCTATGCTTTTCCAGCATGGCACAAACCATGATACAGCAATATTATACAAAAGTTTTACACAGAACACAGGCATATCATATTCCAGCATAAAAATGTAAAGATAGAACAGCATAATTGATCAAAGGCTATCAAACTTAACCTGCTGCACAAAACATGCAATCATTCACTTGACAAACAGTTAAATACTTCTGCCACTGGAGAAGAACATCTCTGCTGCCCTACAGAAATGACAGAATGGATACCAAGTTATGCAGCAGAGCTTTGAGTAACTACAGATGTAACAGATGAATGTGATAAAATAAAGTGGCTACTTACATGCTAATTCTGACACTATTTTCTTGACCAGTTGATGCTATTTTTCATTACCTATAGCTTTTAATTTGTTTTTCTTCTCTGGATCACATGTATGAAGAAAACTAATCAATAAAGACGTATCAGGATGCATTATTTAATTTTGGTATCTACACATTAAAACAAATTTGACAATAAGGAACAAATTAATGACTTGGAGGAATCCAGTCACTGGGCATTGGTCTGACACCTCCCACCCCAACCCCCCATCCTATTTTGGTAATCAAATCAGCTCAATGTGCACAACAAAAATACCAGACTGCTAGTTTCAACTTCTGACTGCATTACAAACAAGATCTATACTAAAGTGTACAGTGTGAAGAACATCCATGGCAAGAGCTAAAATGCATCAGCGTTCAGTGAAGGCATCTTTAAACAGTTAGATCTGATTTCATCTTTAAGACCTTGTGAGAAAAACGGACAATAACTTCAACTAGCTTGCTACATATAATGCAACATCATCAGAACTTTCCTTTGTGAATTAATTACTTCATATTCAGAAGATACTGATTACGTCATTATTCCGATAATCATCTCAGAGGAATTCAAGTTATTCTTGTAAGTTATCAACAGTGATAAATTCAGCTTGAAAAGCTTTTACAATTAATATAAGAAAATATGTGAAATAAATATCTACATGGATAACAAAAAAGGTCAGAATTCTGCTTAAAATACCACAATATGACAGTGTTCTACCTCCTGATAGCATTAAGAAAAACTTTAATGTACTGATCTCCATCCAATAAACACATAAAAGGCTCTGGTCATTCCAGAATTTATTAAAAGGAAATGATATGTGATTGAAGCATACCACATACAAGAACACAATCTGAACATGTGCTTCAAGCCACCCAGGGTAGAACTCAATGCAGAATCACAGCCCCAGCTGCTGAGGAATCCAACAGGAATGTAAGGACAACTTTCTCATAGATTTCTTTAGTGTCAACTTAAGTTACGTCCAGTGTCATTTACAAGAACTTTTTGAGTGACTCATGTTTAAATTCTCTCTGTTTTTATTAGTATGGCCTATTTGTGAAAGAGACCTTGGAATCAGAGGGTTTTAAAGGGACTTTTATGGTTCTTTCACTGATGGGATACACCCTCTTTATAGGAAGGACTTTTCAGAAGGGGAAACAACATTTCTGAGGGAACGTCTGACAGGCCCACTACAGAAGATCCCTAGGTGGACTGCAGGAGTTCTCAGTCTGTCAAAGCTACTGCTGGGAAAGGGAAGAGGGTAGAAGCAGAGCCTGGAACACAGCATGTGCTTTTCCATCAGCAAAAGGAATGAGAGCAGAGCATTCTCCTTCCCTGTCCCACTTCTCTGTATGACTGTAGCCTGTTTCTGACCAGGACGCTCCCTGTGACAGCTGTGCAGCATGGGATGGAGGTGTAGAAACAGGTTTGGTGTGCAGCTCAGGTTGGAAAAACGCCTGGCTGGATTAGTGTCGTTTACCTCAGCTCCCGCTGTAATCACCCTGCTTGCTAACAAGTCATATTCAGAGGGTGGAAGATATGTGGATTCTGCGTTTATTTACTGGACTTAATTGCTCTACAAAATATTATGCATTGTACAAATACACAAGAGTAGTGGATTTGTGCTCACATGCTCACATATCAAATAGAAGACTGCATTCCAAGGGGAACAATCTCCTTAACTGAGCATAAGAGGCTTTCAAAGATCTTCAGCTTGAATGAAATGGCCTTCTTTTTGGAGCCTAGCTGATGTAAAGTCTGGTAGGACTTTGTGAGAATATCTAACAACAAAACTCTGTCCTTTGTCCAGGCTGGGGGACTGCTCCACATTCTATGTTAGTGTGCTATTCCCACCTTGCTGAAGAAAAAAAAAATAGTATCCAGGAGCTCTCTTTACCAAATCAAAATGCTTTTGTTTGCAGAGGAATAAATGAGCCAACAACAAAAGAGAATTCTTTTCAGTGCCAGGATTTCAGAGGAAATGGATGCTCCCTCCCTGGAGGTGTTCAAGGCCAGGTTGGACGAGGCCTTGAGTAACCTGTACTAGTAGGAGGTGTCCCTGTCTATGGCAGGGGGTCGGAAGTAGATGATCCTTGAGGTCACTTCCAACCTTACCATTCTATGATTCTATGAAATTGCCTTGATTTTATCAGAACACCTCAGTGATGATAACTACCAATTTTCTAGTGTTATATCAATATCCATACAGTACAGAGGCACTGGTGCTGGCAGGTAGTAACATGGTGACATACATTAGTCTAACCCTCTGATTTTACAGCAAGCCAATCATTTTCTCCTGCATTTTCTAAGAAAACATTACATGAAATAGAAGGAAAAAAAAAAAAAGGCAAACCATTTATCCCAGCATGCTTTTTGCCCTTAACATAGCTTTGTGATGTCGTCTTTGGGTTGACAAAACACTTTCAGCATTTCAAGTGTGTATCTTACTCTTTACCCTTCTCCTCAGTGTCAGTGCTATTCACATCAGTCAGGTTACCTCATCAGTGTAGTTGCTTTGAATCAAGAAAAATTCAGAAAACCTTATGCCAAGAGCTTGATCCTCTCTTTTGGCTTAGGATTTTCTCGCATAAGAAAGTGACATTAATTTGGACTACAACAAAAGGGGAATTTAAAATTAATTGGGTTTTTGTGGTGTTGGATTATAGGGATTTGTTTTGTTTGTTTGTTTTTTTCTTCAGAAAGTTTGGTGGACTGAAACTGTTTACAGTTCTTGATATTCCAAGAGTTCAGTATCATCTACTCAGTTCTTTTCTATTTAGCCATAGGTATTTTTAAAACTATCACATCAAGAAATTTACTTGCAACTTGCAACACCAGTGGAGTTCTAGTTCTAGTCCACTGGAAAAATATAATAGTACTGATATTTTTTTATATATATATATATATATTACATATAAATATATATACTATATAGTATACATAAAACTATACGTAGTTGGTTTTATATATAGTATATAAATATATGTACTATATAGTATACATAAAACTATACACTGTTGGTTTTATATATAGTATATAAATATATATACTATATAGTATACATAAAATTACACATTGTTGGTTTTATATATAGTATATATATACACACACATATGTAGCAATTCTGACATTTATTTTTCTGTTCTTTTCTATCAGTTTCTTCAGTCCTAATTTAAGTAAGTGATTCCATAGTAAGTTTTTATACTCTGTCTTCATAAATGGTATTGCACACACAAGAGAATAACTGTTCAGCTCCATTCAAAATACACCACGAGTTTATAGTACTTGTGTCAAATGATACTCAGCTCAAAGTACAATGCATACATTTCTGGTTTAAAGGCATCTAGATTTTTTTCAATCATCTTATTACTGTAATGCCCAGGACATGATCAAGCACAGGATCCTAAATTTAACACATTACACCCAAAACAACAAAAGGCTGTTTGTGGTGTTGCCATTTGCTGTGCCTCCAGATGGAGATCTCTTTTTATGCCAGATCGATTCACTGAACCAGCCCTCTGCAAGGACATATGTCAGTGCATGGGTCAGAAAGGAAATGCCAGAATTCCTGAAAATGAAGATTTGTGGGATGCAAGCAAGTAGGACCACTGTAGTGCCAGTGGTTTACACTATCGTGAACCTGCAATTGGCAGGTGTGGTTCTTCAAGTCAGTTTATACCTGTCTAAATCCTGCAGCCAAATGAAGGGAGTACCTCACTTTCCTGCAGACTCACCCTTCCTCAGTACTAGGACTAATGAGGCAAGTGAGACAGACAGACCGTGCTGTCTTGAAACTAACTTTACCTTTCCTAACACAGAAGCTCTCAACAGGTCCCATGAGCCCTGTCTTGTCTCCTCCACCTATCCTCTGGCTGCCTGCTTCCACTTTCCCTGCTCCAACTTTGGCACTGGCTTAAACCGAGTGAGGCAATTCCACAATTTGAATCAGCAAAAAGCTAATTCTGGGTGGGGGGGAATAACGAGAGGAAAAAAANTAAATAAACTCCATCTGTGGTGTAGGAAAGGGAAGGATTGCAGGTGAAGAACAAGATTGCCTGTGTGAACAAGAGCTTGCAGTTCAGTGTAACATGAATGCTCCCAGGACCCCAAAAGGAAAACAGAACAACTTCACCACTGCATTGATAGGGGATGTTACACTACCCATCTCCTGAGTCCTGTGCTTCGAAGTCCTTAGGACCTGGGAGCCAGCCCAACTCACCGACACTAACTCTGACATTTAGCCCATTAAATCGACCCTAACTGGTCGGTGAGTGCAGAACCTGACACACGGGACAAAACCTGGAACAAGCTGAGCAGCTTAGGCGAGAGGAGGGAGGAAATGAATTCTTCTCCTTTCCTTTACATGCAGTGTGGAAATCCCAGTTCTGCTCTCAGAGGCTTGAGAGGCCATACAAACACCCTGCTGTGACAAGGTGACGAGAGAACAGGACAGAGACGCTTTTCCTTATTTCAATGTCCAGGGGATTAAGACCAGTTTAAACGGACCCACCCTGAAACACCTCATCAGATCGCGCTTCTAGCACTAAAATGTCTCTTTTTAAAACCAAATCTGCTCCTGGTAGCCTACACGTGGGTTAGCTATGCGCTATGCTGCAGTAAATAGCACCCCTGGTTCCCCGGGGGATCTCACCACCCTAAACCAGGGCAGACGGTAAGGTGAAAGCCGAGTCCCGGTTGACCAAAGTCGGGAGAGCCCTGGGACGGCAGCAGCTTCATTTCCCGCCTATACAACAAGGCGCGTTTTACCTTGCTCTGCTCCTCTCACAGCTCACTCTCACATACCTTCCTTTCCCTACCCATTACCGAGTTGAGGAGAGGCTCCCTAAACTCTGCCGGCGGAGGAAGAGCACAGCACTGCGAGCCACCAGAGGCAGTCCTGGATGTCCTCCGGGGCGGCTCTGCGCTCGGGTCCCCTGGGGACTCCAGGGCTGGAGAAGCGAGCAGCTCCCCACAGCCACCTTCCCTCTGCGGGCCGTGCGGAGCGCACTGCGCACGCGTCCCTTGCTGCCACGGGCCACTGCCCACGGGCGGGGGGAACCCGCGCCAGCGCGCGCCGACAACCGGCCCGCCGCAGCGCGGGGCGGGGCCTCACGGGAGCGCGCTGCCAGAGGCGGGCGAGACGCGGCGGGAGGGGGCGTGCTCGCTGGGAGCCACGCCCAGTCTCGCTGGCGCCGGGCGGGGAGGCCCGCGGCGGGGCGGGGGAGCAACTTTCTCGGGACGGAGTCGGGTGGAGGAAGGGGCGGAGGAGCGTGAGTGATTCCGTCTGGGGACTCGGTTCTTCCGGCCGTACCGTGAAGCCGACGGGAAAAAAACAAGAGAGAGAGAGAGGTGCAGAGACTCGCCGGGGCGAAGTTTTCGAAACTGCCTTGCGGGCGAGCAGAGGAGGGGCCGGAGGCCGCGGTATCGGGAGCATGAGAAGTCCGTCCTAGCCTCACCTCGTCCGTGCGAGGAAGGGTCGGTGCCCGCGGCGGTGAGAGGCGGCCAGGGGATTGATCCTCGGTGCCTTGCGGGCGGGAGGAGAGCCAGAGGAAGCGACGGCAGTTCCTGCGGGGACCCACTTCAGCCCACGACTGCCCGTCCTCCGCTGAGGTGCCAGCGAGCTCCCGCCGTCCCTCAGGACGAGCTTTAACGTTTATTCTCGCGTTCAGTTTTCTTTTTCTCGGCGAGGAAAGAGGAGGCGCAGAGGTGAGGAGCCCTCTTGGGACCCCCGGGGACCACGCGGAGGCGCTTGGAAAGCCCCGAGCCCGGGAAGGAGGCGGCGGCGGCTCCCTCTTGACCCCTCCGCGCGCTGCAGTATCCAAGCTTCGCTTGTGAGCCCGCGTCTTGGTTCGTACCTACGGCTTTACCTCGGGGAGGAGGCCGGAGGCGTGCAGAGCGTGTGCGCATGGAGGCGGCGGGCGCGGGGCCGGGGCGGAGAGGGCGAGGAGAGGCTTCATGAGGGCAGCGGCCCTGCCGGGGACCGTCGCCTCGCCGGGCGTTTCCCTCCTGCTACCGACCCCCGCCTTGCCCTGGCTGCGCTCCCGGCCCTGAGCCGGCCAGTTCTTCTCCGAAAAAACTTTGGTGCAGCGGCCGACGATGGATCTTGCCGGTATGGATTATTTCTGCGACCAGGTCCAGCAAAAGGACGTGGGCCGCAGGATGCAGGTCGGCCAGGAGCTGCTGGAATACCTGGGCGACCCGGCGAGGTCCACCGATCTGGAGCAGGACCAGCAGCGCCTTGATAAAGTGATCGATGAATTGACAACATGGGTCAACTCTAGTAATTTTAAGGTAAGGCTGAGCGGCGAGGCTTGCTACAGGAAGACCATGATTCATCATAGTAGGGAGGTGCGGAGCGCAGGGTTACTTTTTAATCAGATGCGAGCAGAAATAAAACTATCTTCAGTCGGTATCCTTCCTAGTCACAAAGGGAAAATTGGGGAGGCGTTGATTAAACGTTATTTTGTTTCTATTCCTTTGGCCTTTAAAAAAGCAATAATGGGGTTCTTCGTTTTGCTTTTATCATTGGTTAAGGGGTTTTGTGCATAATAGTAAGAGAAAACCCACAGAAATATTTAACAGACTGGGTTTGTGCTGCTTATTCTGAAACAAGATAGTGGTTTTCTTTTATTTTCTTTATTTTCTTTCTTTCTTTTTAATTTTATTTAACTACCACTCCCATGCCGTGGTCCGTACTGGGATGTAATGCTTCATGGTATTGCTATCACGGTGTGTAGGCCTTAAGGAGCGTGGCTTCACCAGGTCTGTAGTACACCGACTCTGTTTTATGTGATCTACTGAATAATTTGCTTCTTGGGGCTCACCTTGTAAGTTTAAAGTTGTTCATGCCGCCTTTGGGTGACTTTGCTGTAGGTGGGAAGTTAGGCAGTATCTCTACAGCAGCCCCGTGATGACTCACGTTTCGTTGGTTTGTTTTTTTTGGTGCATCTTAGGCATTGCTACGGGGAAGCAGTGATTGCTTTTGCACACACCTCTCGTAATAGTTGTACGCTTTTCAGGCGTTGGTCAGCCGGTAACACGGTGACAGCGTAGCTTTGTGATCAAGGACAATCGTATTCACATTGACGATTTTTTTTTTTTTTTTTTTTTTTTTTTTTTTTTTTTACTAAATCAATTTCTTTCCGGTGTGTAGCCGGGACAGGTCCGCGCTGCCGTCGTGCGGTGGCGGTGTGGGTCTGCGGTGCTGAGATCCGCCCTTCGTCTGCGCTTCTTCCTTTACCTCCCCGTCATGCTTGGTCAGAGGCTTGGCTTGCCCCTTGGGCCTTTAAACTTCGTGTAATGGGTTTATTGTATTTTTTTTTCCTGTTTGCTTACACTCAAGGTGCAGGCACAGGAGTACCTAGTCAGGGCATTGTGTGTTGATTTTTTTTTTTCTTTTTTTTTTTTTTTCACCTTAGAGTGCTGTCTGTTTGCCAGTGTTGGCACTTAGCACTTCTGAGTTTGAGGTCTGAAAATAATAAGGCTTAACTTATTTGTGTGTGTGACTTTTCTTTTTTGGAGGCATATTTGTCATCAAAGGTCAAACTAGCATTGGACAAATGCAGTTTACATGCCTTTATATTCCTCATCTTAGGGCAGCTGTTTGTGGTAATTGATTACTGGGAAATCCAGACAGGTAAACTTTTGGGTAAAGAGAACTAAATCCTTTTTTATCTCTGCAGGGCAGTGTAAAAGTTTCTTCCTGGACTTTTTAAGTTGAGAGATGTGGGCATTAAGACTTGAAATTAGCTTTTCAAGGTGCATTTTTCGTAACACATGGCATTCCTGATGCTACTGATCTAAGGTGACAGAACTTCTTGACGGTCAGAACTGCAGGACGAATCACAAATATATAGTACTCCTGGTCACAAGTCATGCAAAGCAACACTAAGAGTATTAGAAATAATAAGAGTTTCTAAAATAGCTTACATATTAATTAAAATATATCTGCTGCATCTTCTCTGTGTCCCCTTACTGGTGTCTCTTTATATGCTCACTGTTCTTATTAAAAGTAACTTCATCCCTGTGTTAGTAGTAATTTATTAGTTCCCCTTTCCTTCGCTGAGGAATGGATATGAAGAGTGCTTGGACAATTCTGTTCATCTCTTCTTGCCTCCCACTAAAGGTCTTAGAGGTCTTCAGTGTCCCAAAGTAGTGAATCCTTCCCTGCTGACATGGCTATTGAATTGAGCAATGGTAATGACTGGCAGCTTATGAGAACTGCTGAGCTAGATAAATTGGAGTGACAAGTGGGGAATACTAGAGGAAATTTGAGGGGGAGCATTATTTCCAGTGCAGATGGCTGATGTGGATAATGAAGGAACAATTCATGTAATTACCTTTGGCTCTTTCTTTTTGTCTGAAAACTCAGTTCTTGTTTGCAGTGCACTTTCCTGACCATAGTGGAAGAGAAGATTAATGATCTGGAAGCTCTGTGATCAACTCTCTAAAGATAAAACTTGATACGAAACACCACCCTAGACAGTTTCTGCCTCATACAACCAGAAGGGGAGGAATCTGGAGGAAAGAGGAGATTTAGTTTGATAGACTTGATAGTGAGTGAGGAAAGAGAATGGATGTTTAGTAAACAAGTGTACAGCTGCTATCAGCAAAGTTCAATTAACTCATCTCTAAGATTTTGACCACTTAAATAATACTTTTGCCTTTCTGCAGTTTTCAACAATTTTCAGTGCTTTAATGAACAGTAGGCAGTTCCTAACTAATAAAACAAATAGGAACGTGTTTTAGTTCATTTACCTCACTGAAGTGGAAAATGCAATTGCCAGTTTTAGTTACTGTTAAATCAAAAAGATGAGATGAAGAATGTGTTGAGTCATGTCTAAATGGTACAGAGCTGTAGTGAAAGTTGGTTGCAGAACCCTGGGAATGACCTAGAGAGAGAGAGATGAGTCATCTTTCAAGCCTGGCTTCAAATGGTATTATCATGGAAACTTCATTGACAATGTAGTCAGTGACAAATTGGCTTCCAAAGACCATTGCAAACCTTGCAACACCAGGAGGACCCAGAAGATGTGAGTTATTTAAGCTTTTATTTTGCATCTTACTAGAGTGAGAGTAGCTTACTGTAGTGAAAATTGTGTACTTGGTTTCCTGATACCATGGTCTGATCTGTTGATTATTATTGGGACTGACCTCTCCTCTTCTCCCATGCTATAAAGCCTTGGGGTTTTGTTTTAGTTTTGTTTGTTTTGTTTTGTTTTGTTTGTTTTTTTTGTGTGTGTGTTTGCTTTTTTGGGTCTTGCTGTGTGTTTTGTCAGGTTTTATTTGTTTTTTTTAGGGGGGGAGGAGAACGTGGCTCGTGTATTTGGGGTTTTATTGTTGTTATTATTAGTGCAATTTTTTTTTTCCCAAAACAATGCTTTTCTCAAGGCTGTAAAGGGTTAAAAAATAAGGGCAGTGAATTGGGAATTTTTTTTAAAGGAGAGGGTAAATTAGATACAACGATAAAAGAGATACAACTAAAGAGTTGAGTGATGGCATTATCCTAGTGATATTTATTCACCTCCAAGTGAAGTATTCAGCAGTCTCAGAAAATTGGAGCAGTGCTAATGTTTGCCTTCAGTCTCTCAGGTGACCTTCAAGCAGTGAATTAATTCCCCATTCTGAGAGTATCACTATTGATAGATAACACTGTGATTTGGTGGCCTTACTGGGTTTACATGAGTTTTAATTAACACCTCTTACATCCCTCTTGTACTCAATAGTTACTTGAAGTAATTAAAAGATTAACTTTGTGCAGGCTGGTGGCTCAAACTCTTCTTTGACTTCAAAGCAGATTTGCAGATTACTTATCAAACTTCTGCTAAAGAGATGTGGGAAGCAGAAATGTTACTTTTCAAGTAGAACTTTGCAAGTCTGGCTGTTAGGGTGTTGAAGTTTGGGTTTGGTGTGGTGATTTTGGATTTTTTGTGTGTGTGTGTGTGTTTTGGTATTTGGTTGTGTGGTTTTTTGGTTTTTGTTTTTTTTTTTTTTGTTTTTAAATCCACAAAAATTGAATAACTGCCCTCATAAAATGCATTGTTGTGTTTTTTTTTTTTCTGGCAGTGAAGCATATCTTTTGTTTCCCTATGCAAACTCCACCTGATCAGAACTAATAAAAAACCTTGGACTGAAATTCTTGTGGTTTCTAAATGCAATTTTATGAGAGAGAAGTAATCAGTAATATTTGTGACTGAGTCATCTTTGCATTTCTTACCTCTATAATTGATATTTTAGCATGTTTTATTTCTCAGCTGGAGTAGGAAAATAATATTATGTGTCTTCATGTCAAATTGTCACAGAATGGATCACAGTGTTAGAGGTTGTAAGGAACCACCAGAGATGGAGTTCAACTCCCCTGCCAAAGAGGGTTCATGTACGGCAGGCTGAATAGGAACACATCTAGGTGGACTTGCAAAGTTTCCAAACAAGGAGACTCCACCAGCTCTCTGGGCAGCCTGTTCCAGTGCTCCATCACCCTCACCACACAGAAGTGTCTCCTCATGTGGAAGTGGAACCTCTGGTGTTCTAGCTTGTACCCGTTGTTCCTTGTCCTATTGCTAGACACTATCAAAAAGAGCCTGGCACCTTCATCTTCACACTCACCTCTCAGGTATTTATAGATGTTTATAAGATATCCCCCTCTGCCCCCCAGCCTTCTCCTTTAAACAGCCCAAATCTCAGACTCTTTCCTCGTAGAAGAGATGTTCAAGTCCCCCTGTCATCCTTGTAGCTCTCTGTTGGGCTCTCTCCAGCAGATGCCTGTCTCACTTGAATTGGGCAACCCAAAACTGGACACAGTGTTCCAGGTGCGGTCTCCTGGGGACAGAGTAGAGGGGAAAGAAGATGATCAGTTTATCACTCTCTATTTGAGATAGTGTGGATAGGCAAATCTGGAGCTCTCTTTTATTCTGTGCTTCCTGAAGAGTGAATTTTTTTCATAGCTTTGTTTTAACACCAAATGATGAAAGATACTAAAATACCAGTGAAGTTATTGTTGCATTTTTGGATTTCCTTGGTTTGGCAAGTTATTTATTTTGGTTTGTCTTGAGTTCAGCAGAAGGCCAGCAGGAGGAGCTTTCAGTTTCCGGAAAGGAAGGGAAGACTTCAACTGTAAATTTGCAAATTGTTAAAGACCGATGGCTAGGATCTCTGTCTGAGGCCCTTGCAGACAGATAGCAGCAGTTACAATCTTGGTGGCATGTCAGTGTGAGAAGTGGAAGCTGGAATTCAAAATTACTTGAACAAAATGGAGATACTGTAATCTGAAAACAAAGGGAAGTTCAGAAACAAAAAATGTGAAGCCCTGCAGCTCAGTGAGAATAATTGAATGCACAAGTGCAGAATGTGGGGCATTTGATTAAGTGGCACTGCCTAGGAAGAAAATGTGGGGGGTAGTTTGGGTGTGAAGTTGAACACAAGCCATCAGGTACTACACGGGGCAAGTGCTGTAGAGAGTTATAGCACTAACTTCAGTAACCTGCAGCACAGAAGACTGGAAAGGAAAGAAGACCCACCTCAAGCTTTGTTTTTCAGTTTCTGTATGGGGTTTTTTTTGGTTTTTTTAGTCTCTGTTAGCAAACAGTGGTAATTTAAATGTCTTTACTAAATTTCATTATTACTTTCTTCGAGTCGTTTCATCTTGGCTGTGTGGGAGCTACTTTCCTTTATGTGTAATGAGAATGTGGCTCAACCTGTCCATAGATGAATCCAGTTACAGTTTTCAAGCTCAATTATTTGTTGTTTTTTTTTTTTCTTGAGTATTAATTACTATTTTTTTGTGCATTATTTATGTTCTGTTCACAGAATGTGAAATAAACTATAGAATGTTAGCCAAACAATCAAACAGAACTCCAGAAAGGTAGGGAAACTTGCAAGAAGTTTTAATTACTTCAAGTTTAATTAAAATTAATTTTGTCCAGCCTTTAATTAGGAATGTGGAACATATAGTTTCAACTAGGCATCTCTTTCAGAGTTGGAATCAACAGTTCACAACCGTTTTGAAGCTTCGGTTTGTCATCCAGTCTAGCTGTGGTCCTTATATAAACAGCAGCTCAGCTTCTCATCTGGCCAAGTGTTCTCACTGTTGCTCTTGAGGCAGTTACCTTTTGTTGATGTCAAATTAATTTTCCAGTGTTTCATCAAGCTCATTTGACTGACAGGAGATTGAAATGCACCAAAGGCAGTACACCTGCAAGAGAGAGAACTTCTTAGCCTGCAATTTGATCGATTTGGATGTGACTAGAGGCCCTTGCGAGCAGTGTGGAGTGGAGTGAGGCATCCTTCAGAAGGGAATTCCCAGCAGCCGAGGGTGTGAGCCATAACAGGCATTTTCAGCAACCTTGCTGCTGGAAGTAGTTTCTCTCCCTGGCTGCTGGGTTGGGATGGTGCGATTTGCTTTCCCTGTCCTGATGGGAGGGCTTGTGGAGCTGCACAGCAAACAGGCTGGGGGAGGAGAGCTGGCTCAGAAAATACTTTGTCTTGTTCGTTTTTAGGACTCATTTCCTTAAGTGGGTTACTACTTGGCTGCATGAATGCTTGTCTCCTTGCAGCAGTGGAGGTGGTGCAGCAGTAGGAGCAAGTTGTAGAGAATAGAAGTCACTGTGTATTTAATACAATTTAGGTTAAAGAGGGAATGGGGAAGAGAATAAGAGACCTTGGACACAAAAAGAACTACATTCTTTTGACAGTACTAAGCTGTAAAATAAAGTATGTCTTTGTTTTGCTCTTCCAACATGCTTAGAAAGGCTTTCAAGTGTGTTTTTCCTGTTTTCCCCCAGTTTACTGCTTTTTTTAATTACTTACTCCAAAGAGAAATACCATACAAGCCTTTGTCTTCCCACAGAGTCCTACTTTTCAAGAGACTCTGTCTTCAAACTCTTTCTACTGCAGCACATGAAGTTTAAGCCAAACTCAAAGAAAATGACTTAAAATGTGTCAGGTGTTGCTGTATCATATAGGTTTGTTTTATGCTCGTTGTCTTGGGAGCAACATCTACAAAAAAATTGTGGCAGTGGTCAAGGGAGGAACATTTGATGTGCAGTAAGACTCAAACTTTAGATACTCAGTAATGGCTCAAGCTGGAAGCAGTATGTGACACATTTTAGAACAGTGGTTACTCGATTGTCCAGGGTACAAAACAGCTTGGAGATTGCTCTTTGAGTCTGAACTTGCATCAGTTTAAAGATCATGAAATGTTTTGGTTTCTTGTTTAGCAACTTCAAAGCTAGTTGAGATTGAGTGTTGACAAAGTACACTTTTGGGCTTGGATGACAACACTTAAACCCAACAGAACTCACATGATGCTGTTGCATGTGTCTTGTTCCAGCAAGGCAGAGTTCTTTGGAATGATGTTTTACTGTTTGCTGGTTGATTGTTAGTGATACCACAGCTGTCCCGATGGTGACAGCAAGTCCAGTGCCTTAACTGCATTCTTTGGGTGTTCCAGATAGTTACCTCCATAATTCTCCCATTAGATTCTCATTACTGGTTTGCAAATTGGGATCTGCAGAATCCATATTGCCACACACAGTTCAGAGCTCCTATGACCAAATCGACAACATTGATATTAAACTCATTTGGCAACTTATTTAACTGGAGATGGTTTCCTGGTCCTAAATGTTCCCTACAGGGATGGGAAATGACACAATCACAGTGGGAATAATAATAAGCATGGAAGGTTAACCAGGTGTGGTTTGAAGAACAGAGTATATACACTTGAATACCTGGAAGATGCCCACAGAGGAGCAGTAGTAATGCTGCTAGATAGGAGAGCTGGTGAAGGAACACTCTGTAGAGCAAGAAACAAGCTCAATTCTTAATCACTGGGTCAATTCATAATTACATTTTGGTTGGAACATCTTGAATTCATTAGAGAGTCTGGTCTTTTGTAGGACAGATAAGTATTTCTCTGTTAGGCTGGCAGTTCTGTTGTGATCCAAGAAGTCAGGAATGCTCCTGAATACTAGCTCAACCGAGGTTCAGCTAACCAACCTCTGTTCTAATAAGCTGAAATTTCCACTGCAAACCTCAAAAAAGCAGCACTTACATGCATCAAACAATAGTGAGCTGATGACTCAGTCTCAGTATACAAAGGCTCTTTCTAGGCAACAGGCAAAAAGCTTAATGAATGCAGAATAAGAAACAGATCCAATGATTTTAATCCCATAAGAAATACATCCCTCAGTGAAGCTGGTGAGGAAAGAACCATAATGCTGGCAAGAGAGAAGGTTTTTCTGTTGATAGTGATGAGTCTGTGTTGCTAATGTCCAGACAGTGTCTGAGAGGAGCTTGGAACCTGGTGTGTTTTTGTTTGTTAGTTTTGGGGGTTTTTTTGTTTTGTTTTGTTTTTGTGTGTGTGTGTGCTTTTGTTTATTTGGTTTTTGGGTTTGTGGGTTTTTTTTTTTCCTGATCAATTCTACCTTGATTTGTGATTTTTTTTTTTTTTTAATATTGTTTATTTTCAGTGATGCTCTTGTGACCTCATATCAATTGCTAGAGACTCCTATCAAAAGGCTGTTTGAATACTGCATAGCTGATAGCCACCAGGAGATGCTGAAACTCAGAACACTGTATATAAAAGCAGAGAGGTGTTAAAACCGATGTACTGATGTTAAGGTGTTTATTTGGTGTACTTTGTAGAGATGTACTTCTGGCTTGGTTTGAAGTGTGGGGTGAGAACCATTTTTTAACTAGAGCTATTTCCCATTATCTCCAACCTGTGGTCACATCATACTTTCTCACTCTGCAGACACCATGACATTTCATATCTGTTATATTTTCAATGTTGTAGACCACAAAGGACTTTGTATGAACTAAAGAATAAGCATAGAATCATATAGTAGAATGGTAAGATTGAAAGTGACCTCAAGGATCATCTAGTTACAACCCCCTGCCATAGGCAGGGACACCTCCCACTAATACAGGTCACTCAAGGCCTCCTCCAACCTGGCCTTCAACACCTCCAGGGACGGAGCAGCCACAACCTCCCTGGGCAACCTGTGCCAGTGTCTCACCACCCTCACTGCAAACAACTTCCTCCTAACATCCAGTTTCAATCTCCCCTCTGCCAGTTTAAACCCATTGCCCCTTGTCCTGTCATTGCAAGACCTTGTCAATAGTCCCTCCCCAGCCTTCCTGTAGCCCCCCTTCAGATACTGAAGACTCCTGGAAACCTTCCCTTCTCTAGGCTGAAGAGCCCCAAATCTTCAGCCATCATGATGTAGGTAGAGGCTTGCTATTTGAAAACTGTAATAACCTGTTCCCTTATCTTATTTCTATAAATCTTCTTTTTTAGTACCTGTTAAAGTTGAGAATTTTACAGCAGTGTTTGTTGCTTTTGCATATCTTAAATGCAGGGTTAGTCTCATCTTTTACATGCAGTAGGAACTAGACAGTAGGACATGAGACAAAGCTGCTCTTAAGGATATTCTAATTTGTTGTGTTTATAGCCACTGTTGTGGCTTTTGTACACTAATTATGTGAACAGAACCCATACTGTATTAAGTAAATCTTTGTTGAACAGTTGCAAAGAGTCAGCACCATATTGACAACTGCTTTAATGGTGAATCAAGATAAATGTGGGCTGTGTCATCAGAGGTGGTTGAACTTCAACCATTCACAGGCAGTGATAGAAAAACATGGAATCTACAGGCATTATGTCAGTGAGTACTCCCACACAAAGGAAACACAAGTGATTGGATTCTTTACTGACAATAACGGTCATGGTAGAACGATTAGCTGGTAGTTATCAATGCTCTGACCCTTAGGTATGTGGAGGTTTAGATATGGTTGATGAAGAGCTCAACATGAGCCTGCAGTGTGCACATGCAGCCCAGACAGCCAACCGAGTCCTAGGCTGCATCAAGAGAAGCGTGGCCAGCAGGGCAAGGGAGGGGATTCTGCCACTTTACTCTGCTCTCGTCAGACCCCACCTGGAGTCCTGTGTGCAGTTCTGGAGCCCCCAGCACAGGAAGGACATGGTAGTGTTGGAGCGGGTCCAGAGGAGGGCCACAAAGATGATCAGAGGGCTGCAGCAGCTCTCCTATGAGGACAGGCTGAGAGAGTTGGGGCTCT
>VWZE01008598.1:574587-793507 GCA_013396675.1 Eubucco bourcierii
TGGAACTAGATGATCCTTGAGGTCCCTTCCAACCTTACCATTCTATATTCCATTGACCCTTAGGTATGTGGAGGTTTAGATACTCAGTATGGTCATTGTTTTTACCCAGGTAAGACTTTAAAAACAAGCAATCCTCACCCATTCCCAATCCAAACCAACAAACAACAACATAAAACCACATAAAGTGCCACAGAAAAACCCCTCTGAAGACTAGAGGCTAAGCACTGGAGGAAATAATCAAGGGGAAGCTAATCAAGAAACACCGTCCATCTTACTCAGAATGCTTCTTTGGGATTAGTAAAGAGTAGATCTGTAGTGAAAAAAGCAGCCACATGTGTTTCCCTGAGCTCACTTTTGTTCAAAATCTCTCTTCAGGGTATATTTTTGAAAGATAAAATCCTCACAAAGGTTTTGGAGAAGAGAGAGACTCTCTGTTAGGTTTGCAGAGCTGGAGAGGCTATAGTTTGTGCATTAGACCCCAAAATGACAGAACATTTGGAGTTGGAAGGGACTTTCAGAGATTGTCCAGTCCAACTCTCCTGCCAAAGCAGGATCAACCAGGGCAGGCTGCACAGGAACACATCGAGGTGGGGTTTGAAAATATCCAGAGAAGAAGACTCCACAACCTCTCTGGGCAACCTGCTCCAGGGCTCTATCACCCTCGTGGAAAAGAAGTGTCTCTCTGTGTTGAGGTGGAACCTCCTGTGTTCTGGTTTGTACCTGTTGTTCCTCCTTTGACATTGGAAGGGTATTTTAAAATTAGTCACTAGAAAGACAAGTCTAAGGTAGGACTTCCAGTCTGCAAACAGAAGCATAGAAAAAACACATGTATATCCCAAATGAATTTCTTGTTTTTTCAGGCATCACTTTTTCTTATTTCTTCCTGAATGAGTTCCTGATTTCTTTCAAGCACCACTTTTTAGTTTGAGATTTTGTCTTAAGACCCATTTACTTTGACAATTTGGTAAAAGCGTTCAGAGCAAGAGCATCGGGGAGGCCTTGATGTTACCCTAAAATCTGGCTTACAATTTTTTGTGTCTTAAGTAAGTTACCAGTTACAATATTCTGTTTTCTCATCCACAGCTGTAGGTGCACTCAATTGTTGCCATTACATTAATTTAACTCGGTGAGGTTATTCACTTAAATTTGCTGTTTTCTTTTAGTATGTCATCAAATTGTGTAAGCCTTCCAGGTAAGTTGTACTAACTTGTAACCAAGTTCTCTGTCTCTTGTTTAAAAGGAGGGCTGTTGTACTAACACTGAATTTACTGCTGTCTGCTTAATTGTGCAGCTGCTTCACGTTGTAGAGTTTATGGAGACTTTACTCACGTAGTTAGTTTATGGAGACTTTACTCACTTAGTTCCTGATGGAAGCAAGGCTCGTGTGAGCCTGTGCACGTGGGCCTTGTGTATTCACATTCATCTCCAGCCTGCTGTCTTTACTCTCTTGTCTGGCATGGACAATTGTGACAGAGAAGGATCTGAAGGGAACAGAATTGTCCAAGAAAATGTGGTTCCAAGCTTTGTGAAAATAAATAGCTCATAGAGGGCAGTAATTGTGCTTAATGGGGAAAAATTTGCAGGGCGTATCTTATGAGAAAGTGACAGGAGGAAAAACTTAAAAATGCCCAAGCCTCAGGAGGTCCTAACAAGACTTACAGAACGTAAAGACTGAAGTCTTGGAACAGTGTGCAGGATAGTTAAGGGTAGAAACGGTATCTTGACTTGTCAAAATAATTTAGTTTGATTATGTCTGATCGTGATTTTGTTTCTGTATTAGCAGATATTTTCAGTTTCTAGGACTTCTTCACAATCCCAGCAGTATTTGGAACTTCCTTTTTTTCTGATTATTTATTTTTATTGTTGCTTTGTTTTGGTTTTTTAACAAGAGCTAACAGAGAGAAATAAAACTTGCCCAGTTTCACAAGCAGGTGGACAAATAGTGTGGTCTGAACTCCTGGGGAAAACCATGTTAACTTCTCTGAGTTGTTTTCTTTTGGGTGTTTGGAAAACGATGTAATAACTAGTGGATGAGCCAAGTAGGCAGATTGAAGTAAGCTCTTAGCATCTGGGAAATAGCTTAAATCATGTTGTGTGGGGTGTTTTGTTTTTTTTTCCCCTCCAGTCTCTGTTAGCGCTTAAGTTTGGGGGCTTAACTGGTTTGGCATTTCAAGTTATTTGCTTTTTCTGAGTCTGCTAACTGCACGGTTTTTGTTGTTGTTAAGGAATTCTCTTTTGTTTCTTTCAGTAGCTTAGAAACTTGGTAGAGGAGGTAAGGCAAAGCCTTACAAAACCTGTTTCAAAGGAAATTTTATTTTCAGTTAATACTGATTTAGCTCTAGACCTATCTCTTAAGGGAAATGAAGGACAGAACTGCAGTGGTAACATACAATCAGGAGAGGAAAGAAATACATGATCCTGACAGGAGCTTCTTCCAGCTCCTTCATGCTTCCAGTTATTAATTAGAATAATTTGTAGTTGGAAACACGAAAACATTAGATTTCTAAACTTTATTTTATTTATTTGAAACAAGTATGGAAAAATCTGAAGTGCTCTGGGATGTGTGAATATGCTTAATCTGTTCCAAACATTCTGGTAACTCTGACTTAATGAAAGCTTTCAAGGCATTATCGACTATCCAAGTGGAACTTCACTTCATCTTCAGGTTAAGATAGATGTAAGCATGCTGAAATACTCTATCTGTTTAACTTCTTAAAAATATATTCTCAAGAATTCTTCTGTGATCCATTTTGTACATCTAATGCTTTTGTTTCAACAGGTAGCATTACTGGGATTAGATGTTTTAGGTGCCTTTGTCGACAGACTATCAGGACGCTTTAAATCCTATATAGGAACTGGTAAGTGAAATGTAATTTTCTTTCTCTTAAGACCAAAAAGAAAAAGATACTTCTCCTTTCCAGCAGCTCAGGTGGAATGTGTTGAAAGCTTTCTGAACTAATTATAATACATTAGTAAGGCATCTTATTGCTGTTGTTAGAATTGAAATAACTTTATATTACGTTTGTCATGCGATCAGTGATTTCTAGATGGTGGCTGAGATTTTTTTAAAGCTTCCAGGAAGGTCTGTTCAGTAATTTGTTTTGTGATGTATAGTTGCTTTCTACTCCCATGCTATGTATGGGTTGGAAGGGATTTCTAAAGGTCATCTAGTCCAACCCTCTCTGCAGTCAGCAGGGACATCCTCAACTAGATCAGGTTGCCCAGAGCCCTGTTGAGCCTCACCTTGAATATCCGCAGGTGTAGACGCCAGTCACTTCTCCAAGCAGCACTGTTCCACTAGCCTCATGGTGAAGAACTTGTTCCTTACATTTAATCTAAACCTACTCCTCTCTAGTTAGAATCCATTGCCCCTCACCTTATCACTGCAGACCTTTGTAAACAGTCTCTATCCTCTATGTAGCCCCCTTCAGGTACTCTAAGGCTGCTATTAGGTCTCCCTGGAGCTTCCTCTTCTCCAGACTGAACAACCTCAGCTCCCTCAGCCTGTCCTTGTACCAGAGGTGCTCCAAACTCCTGATCGTTTTTGTGACCCTCCTCCATCAGGCCTATGTCCTTCCTATATTGAAGGCTCCAGACCTGGATGCTGGACTCCAAGTGAGATCTCACTAGGGCAGAGCTAAGTGGCAGAATCACCTCTCTGGATTTGCTGGCTACTCTTCTTGTCATGCAGCACAGGATCTGCTCTGCCTTCTGGGCTGCAAGAACATACTATTGGTTCATGTGCAGCTTCTTGTCCATCAGCACCTTCAAATTATTTTCCATAGAGCTTCTTTCTATCACCTCATCCTCTATTTTGTATTGATAGTGAGGATTGTTCCAGCCCAGGTGCAGAGGCCTGCACTTGCTCTTGTTGAACCTCATGAGGTTCACTTGGGCCCATGTCTCCAGCTTGTCCAGGTCTCTCTGGATGGCATCAGGTCCCTCTGCCTTACCACATCCAAAGACTCATCTGAAAACTACATTGAAATGTGTTGCTTTTAAACTCATGTTAAAGATAGGACGTTTTATTTGCAGATCACTTTAATTAGAACCTTATGTCAGCTGAAGTCTGTGGTCTGAGAGCTGTGTGGTCCACCCCCTCTTAGATAACTGGACTCTGTAGCTTTTAGTAGTTTAAATTTTTCATGAGATTGCAAAAAGCTACTGTTAGTGTTGTGTGAAATGTTTACTTAAATTTCAGATTAGTGGATCTGTGTGTGCCTGAGTATGAAACAGTTTTCTGGGAGGTACAAGCAAACTATATTGCTCAGCTAATTTTGCTGCTGCCCTTGAGAAGAGATAGTGATCCCAGGGCATTAACAGTGGTGTTACATCATTGGCTATTTTTAACAGGAGTTTCTAGTTTTCCAAAATCTATGTGCAATATTTTGTTTCTTGTTCCCACATTCCCAGCTATCTCAGATTGTCTGTCAAAATTCTGGGCTTCCTCTTCTTGACATGGCAGCTTTTGTATTGAAGATATCAGCAGAACGTGAAAGTTGACAAATATGGAATGTAGTTTATGACAAGCATATTCTGGGATGCTGCAGAACCACTGCAGGAGAACGCTACAGAGTGTAAATCTGTTTTTCTTTGGCTGGTTAGTTTTGTGTTGGAGCAGTGTACCAGAGGCATATTGTGCTGTGCAGAATAATGATGTCTTAATAGCCTTTCTATGTAGCTACAAAGAGTGGTTAGGTTTCAAGAGTTTTACTCTGTTCTGATTTATGTTCTAGTGGTGTGGAGGACTTCAAAATTACAGCAGCTTAAAAAAGCTCTTTAAAGTTGTTCTGCTTTGCATGCTTGTTTTTGAAGTGTGAACTGTTAGAGAATAGAATCATAGAGTCATAGAACGGTTTGGGTTGGAAGGGACCTTCAAAGCCTGTCTAGTCCAGCAGGGACATGCTCCACTAGATGAGGTTGCTGAAAGCCTTGGCAAGCCTGATCTTAAATATCTGCAGGGTTGGGACCTCAACTGTTTCTGTGGGCAACCTGTTCTGGTGTTCCTTCACCCTCACAGTAAAGAATTTGTTTATAACATCTAATTGAAATTACTCTCTTTGAATTTCAAACCATTGCCCATCTTTCTGTTGCTGCAGAATTTTGTGACCAGTCCCTCTGCAGCCTTCTTGCAGGCCCAGTTAAAGTCCTAGAAACCCTTTTTTTGTGGTCACAAATATTTCAGTAGTTTGAGATTATGAGGAAATTAAAGATTTTGGTTTCAGCAGTCAGCAATACTCATACTGGGGGGAAAAAAGAATACTGCCACTGTGTGGTTTAGCATCAGTGGACATCTGAAGTACTCCAGAACTACCTTTTTAAAAAACGTTGTAGTGCTTTCAGCTGGAATTGGCCTTCTGTGTGTCTCCAGAATGAAGGCCTGTAAAGAGCATTATGCTGGATGTGCAGTTCACTGTTGTGCCTGATGAGCTTTTACATAAACTTAACAGACACTGAAATGTTAAGTCTCACTGAAGTCAGAAAACATCTTAATTTTAGATTACTGTTTTAAGAGTGATTTATAGTATGAAATCTCTTTACTTAGTAGCTGTCTGCCTGAGTCTTAAGACAAGATTTGGATCAATTTCAGTGTTTTTCAGTGAAGCAGTAATACAAGAACTTTATTGTAGATGTCTGGGAGTGTGGGTAGCCCAGAGTTTATGACAGCAATTAAAATCAAGGGCAAGAAAACAGCTGCCTTCAACAGAACATAAGGAACCAGCAGTTTCTCAAACCATGTTGTGTTGACACTGCAGATTTGGCTTCTAAAGTAATCTGAGAAGGGTTCCACGAAGTCAGGGCAAAGACTCGTATATGACAGTGATCCCTTTGCAGATGCAGAAAGCAAGGCCAGGACAGACAAGCAGTGATAACCCCTTCAGTATGACTCCCTGGCTGTCAGCAGGCTGGCAGTTTAGGGCCAGATGAGGCAGTTTGTCTTCATTGTCTCCTCTGTAACCCACAGCTTTATCTGGTTAGTTTCTGAACCCACAGAGACCTCTGGGTTTTAAGTGTTCTGTAGCAAGGCTTAATTATGCAAAACTCTTCTTTTGTGCTGGCTTCCAGATATCTTGATGCTTGCTAGATCTGGTGTTGGAGAGGTGAGCCATCATTTCTAACCTTCTTGACTGCCAGTCTTTGTGTTACAGATCGCTTCTGTCGCTATCCTCTGCTACCCTTCCTCCCTCCCTATCCTGGGCAGGAGTCCCAGTTCCATTGTTTCTTGCATACACATGATTCCATGGTTTTTATTGTTCTTGTTTCCCCTTTCAGGGCCTTTCTGTTTAGTACTTTTGAGCTGAGGAAGCTGTAACAGCACAGATGCAGCATGTGTTTATAGTAGCATAATTCTGTTTTGGTTGTATTATGCCATCTATTATTTTCATAATTACTGATCATCTATTTTCATTGTTCCATCACTGCATCCTGAAAATTGACCTAATATATTCATGAGACTGCCTACCATAACCACCTCTTTGCTGTGCAGTGATAGTGTATTGGGTGGTGTCTCTTTCCTCATGCCTTTATCATTATGGCACCTTCATTTCTGTAAGACTTCTTGAACTATTTGAAACTTCAGCTGCACTGAGTAAGCTGAGTTACCTCCTAGGCAGCTGTTCTGCAGAGAACTCTTACAGCTTTGTGAGGTACCATTGCTTTTTATATAATTTCTATTGTTGCTTTGGTGTACTGACTCCAACTACAGTGAGTTCTTTGCAGGTGCCAGAAGAAAATAGAATCATTTAGGTTGGAAAACAAATCTGAAGATCATCAGGTTTAGTTGTTAATCCAGCACTGCCAAGTCAACCACTAAACAATGTCCCTCAGCACTATGTCTCTGTGGTTTTTTTATATCCCTTCAGGGGTCACTCCACTACTTCCCTGGGCAACCTGTTCCATTGCTTTACTGGAGCAATGAATAACTGCTGTTTTTCTAGGGAAAGTTTCATTTTCATAGCTGTATTTTGTCATAAAATACCTGGAACCTTAAAAGTATTTTTATCCTAACAAAAAACACTCTAGTCGGGTGACCAGAGATGTTCTTATCTGTGGTCCAGAACTTCATAAATGATGGCAATATAATAGTGTATTATCCAACTATAATATGGAAAAGCTTTCTTTTAAATTTATTTTTTTTTCCTTCCTCTGTTTAATTTCCTGTTCCCTTTAGATGGGGATAGATTTAAGGACAGAGGAAAACAACTGACTGAATATTTGTCCCCATAAGCGCTACAGGCTTTTTGCAAAGAAATAAAAGTCTTAAATGCTTTATTATTATTTCAATCTCCACAGCCTTCATATATACCATAAATCAGATTTGGACAGAATCAGTACAGTAGTTTTAGGACAGATGCTTTCCAGTGTTCTGATGAGCATTTTGGTGGTCTTTGTATTGAAGTATAATGGCTGATAAGAGACTTAATTCAGTTTCCTAGGCAACACTCTAATGTTGCATTAACTTTCTTCCAAGGTGTTATCCTTTAGTGATTAAGCACAATGAATGCTTCCTGCAGCTGGCAACTTAGACATACAAATTTGGAATCTCTTTTTTGGTGTTTCCAGTGAAGATGCTTGAGAATACTTTACAAGGAATAAATATCAGGGTCTGTGGTAGCTCATAAAACTTGATGGCTCTCTTCTGGAAAAAGTAACTCAGATTAAGGAGAGTTTGAATGTTACGTCTTTCAGTACTTAACATTGCTGCTTGTCCTGTGATTAAAAGAGATTATGTAAGAGTATGTAATTACCCTGTCACAGTCTCTCTTCCTGGGAGATGGCATTAATTATTCAAATACTAGATGTAAAAGAATATTTAGAATTATGAGCAAATACGCATGATAGTTTCTGGGAAAAGTCTCTGCTAACTAACACTTGTGGTTTCATTTCCTAAAGACGTGAATCTTATCTTGCCCTCTGAGAGTTATAGAATCACTAAGGCTGGAAAATGCCCTTAAGATCATGGAGTCTATCTGTAACCCAGCTACCATGGCCACTAAACCATGTCCTGAAGCACCTCATCTACAGCTTCTTGAACGCCTCCAGGGATGGTGACTCCACCACCTCCCTGAGCAGTTTTTTCTAACGCCTCACCACTCTCTCAGCAAAGAGGTTTCCCCATATGTCCAAGCTATACCTCCCCTGGCACAAGTTAAACCCATTTCCTCTCAGCCTATCACTGATTACTGGGGAGAGGAGACCTACATCAGCCTTTCTGTGACTTCATTTTAGGTAGTTGTAGATAGAAATAAGATCTCCCCTTAGCCTTCTCCAGACTAAACCATCCCAGCTCCCTCAGCCGTTCCTTGTGTGACACCCTCCAAATTCCTCTCCAGACTCATTGGTCCAAGGCCTCGAAGTCTTCCTGTACTGTGGCACCCAGGACTGAACACAGTACTGAAGCTGTGGCCTCACCAGGGCTGAGTACAGGGGCACAGTCACTTCCTCTACTCCTTCTGGACACTCTGGTTTTGATACAGGCCAAGATGCCATTGGCCACTCGGGCACACTAGTGGCTTGTGTTCAACTGACCATCCAGCAGCACCCCACAGGGCTGCTTCCCAACCTATCTGCCCCAAACCCCTGCTGTTGCTTGAGGTTGTTGTGACCTAAGTGCAGGACCTGGCCCTTGGTCTTTTTAAACCTTCTTCTGTTGACCTCAACCTGTCAATTTAACCTGTCCAGATATAAGAAGAACACTATACAGTGTCTTCCTCTTGTCATTGTCAAAGGAATGAGAAAACAAAAAGTATGTTTTAATGTGATTTTTTTTTTTCTCCACATAGCTGTCCATGAAACAATTAGACTTCCATATATAACCATACAAGATATTGGAAAGTATATTTTAGTACCTTCAGGTTAAAGGAAAGATACTTGACATGTAAAAAAGACCAAACATAGACAGATGTTGTATTTACCTATGTACATATGTAAAAGTCTGGATATAGATACACTTACTACACACAACTCCCCTATATGTAAATGTATGTGTATGTAACAGCACTTTCAGATTCTTCTTGTTGTGAGAAGAAACCAGTGGGTAAAAACTAATTTTGGGAGGTAGTAGTAGTGCCATATGCTAAGATGTGAAACCAATTTGAAGTGTTTACTTTCTTTCCCAGGTGGCTTCTGTAAGTGATAGGAGAACCTTTAAATGAGACTCTTCAGAATGTTTTAAATGCTCTTTCAAATTTGTTGTCATAATTGAACATGCAAATTGCTTGCATGATTTATTTTAAACTAGTTGTAAGGACTTGCAGTGTGCATTTTTGGAGTGAATTTGAATTAAAAGCATTTGATATAAAAAAACCCCTGGAAATATTTGAGTAAGACTGCATTTAGTTAAGTGATACCCGAAGTCTTAATTTTTGGCTTTTTTTCTCCTGTTTAATGACTGAAGTTTTGATGGGGGGAAGGGGGGAAGGGCAGAAGTGCAGCTTAATTAAGATGTGACTCTTTAGTAAGAGGTCTTAATGATACATGGAGAAATGCTTTCCTGAACACCATGAAATCCAAGCTACCATGGATATTTTGCTTGTAGGAAAATACAGAACGTTGAGGTTCTAGGGACTGATTTTTATTCACATTTTTTGTTTTCATTAATTTTATTTCAACTTTGAGACTAATGCTATGACCTGCTGTAGGGCTCCAGATCAGAAATGCTTGCAGAACAGCTAAACACAAAACTTGGTATAATTTGGCTTGGAAAGTCTTTCAAGATCTCTTGGCCCATATTTTAGGGTGGTGAGGCACTGGAACAGGTTGCCCAGGGAGGTTGTGGCTGCTCCCTCCCTGGAGGTGTTCAAGGCCAGGTTGGACGAGGCCTTCAGTGACCTGTACGAGTGGGAGGTGTCCCTGTCTGTTGCAGGGGGTTGGAACTAGATGATCCTTGAGGTTCCTTCCAACCTTACCATTCTATGATTCTATGATTTTTGCTTCAGGTATGGCCAACCTCAGGTGCTTGAAATGGAATTGTTTAAGAAACTGAATTGCTCAGAAAATGTGAAGAAAGCTTTTCTATTTATGTGAGAAAAGTCTTGTCTCAAAGATAACCTTGGTGCACCAAAATGCAAGTTAGGTATTTAGTCTGATATTTGGCCTTTGGCTTTATTGCCTAGTGACCTGAGCAAAAGCTCAGGATATATTGTGGGTTTTTCTTAAACAACAAAATTCTGACTGTATCAGACTTTTTTAAGGAAAAGTTTTTCAGAGCAGCCCACACTATTTATATTGTTTTCACAATAGATGCTTTACTTTTATGTTTTCAACTGTAACAAAAGGATGAACTTCCTGCAACACCTCGAAAGGCTTAAATTTTGTTTAGTTATTTCTATGGTTTGTTGTCACAGCTCATGGCCATAGCTGCAACACTTTTCACCTTGGTGACAGGTTCTCTAAAGCTTTTAAAAATACTAAATACATAAAAATCTGTGCAGACTTCTAAAGCTTTTGTTGTTCTGACTCACTAACACTGGAATTCATCAGTAGTTGGGATGAGTTCTACCTGAGTGATGGGCTAGGGTTTTGAGTGTTATCTGCTTGCTGTCTGTGGCCACTTCATTCTATTACACTTAGAAATGCAGTACCATGAAGAGCAAAAAAAATAAAATAAAATCTGCCTTTCTTTGATTTCTGTTTGGTTCTGATTAGTTCTAGTTCTTTAGAAACCTAACCTGGAGCTAAACAATTTCAGAAGATGACCTGAATGTTTTTTCTTTACCTTCTGGTTTTCTTTCTGGTCTAATACATCTCTTGAAACTCTTCAGATGTGAAGAGTCTCTTCTCATGTTTCTGAGACTTGAGACCCTAGTAGATTCATGGGTACATGATATAAGAATGTGTTTGTTTTTTTTCTTCCACTACTGGTGATGAAGAGTATATGTTAATAATCCCATTAATGCTTTCCTTAGTTGGCTCCTGGAGACACATGAAGAAGCACTCTGATGTCTGAGGTGGCTTTGGATAGAACTTACAGTGGACTGGATTTCATCTAGAGGAAGGGAGCAGTGAAGCTTGCTCTGAGCACCCACTAATGATTAATTTTTTGGAAGCAGAGGTCAAGACCACATGTGTGTATCAGACCAGCCCTAGGGCTGGGCTGATAAGAACCTCTATGGGATTCCTTTCTCTCATCCGTTTTGCCGAACAGAACAGTCTCCTCTGACTGCAAAGGCAAACCCTTTTCCCTCCTTCCTTTCTAAGGGCAGCTGTTTAATGCTGTTGTCAGAGCTGGCAAGGTTTCTAAGGAAAGAAGGAAGATGTTACTGCTTAGTTTAACTTTGTTGCTGTCCTCAAAGCCATTTAATATCCAAAAAAAGAAGTCACACATGTCTGTTAGACTTCACTGATGCTGTTGCCCTGCCTAAGATTCTTAGTTGCTTAATGCTTTAAGTCTTCACAGCAGAACAGACACTGACTATCTGAAGTTGGTCACAGAATTGGGTAGGTGTGAGGGGGTGTGTGCAAAATGGCCACTGACAAAGAGCAGGTAGAGGTGGTCAGGAGAGAAGGAATAAGGAAAGAACTGTGAGCAGTAGTGCAAATTACTCCTTTGAAATGAAAAGCTCCATTTTTGTGTCATGACAATGAACTCTTGTTGAAGCTTAACAAAAGGAAGTCATGCTATCTGTGGCATGCTTTGCTGCAGGGGTTGATTCAATTTAAGCAGCTGAGGATTTAAGAAATATATTGAGTGCCATTCTAGGCACTGACTTCTGTGGTTTACTTGTTTATAATCTTCAGCCCCAGCAAAGAAAGCACTCAGTCTCTCTAGGGTGTTACTCTGATTCTCTAGGATGGTTTTGGCCTTAACTTTTGCATCTGTTGTTCAACTAGTGGTGACAAAGTAATGTGAGTGTATAAAAATGAGAATTTATTTAGTTTTACTGAGCTATGAGTTGTATGATGGAAGAGAAATTAAAGAGGTAATAAAGTCCATTAAGGATATAATAGGAAGGGAAAATGTGTAAGTAGCAGCTCAGATTTAAATTGCAGGTCAGTTTGAAGTAGATATGGTAAAATTTCATGTATGCTGTAGAAAATTTTTACTGACAGTTCTGAGTTTCGGTGAGTAATCCAAAACCTGTAAAATTATGGTATAACATTATACTAATGGTAACAGGAAAAGCTCAGGAGTGACTGATAGTGGTAGGAAACTTTGACAACATGATAAAATGTGACAAAAAGGCGATGGGATATTGAGCTTCCTGGCTTTGCAAAAAATAACCAGCAACTCCAAAGGGAATCAGTGTCTCCAAAATACTGTTTAATGTTTCTCTTTATCAGCACAGATAAATTAAAGGAAAAAGGTTGCCAAATGTTATTAGGTTTTCCGGAATCCCTTGGAAATAATTGAGGAAATTAGACAACAGGAGGAGATGAGTAAGGTTACTATAAAACAGCAGGAGTGTGTGAATCCATAGTGAATATGAGAAATTATATACTTCACTGGGTAATTTTGTTAGCAGGCTACTGCTTGGAATGCTGTCTTCATGGTGTTGCTTCTCCTTCCTCACCTTTCTTTTTACTCTAACATTCATTTGCAGTTGTTTAGTTTGCAGAGTGATACCAGAAGCAACCAACATAAAAAAGGACAGGAATTTAATATTGCTGATGAGAAAATAAATAAAATTGAAAAGACACTTATCAGCCAAATTGATTGCTCAGCTGTACTTGGGATGAAGTTGAGGGGAGAAAAAGAACACTGTCTTTAGTGATCTGTGTTCTGGTCTTTGGTATGTAGTAATGTACTAATCTTCAAAGCAGAGATTTGATCTTTGGGAATGCGCTTGTATCAGCTGTTCCTCAGAGGAGCAGAAACCTGCCTAAAGCTGTCAAAGGTAAAAATCTTTTTAGTGTCTCTGTGCGCAAATACCCAGAAGATTGTTCCTAAGGTTCCAAAACCTCCACAGGCTCTTCCTGTTGGCTCATACCCAACATACCTCTCAGTTTGTGCTTTTGACTGATGTGTGTGTATCATCTTGAATGTCTGAGTGTCCTTAGTTCACCTTCTAAACAGTCAAATATTGATCTGGGACCTGTTCTCCAGACCCTTCTTCATCAGCTTCAGTGCCCTTCTCTGGACCTACTCCAGGACCTCAATCATATGTATATATATATCATGCTTTATAATGGGGTCTTAGAAAGCTTGAGATTCAAGGGAAAAAAGTCCAACTCGCAGGCATTTGGACCCTTGAACAGCTCCCACAGTCAGTTGTCCCAGTCAGAGCTCAGCGAGTGACAAAGGCTGTTGTGTTCTGTGCCTACACACAGAGAAATCTGCAGGCTGTGTCATCGCTTAGTTTAACTCAGTGACCTCATCTCTGAGCTGCTCCTAGGAGCTGTTCTCTGTGCTTGCCTTAGCGGTTTGAGTGGAGCCCTGGTATCTGCAGCTCCGTCAACTGGCTTGGTCTGCTAATCAGTCACAAAGGAGCTGTGTTCCTGCAGAACTGGCCCTGGCTGTGCTCCCCTCCACTGAAACAACTCCTCAGTGCCTGAGTTTTGTTTTCCTTCCTGTAAAGCTGGGGGTGGCTTCAGCTGCCCAACAACCATCTGAGCATAGCAGACCTCACTAACGACATGTGGTGTGGGTAAAGGTGTGTTTAGAAGTGCTGAAAAGAATCATCAAAGTACTTTGGGAAAGAAAAATGTAATCAGTAAGTATATGACTGATAAGAAATGAATGCTGTGTACTTTGAAAAATCACTTCTTGAGTTCTGGATGGTTCTTCTGTGTTTACAAAATGGAAAAAAAATCCTCAAGCACAACAAACTCAAACCATGTTAAGGAAACAAACACACCCTTCAAAAAAAAGAACCAAAAAACCAAACAAAAAAAACCCCAACCGCAACAGCCCACACCAACAAAACAACCAAAACCCAAACTCAACAAAGCCCAAACCCTTCTCCTCCAGCTGTAAAACTGAAGTAGCTGTGGTAGATTATTGAGAGAAGAAAAGGAAGAGAAGACAGATGAAAAACTATAAAACTTTGATAGTAATGGAACATGGTAGCGGCATATCCAGAGTCAATAAAAGTAAGTGTAGAGCTTGTGTCTTGGACAAATTCACTCTGATATGGGTCAAGAATAGGCTGGAGATCTGGACCCAGAAAGTGGCGATGAATGGTGCCACAGCCAGTTGGTAGCTGTCACTAATGTTGACCCCCAGGGATCAGTGCTAGGCCTGGTCCTATTGAATATTTTTATTGATTATCTGGACTAGAGGATTGAGTCCAGCATCAGTAAGTTTGCAGATGACACCGCGTTAAGAGCAAGTGTGGAACTGCTGGAGGGTAGGAGGGCTTTGCAGAGGGACCTGGGCAGGCTGGATGGGTGGGCAGAGGCCAATGGGGTGAGATTGAACAAGGCTAAGTGCAGGGTTCTACACTTTGGCCACAACGACCCCAAGCAGTGCTGCAGACTGGGGACAGAGTGGCTGAGAGCCAGGCAGAGGGGGGCCTGGGGCTGCTGCTAGGTAGTAACTGAACACGAGCCAACAGTGTGCCCAGGGAGGCAGGAGAGCCAATGGCGTCCTGGCCTGGATCAGGAACAGTGTGGCCAGCAGGACCAGGGAGGTTGTTCTCTTGGATGTCTCTTTCAACCTGATTGATTCTATAATTAGGACAATTAAAAAGTATGCAGATGCAGTAGGAGAGGAAATTCAAACTTCAGCAGTGTGTGTGTCCAGTATTAAGCATGGTACAGAAGTGGCTGCTGCTTTTAATGTAGGAACAGAGGGCTGCGGAGACCACCCAAGTTACCGATTCTGTTCCCTTTTGTTTGATGGCAGCTGTGTTGTTCTGTTGTTACTATAGAATTAAGTACAGATAAAATTCTTTTAGATCTCCCTTTCGAAACATAGGGTGATACAGTTGTTTCTGTTGTGAGTAGAACAGGAAAATGAGTTTCATAGCAGTCAGCAGCAGAGATCGGGCAGCAATAGGACAATACCATCAGGATATTTATCTTCCTTACAAGGAGAGCCTGAGGGAGCTGGGGCTCTTTAGGTTGGAGAAGAGGAGACCGAGAGCTGACCTCATTCATGTTTATAAAGATGTAAAGGATGAGTGCCTAGAGGATGGAACCAGGCTCTGCTTGGTGATGCCCAATGACAGGATGGGGGCAGTGGGTGGAAGTTGAGGCATAACAAGTACCAGATATTATTTGAGGACTCTTACTACTTTTATCAATACTTCAACTGAAGTAAGACTGAGTTTCGAGATGGTATGCTATGTGAATAAGAGGATTTTAAACTTTTACAACTCTTACAATTAAATAGTGAAATGCCATTTATTTCAAAGTTGGTTTTGTTTCTTTTTTTTATTTTTCCCCTCCATCTTAATTCTTTGCCACTCACCAGGCCTAGCATTATTTATCAGAAGAGCCAGACATTGAGAAGCCACTGGCACACTTTTCAAAGATCAAACTCAAGTCACTCATACTGAGGTTTTTACGAAGGGAAGCTTGCTTGCTTTTTAACCTGTTGGGAGATAGTATTTTCTTCCATCTCTGTCCAATGCTTTTGTGGTTAGTGTTGTAACATACTCAGAAACACATTTGAGACCTGAAAGTGTTCTGACCAACTTAAAAGTAGCTTTTGTTTCTGAAGGAGATGCCTTTTAAATCTGTTTCAGCAAATCTTCAGGAATTAGGAAGTCTTCATTTGATGTTTAATCTTTTTTTTTTTTTCTTTTTGTCTCTTTCCTGTAGTTCTCCTGCCTTTGATAGATCGTATGGGAGATGCCAAAGACCAGGTTCGAGAGCAAGCACAGAATCTTATAGTGAAATTGATGGACAAAACAGCACCCCCCATGGTATGATTACTTAATGTAGATTGGATGTAGGCTTCCAGTGAGCTTATGACTAATGTATGAGCTTGACTTGGAATGTATCACAATGTTATGGTGTCTGTTAATGGTGTAAATGTTGAAGATATTATTAATGGATTGACAGTGATGCAGAAGAGAATGGATTCATGGCTTGACAGTTCAGCAGAAGAGAATAATCTGGCGCAGAGAAATGCTGTAGTTACTGTGCATCATAACTAAATTCTGGGGAGATGTTTTCATGTCATGTGGCAGGACTTTGTTAGTCGGAGCATGTTTGAAGCATGATCCTAGGTTTGAGTTTGCTTAATGAGATTAAATAAGTTTATTTAGCTCCAGATCTATTTTACTTCACTTCAACTGCAGTGATCTTGCAGTCAAAATGGTGCATTCCAACACAGAAAATACAGCTTCTGGATGTGCAACAAATATGCTGTGTGAACCCTGGGCAAATTGAAATGGGGATAGGTTGCCCTGTAGCTCATAATCTTAGGTTAAAGTTGGAGTTAAGCCAAGTGATTTTGAAGTGCTAAACTTAGTATTTCTGCTGTGTAAGGATCTGAAAACTGTAGGACTGTTCAAAGGATTATATTGTTTGAGTTATGGTGTTATTTGGAACTCTGGGGGCTCCGGTTGTCAGTAGCAGCTTACTATTTGAGTTTGGAGGTTCTGCGGGAAAAATATTTCTGCGTTGGAGTGAAGAAGTTAGCAGAGAATGTCTTGGGATTTTTTTTTTTTTTTTTGGGGTATGAAAACCCATTTCTTCTGCATGCTATTCATGACTTCTCTTTATTCATAGATACAGGTTTGAATTTTTATGTGCAGGGAATATTAATCTGGTATGAAAAAATACTCTCAGTTGCTTTTTTTTTCCCTGATGGGAAAGCCAGGTAACACATTAGGCAACTATAGAAACGTATTTATCTCCCTTCCAACATGAGGCTTTTTCTCACATGATTTGATCACAGATCTGACAGGAGTTTAGGCATCAAAGTCCATTAGTGTCATCCACAAAGACATGCCTTTACCTTTTCGTGAGATTTGGTTTTGATTGTATCCTTTGGCAAAGAGAAGTTGCAGTACTTCATGCCTCAGTGCAAATAGTTCCTGAATGACACATTCCTGGTCCCAAGATGCTCCAAAGTGCCTGTCATGGAGACCCAAATGTATACCTACTTCTACCTCTAGCATTTGGATAAGTGCACATCAGAGCATCTTGGTAACATCTTAATTTGAACCGTTGCCAATAAAGAATGTGGTGATTCCTGCTGGGCCTTCATCGTGAAAGACTTGTAGGTTATTAGTCCATCCTCCAGTTTCTGAAGAGTCGGTAGGCTGTACAGTGAGGCGACTGAAAGCCTTCATCCCCTTTGAAGATTACTTGCGAAGTCAGAGACCACGAAAGGTTCATGAGGTCAAAGGAACAGTGTTCCTTTGAGAAGGTATGGCTCTTCTGAAGCTCCCCTAGGGCTGGAGAAACCCGACTTCATTTGGCTGCTCTAGGACAGCTTGTGCGTCATTAAAAGCTGGGATGAAAAGTATCAGTCATCCTCCCAGCAGGGACCAAAACCAGAGTTCTCCCTGTGCCTTCAACACTAGAATACAGATTTTTGCACTGTCTTGGCTGTAGAGAAACATCCCTTTGGAAGAGCTGAGTAGATGTAATGTTTTGGAGATAAGTCCTGTAAGTTTTCCAATCAACTCAACTTGCTCTTGTAGCATATTATTGGATAGTGTTTAATTTGTTTTGTGGGATTTTTTGTATTTAATGAGTGAGAATGAGATGTAGCTTGTGGTGGACAGGGGAACATAAAACGAAGACCATAAGTGATACAAATTCTTGAGTGGGACAAAGTGAGATATAAAACAACTGTTGGTAGTCCTGAGAGCTGAACTTCCTAAGCAGACTTTTTTTTTTCAGGGGAATTGAGTTGTTACAGTGAGGTGGATATAGTGAAAGAGTAAATTTCTGTTAAGTTTGCTTTGAAGGTTTCAGTAGCCTACAGTTCCTTCTCTACCTGTTCAGTTTTCTTGTTGGTTAGTTGTTTGGGTTTTTATGGGTTCTGTTATGTTTTGTTGGGTTTTTTTTTTTTGTTGTTGTTCTATTTTGTTGTGCTTTTACACCTAACAAGGAGATTATGGGGTTTTTTTTGCCATATCTGTCCAAGACAGTGGGTTCATTGGAATAATGTTTTCTTACATAAAATCCTATTCTTTGTTGTTAAGCTATGCAGATTAGGCAAGAAATATTCTGGTTGTTTTCTCTAAATCTAATGAAGTATAAAACAAATAAACAAGAAACCCCAGATGGAACAAAACAATCAAGCAAGGCTCTAATTGGAAGATGTTAGATCTGCTCTGAAGTGTGCTGCATCATTAATGAAGGGGGATGCAGCATTCCCTGTTCTCATGCTGCCTGTTTTATTAATCAGTAACTGTTGGGGAAGGTTTTATTTGGAAAGGTGATCACGACTGTGATAATTTGTATCTAATGCACGTGAGCAGTTTGGTGTGGAATCGTTGTACGTTGCAATTGCAGCACTTTGGGGGTGGTGCCCAGGCTGCAAAAAGTGGTATTGCCAGTGTGCAGCCATCACTAAGCAACGCTCCCCGCGGATGCTGGCAAGGCTGTAATGGCAGCGCTGCAGCTGGGGGACTTCCAGTTGGAGTCTGTGCATCTGCTCCGAAATACCCCAGAGAATCCCCACACTCCCTCAGCTTATGGTTATGCTTCCTACACCATAATGTTCAGCTAGAGGACGACAAGGAGATGGAAAGGTAAAAAAAAAAAAAAAATAAGAAGAGAAAAAATGAGGAGGGGAAGACTAAAGGCGGGCAGCGAAAAATGAGTGCGCAGGAGGGTAACTGAGGGTTTAGTGAGGCAGGGAATTGTACTACAGCAAGCAGCACCAGTACAAAAGGAGAAACGAGAGCAGAACAGAAATGGAAGCAAAGCAGTTAGAATCAATGGGGAGAAAATAATGGAATAATGAAGAAAAAAATCAAAAGTAGGGGAGAAGTGGACAGCAGGAGTTTGGATAAGGACAAGCGGAAATTTTGGTGGGGAAGCAACGTGAAGCAAAAGAGAAAAATAGAATAGCAACTTCTGTTTCAGCCAGTAGTTTTTCAGCACTAATAGTCATTTTATGTGTGTTGAGTGTATGTATTTAAGAGCTGCTTTTCAAATAATAATAATTCTGCAGAAAATCTAGCTGAGTGTTTTTGGAGAAATAAATTTTGGCATAAGAATAACCTGTGTTCTATTCCGTGCATTTTGTGACTTAATTTTATCTGAGAAGTGTCTTTACTTTTTCTGGTGGACTGCTTTTTTGGGGGGGGTGGATTTTTGCAATTGGTACCTATGTAATTATAAAATATGGATATAATTACCTTGTGCTGTACTCCTGGTAATCCAAGATAATTATTTTTGGTTTTGTAGTACATTTGGGAACGCCTTGCTGCTGGTTTTAAACACAAGAATTACAGATCCCGAGAAGGAGTGTGTTTGTGTCTTATTGCTACCTTAAACATGTAAGCTTTTGGTTTCTATGGAGACCTGATGGTTCTGTCCTTCTTTTCAATGCTGTTTTTCTCTGACACTAATCATTTAGGAAGTTTGATTCAGTTGAACTAATAAATAAGAACAATCAACTTGTGAACTTTCTGAAAGGATTTCTCTTACTTAGGCAGAGATCAAGGACTGGTCAGAGAGAGATAGAGCTTGACTGATGTAAATTCATATTTTATCAATATTCATCTGAAAGTTCATTTCTTGACTGATGTAAATTCATATTTTATCAATACTCATGTGAAAGTTCACTTTTGCATAAACTATATCCTGATTTTTTTTTTTTTTGTTAAAAACAACAGACAAACATTTTAAATTTCTTTTTTTAGTTATGGTTCACAACCCTTAGTCCTCAGCAAGTTGGTGCCACATCTGTGCACAGCATTTGGTGACTCAAATAGTCAGGTAAGGATTTTATTGCTTACTAGTGTTTCAACAACTGTGGCTTGATGGGGGAGTGAAAGAATAAATGTAGGCTTTAAGGAAAGCCAATAGGCTGGCTTGTATACAACAGATCAGTATTTTCTACCATGAAAAACAACAAACTCATTTTCTTCTGAGTCAGTCCATCCATTGGGAGACGAAGTTAGAGTTGAAAAGACAGCAGTGTTGTGATACAACAGCTCCTTCAGATTTGTCTTCAGAGCTTCTAACCAGTCAGTACTGAAAATAGTTTGTTTCTTACAGGGCGTGTTGGAAAAAAAAGAGGAGGGGGAGGGGGGGGGAAAGGGAAGGATCTCCTCCAGGAATCCCTACATGAGGCCTGTCTGCCAAATTTGCTGAAGAGATCATTATCAGGTGTAATAGTTTCCTAAATGGATTCCAAGTGACATTTGAGCACATGCAAGGCCTGTAGTTAAAATAGGTTAATTAAGCAAAAATACCTGCAGGGAAAATGAAGATTTAGTTCATAATGATGACATCTGAAGTTCAGAAAAGCTTTAAGTGGAAATAGACAATACCACTCTTGATTTACCTGAAGTTTTATCTGAGAGAAAAGACTAAGAACACAACAAGGATGAAGATAGCATTGGTAGGAGGTGAGATAATAAATGTACAGGTTTCTGTGATGATTTTTCTGGGTGCTGTAAAGTTGTCTCCTCTGTATAGTGTAGTAATACTCAAGTCTAGAGTACATCTCTTAAGAATTTATTGTCTTTTTTGATCACTAGTAGAGATGTAAAGGAAGTTCTTTACCGTGAGGGTGGTGAGGCACTGGCACAGGTTGCCCAGGGGGGTTGTGGCTGCTCCCTCCCTGGAGGTGTTCAAGACCAGGTTGAAGGAGGCCTTGAGTAACCTATACTAGTGGGAGGTGTCCGTGCCTATGGCAGGGAGTTGGAACTAGATGATCCTTGAGGTCCCTTCCAGCCTTACTGTTCTATGATGCTATGTAGTTCATGTTTAGATACAGAAATTGTGGACTTAGTTTGAACTCCTAGAAAGAACAATACTAAAGCCGTTCCAGTAATTATTTCTAGAGAAAAACAGTGTTCATTAACATGCATTTTGGGCAGTTTTTATTGCAATGACTGTAGTTTTAAGAGACACTTCTGCTTGCTCTAAATGTTTTATGCCCTTCCCCTATTTTGTTCGCACTCTTCCTTGTGTGTAATGTCACATAATTCCTGCTGAAGGCAGTGAGTTAAAACACTGATCACTTTGGCTGTGGGCAGTCAAGTCCTTAGTTTTCCAGAGGGCCTCACTGGGTTAAAAAACAGATGAGAGCAAGATGAAGTATCAAGACTGAGTGCATGGAATAACTTTTGGAAGTATTGTGTGCTGTGACAGAGTCCTAAATAAAGCATTCCCCCCCCTCCCCCCCCCCNCCCCCCCCCAATATTATGTCAGTCCCAGAGCTGTTATTTCTAAGCTTTTTCATTCACCATCTGGAGATACTCCAACTTGGAACAAATACCACCTTGAAATAACAGTTGTATTTCCTTTCCCTTCCATCCTCCCTGTTTCAGCTGTGCTGTGAAAGGAGTTAGCGTACAGGTCGATAGAAACTGGATGATTAGTGGCTTGCCAGCAAATGTTGTTTTGGTTTCTGTAACCCTGAAATTAACAATTGAAACTGTTTGCAGGTGAGGGATGCTGCCATACTGGCCATTGTAGAGATTTACAGACATGTGGGAGAGAAAGTACGACTAGACCTTACAAAGAGAGGAATTCCTCCTGGAAGGTGAGTTAACTCTCTTGATTTTGTAACTCTGAGCCATTCTATGTCAGTGTTTTTAAAGTCACTGCAATTTTTATTTGCTTTTTTTTAGTTAGCTTTGCTTCTACCGTGATGTTACTAGACTCTGTTCTTTTGGGAAAGGCATTCAAGTGTATGATGAAAAGCAACCTTATATTCCCCAGCTAAAATTCCCTGACATTAAGAGATGTTTAGATATGGACAGTAGTAGAAAATTTTTTCTAACATAAGCAAATACATACTGAGTTTGGTAAGGAAATAATTAGAAAATACTTGTATGTATACATCTTGTTCCTTGTTCTAGAGCTGCTTTTTAACCTCAGTGTAGAAGTCTCAAATGAAGCAGTTAAAACAATACTTTCATATTGTGCATGTATAAGAACATGTTTGTGTGTGTACATGTGTGACTGTGCAGTAAAAGTATGGAAAACCAACAAGTTTTTACCTTCTTGAAGGTAGTTACACTGGGAAACTTACCCTCCCTTGTTTCTTGCTTATTACCTTGGACCAGTCCTTTCTGATTCTGGGGTTCAGGCAGAAGTAAGGTAGTATTCAGAAAGCATATTCAGTGGTCTGTTAGATGGGCCATCACAGGGCATTGAATGTTTCCTGCAGAAGGTGAAAGTAAGTGTTGAAAACCCATACTTGATTGCTCCTTTCTGTTCCTAAAAACCAATTCTGATCTTTAAAAACCTGGTCTGTGTTGTGTGTAGTTCAGTTCACATGAAATGAATCTCACTGTTTCACTGCTACCTGGGTAAGCATTGGCTTAAATTAAGAAAGCTAGATGAAGTTTGAAATGGTGCTTAGTGGGAAAGACTGCTCATACGATAAAATCTTTCAAATTCCTTGTTCAAAAAGATTTAAAAGTGTGTTAATCCCTCATCAGTTTAGTCTGAGTCTCCTTGATTTCTCTGATAGAGAATGTCAGAATGCATGCTGTGCTCCATCAGACTCTGCTAAAACATTCTTAGCCCGAGTTTTTAGTGATGATTTGTAGGGTATCAAAATGTCATAGGAGAATGGTGTTGAATTAATTGTTTCACATTCCAGACAGAGTTCAGTATGTTTGGACAAAAGCTTACCCAGTCTATGGGAATGGGAAGTTGTAAACATTCTCTTCTATTTAATGGCCGTCACAATTTTAGACTATTAAGGGATCATATAGTTACCACAGAAGTTCAAGCCATATTGTTCCTACAGTTCTGAAAACTTCAGTTTCATAGATTTAATTGGAACATACCACAGAAGATCCTCCTGGCATCAACACAGGATCTTGGACATCTTTTGGAATAGAAAATAAGAGCAAAAGAATGCAGATAGCAACAGCCTTTGTTTGTTCTATGAATGCTGACTCTGACTGTAATTTGGGTTCAGTGTTCAGCCTGTTCACATTTCTCTGTGATGCAAACAGTAAATCTTGGGATCCAAACAGGATTAAACACCACAGGAGCTTTGCATCCCCAGGGCAATCAACAGCTTCTAATTTAACTGCAGTAGGTGCCAAATTATTTGTCCTATCTGAGTCAGCTGAATACGAAATTCCCACTGATCTTACAGCAAGCATAGTTGTACCATTTCTTTTGGCATAAAGAAGCAAGGCTCTGCTTCCTGCATGTTAAACAGGTCGTTGCCACCAAATCAGACCAGTTGTGCACCTGGCAGTCAATGCTAGCATAAAATAATACATGAGCTAAGTTTTAGTGCTGTGTCCTCTGCAGTAATTTCCAGGTTGGGATGAAGGGCGGAGTAATGATTTACTTGAGTTGATGATGAGGCAGCCAGTCTCTGCTCCATCCGTTGCTGACAGAAAGCAGAGTTCCTGCAGCCTTTTTGTACTCCTTCATTCGCCTAACAAGGCAGTTGACAAAGCTCAGGAAAGACAGATTAGCTCTGTGGTAGCTCAGGCTTCTGAGGCCTGATTAAAGATGCTTCTCCAGTGCTTGTCAGAAGTTTTCCCTTCGCTTAGATGCAGTAAAATTTTTATGTGGTTATGCAGGAGCTATGATCTGTGGAAAAAGTCCTTTGACGTAGAATATCATCCCGTCGTTGTTTGAGGGGAATCTGTGTTCACATCTGTGTGTCTGGGTAGGTTTTAAAGGTTTTAAGTATTATGGATAATCTGTAGTTCAGACATGGCTGCTTTCAGGCGTTGAGTTCAACCTTAAAGAACTGCACTGCAGCTCCTTCACTGTATGACAGTGCATTAAAAATGGTGTGTAAACATAAATATGAGCAGAAAACCCTTTTGCTGCAGTATTGGGTGCACATGTGATTTAATAGAATGTAGGCTGAGTTAGTTTACATAACAAATTACACACTGGAGAGCTGTATGTTGCTACTTGAATGTACTCTGCCCTGAAGCACTCAAAGTCAGCTCCTGTCTGCTGAAGGCAAGGCAGGAAAGTTAATCAAGCATTGTTTTGAGAAATTGTTCTACTTCCTTAAATACACAAACCGTACATACATGTCCTGTCTATATAAAACCAAATGTAGTTAGTAATTCAATGCTAGTAAGCTTTAAAAGTCTTGTAATCTGCACCTGGTAGGTTTAAATCTGTACAAAGTGCTGGATCCTCTAGAGAAGGTTATTGGAGCTGTTGGGCTATAGGTAGTCAAGAAAAGAAGATGGAATCTTACTTTTGTAGTTCAACTTTACTGGCTACTACTGCATTTTTCTTCAGCGCACTTTTGTTCTTGACAGAGATTAATTTCTAATTTAGCTTCTATTTAAAAAAAAAAGTAGCAATTTCCTCTTTTTTTTTTTTTTTTGGTGTACAAACCTCAGAATAATACTGCAGTTTTTCCCTGAAGCACAGTCTTTTTTCAGAAGAATGGGTATCGTGTCAGTAGTTAGAAATTTGGATGTTGTTTTCCTTTCTATTCAAGCTGCTGCCGAAGAGGTTTGACACTCTTTGGTATTGGCCATGTAAATATCTGTGAGTACTGAAAGTGGATGTTATGTTTCTTGTTCTGTGAGCTGAGAAGTGTGAAGAGAGTTTACTCTGTACGAGCCCAAGTGAGCTTGTCATGATATGGAAATCTGTGTGGCTGATGTCCCCTGCACAGAAGTAGTCTATGTGGCTCTGGATAGCAGTTGCTCAATTTTTAAACATCTTTCAAGAAGTTTTCTGACAACTTGTCCCAATGTTACTTGAGAAACATTCTTGTATAAAATCAGTTGTTTGTTCAGTTCTCATGTCCAGGGCAACAGCTTCATATCCTAAGCTGTTATAGCATGTTGCAGTATGCGTTTCTGTATACTGCATTTAATGCAGTATGCACATTCTACTTATCTGTCTAGTTCAAGTTGTAGATTAGGCCCATCTGCTGTGTGTCCAGATGTGGACATGTCTGCTGTCTGTGCAAGTTCCTTCTTTCTTTTTGGAAGGGAGAAGTAGGGGGAAAGAAAGTGCAAAGTTTCATCTGGTCCATTTCCTGCTTTAGACTCACTTTGGACATGAACAGCAGAATAGTCACCAACCTTTCTTCTTCGTCTTTAGCCTTCTGCTGTTGACAGGGGAGTGGTGGTTTTTTTCTTTCCACATCACCAGATCCAAGCATTAGGTATTCCCTGACTCTGTCTGTCATGCAAACAGTTGAACTCCATCAAGCACAATCACAAATAGCAACTTTTCAGTCTAGAAGTGTAGTGCCTGTTCTTTGCTAGCATTCATGTTTCCGTGTGCACGCACGTCAGCTCAAGCTGTGTCTTAGACTGCATGTTGTTCTTGCTGCATGGAATCACCATAATACATTAATTCTTTGATAGGGACCTGTCACCTGCCACAGAAGAGTTTAGCAGATAGCCAGAAGCACCATTTCAAGTGCTGCAGCCTCACACTTTCATTCATTCATTGGTTCACTGAGACAGCAACTGTCATCTGGTTCATGCAGAACTGGCCTGAACATGTGGGTTTTGTTAATGATTTTTTTTTTTTCTTTCCCCCTCCGTATGTGAAGTTGCAGAAGACATGTCTGCACCTTTTTGGAAAAAGAAGATAATATTCACTGGTGACATAGTATTTCTATTGATTGATGACTTCACTGTCATATCTAGACATATGAGATCAAAAAGTAAAATCATAGAATCAGCCAGGTCGGAAGAGACCTCCAAGCTCATCCAGTCCAACCTATCGCCCAGCCCTATTCAGTCAACTAGACCATGGCACTAAGTGCCTCATCCAGGCTTTTCTTGAACATCTCCAGGGATGGTGACTCCACCACCTCCCTGGGCACAGTAATAACGCTGTCTCCTTTAAAGAATGTTCCTTGCTGTTGATGACAGTGCAGCTGGTTGTCATCCAACCCAACAGACAGTGCAACCAGTCCTCACCCTACCCTGTAAAGCTCTTTGGATTCCTTGGCCTGTGTTTTGCAGGGGCTGACCTCCTGTAAACATTCTTAAACTGTTTGCGGTTGCAGTAATTTTAGAGACCTTAGCCTACACTGCCTTGCTGCCTGTGGCTGTGAGAAAATTACGTCAAACGGGTAGCATGAAGAGCTGAGAGGGAGGAGAGGAAGAAACTTTTTGTGAGAGTCTTTGCAAAGTAGTAGTTACAGTTCCTTTAAGCTGTACTAAAGAAAGGGTTGGATCTACAGCAGTGCTTGGCTGTTTTGTCAGCTGTGTTTTACTGGATTGTTTGAGGGTTTTAGAATCATGTTAAAATATTTTAGAGTGTACTTCTGGTCATAAAGACATGCTTGGAAGACTTTAGGAGTGGCAGTACTGTGGCGTTCTCCAGCCTGTACCACTGACTGCATACCATCCAGTGCTGACAAACACAGTAGCACTCACAACTAGTACTTTACTGAGTGTTTTGCCTAGAAAGGCAGTGTCTGTATTATTATAATGTATTTATAAGAAAGCGTTTTGTTTTTTCTCTTCTTTTTAAAATGCTGAGGGGGGAAACATTTCTGAAAACTAAGTGGAAAGGAGCAAGATGTAAAAATTTATTTGTTTTAAATCTATTTTGGAATTTTCAAAGGAGGTGTGCCAATTGCATACCCATCAGCCTAACAGAATATTAAAATTTGACATTTTAAAGGAAACCTGCTAATCTGTCTAATTTACCTGTTCAGTTTCTCTCAGGATGACAGTTTCAGCCTTTCAGATGTAGTGTTAAGCCCTCCTTCAGTAAGTGACCTGTTAATGAAGTGTTCAGTATGGAATCCAGCTATGTGGAGGGGAACTAACAACCACTGTTAAGCAGTAAAAATGCTTCCTATGGTTCTTCTGAAGCAAATGCATTGATTTCCTGTTATGAAAGCAGAATGGCCTAAAGCATGGCTGTGTTTATTGATTGTTGTGTGAACTTTCCACTGTGTACATTTGGAAGCACATAGCATGTTAATGGGATTCCATGTGTCATTAGGGAACAGCAGTACTGGAAAAGCATAACAGGTAATTGTAGCTTTTCTTTCTCATGTTTCACTGAAAAAAAGAAACAAACCCAAAAACATTTTGGTATACATTGCCTTTGGTTTACAAATTGACCTTTATATTAAAAGATCAGGCTTTAATATTAAAGCAGTGTAGTCTGACGTTAGTGAATTGCTGCCATTTCAGACATTTTGGGGTGGCTGCAGTGGTTGCAAATGAGATGGTGATGCAAAACAGGGAGGAAAATGTGTTCCAGGAAGCAGGTACCTTAACTGTGTTAGGGGAAGGTTAGGCAAACTACTACTGAACTACATCTAGTTTTGAGGTAGCTTGAGATGGTAGAGTAACTGCTGGATTGTGTTAGGAGTTATTGACTTAACCCATTAAAGCCTTTTTGATTTTTGTTTTTTTTTCTGCTTTTTTGGATGCTTGGAATATGGTAGACCTTTTTGTGGAGTTCTCAGCTAAATCTTCATAGTTCTTGTGGACCTGCTAAGTAGAGGACAAGTTTATGCTGCAGCAGGTTGCTTGGGAATATTTGGAAAGAACATAATGAGAGCCCTAAAATACTGGGAAGTGTCGTGGATGGGTAAAGACTCAGCCTTTTTATACTGTTGGTTTGGTTGTTTCATGATTTTATCACTTCATGATTTGATAAGTGAGGAACTAGTGAATGAAATGGTTGTGCAGTCTGTCACAGAAGGGAGAGTGTGCACAGCTGCTCTGCATGGATCATTGAGTAGCAGTGCTGTGTGCTTAAGGAAATGTTCAAGTTAAATCTTTCTGTGTCCTTGACTTGTCTCCTTTATGTATCGTGAGCATTGACATGTCCAAACACTCTTCTTAGACTTTTTTCTTGCTTTGTCTTCAGTTTGGGTTGTGAGTTGAGAACAGAACCTTGCAGTATTTGCTCTTGTAGGAAATTTTGAATTGGGTTAAGATAGTCTCTAGTACTGCAAATGCAGCTGAGCTGTAAGTCTCAGAGGAATTTCAGACTACGGTGTGATTTGTAGTTCACAACTCTGTGCATTTGAGGTCAGGATTCAGTCCTGCTTGTCTTGTAGCTAAAAATTCACGAGCATGTTAGTTATTACCATAATCTGAGTAGTCTAAGATGCAGAGAAGTCTAGAAAAATGCAAGAAAATGTTCCCAGTTGTTTGCAGGTGAAGATTGTATTGCTATGGCAGTACAAGCCTAGGGCTAATGCATGGGTCCCTTTTTTCTGTGAGGTACTTGGCTGTTTCTGTTGAGCTTTCTGCAGAAGTGATGAGAAGAGGCCGTTGCAGTGTTTTCCCAGCTTTTTTACCTGTATGATATTTTCTGCCTTGTAGAATGGTAAGGTTGGAACAGACCTCAGGGATCATTTAGTTCCAACCCCCTGCCATAGGCAGGGACACCTCCCACTAGCACAGGTCACTCAAGACCTCCTCCAACCTGGCCTTGAACACCTCCAGGGAGGGAGCAGCCACAACCTCCCTGGGCAACCTGTGCCAGTGTCTCACCACCCTCACTGGAAAGAACTTGCCCCTGACATCCAGTCTCAATCTCCCCTCTGCCAGTTCAAACCCGTTGCCCCTTGTCCTGTCATTGCAAGACCCTGTAAACAGTCCCTCCCCAGCCTTCCTGTAGGCCCCCTTCAGATATCAGAAAGCTACAATCAGTTCTCCTGGAAGCCTTCTCTTCTCCAGGCCGCAGAGCCCCAACTCTCTCAGCCTGTCCTCATAGCAGAGCTGCTGCAGCTCTCTGATCATCTTTGTGGCCCTCCTCTGGACCCGCTCCAACACTACCATGTCCTTCCTGTGCTGGGGGTCCAGAACTGCACACAATAGTCCAGGTGGGGTCTGACGGAGAGCAGAGACTAGATTTCAAATGCAGAGTGTTTTGGGGTTCGTTTTTTTTTGCCGTTGACATATAGCTAAGCACTTGCAAACTGTTTTCTGTTGTTAGAGTTTAAATCAGCAGTGTGTGTGTGTTGAGTGTAACTAAAGGGCTCAATGTACCTCAGTATTTCAGTGTAACTTAAAAGAAGGAATTAATTTTTTTATGCTGTGGCGAATAGTAACTACTGTGAAAGTATTTTCATAACAAAACTGAGGAAATTTTGAGGAAAAAATAGTAATTGTCTCAGAACAATTTAAATCCTTCCCCCCCAAAACATTCCATAGTTCATATTGTTGCCTTTGAGTGTCATGTGTAAGTAGAATGCTTTCCTAGTCATTTGAACTCAATATTTGCTACTACATGAAAATTAGGATTTTATTTTCTTGTAATTTTGCTATTAATTGCCCTCAGTTTTGTTCTTGATAAAGTTAGTTTGTGCATTTGTGTGAAGATGCTCAACTAAAGAGGAGTCCTTTGATAATCCCTTGTGTATTCTGTATTACTCTTTTATGTATGATAATAAACTGAACAGTAAATCAGGAGATTTCAGAAGTGTAAATATGTTTTGTTGTTACTGTTTACAGGTTGCAAACAATCTTTGCCAAATTTGATGAAGTAAGAAATTCCGGAAATATGATTTTGAGTAGCGTCGGTGGTGAGTATTAAAGATGCTGTATTTATATTCAGCTTTAGATTAATACAAGATACTTTTCTGCGTGCTGGCATTAGCAACCTGAGATGAATGACTAGAAACAGATGCAGACAGTAAGAAAATGAGACAGTGAAATGGACTGTATTGCTAAAGGTATTTGCTGGACTGCAATCAGAATACAATTGGAAAAGGTCTTGAAACTGCATGGAAACGAGCAGTGAATCTTTAACAAGTGATGTGTTCAGCAGAGGGTACAGGAATACTGCAGTGTTCAGGCATAGGGAAAAAAGATCAGATGAAGCTTTCTTCTATCTTACTATTTGTTTCTAAAGCAAAATGGTTATTTAGTGATGGACATGTTTGGTATCTTGACAGCTGAAGTGATGAATAATGTTAATAATACGTGGAGTTGTAAATTGTAGAAGTAGGTGACTGCAGCATTCATAGACATAGAAATGTTGAAGCAAGATTGTCTCTGCTGAGTTTGATCTCTTTATTTTTGGTTTATTTTATGAGAAGCACCTGTTGTGCAGAGAATCCGTGTTACTGCATCCTTCACGTTGTATTTCATAGTATGAAAGTGCAAAGCTGGAGTGAAAGATTGTGCGTTGCAGAAGGGTTTTACACATGTAATATTGCTGCATAAGTTTGGGAGGCTCAAAGATACATTTTACATGCATTGTTTTCCTGTGGATAGTTCTTAGGAGAATGGAGAAAGTTACGAAAAGTGTAAAGACAGTGAAATTAAACATGTTTGAAAACATAAATACAGCATTGCCAGATGGGTTTACAAGAGGTCTTCTGAGCATTTTGTCTCTGTTTTAAGAGATTTGATGAAGTTTTATTTTACTTTAAGCTGTGTTAAATGGATCTGTAATGTGAATCGTAGCCCTGATCTACAGCAGTGTTAAACCATTTATTTGAAGGTGGCAATTTCTGTGCAAAAATTCCTCCCATTCCATCTTGGTTCCATAGAGACAAAATTCCTGGTCTCAGTATTTTTCCTTGAACCTTGTTTATCTCTTGCATCCATCTAGGCAAATAGTTTAGTGTTACTGAAAAGACACTCTTCCATTGTTAGTACTTTATCTTGGCTTTGTCCTTCATTATTCTCTAAAGGACAATATGTATTTACTTCTTGTTTGTGCATATTGAAAGCTACTGTTGAATTCCTGTGGCCTTGTTACCAAATTCTCTGTCAGGAGCTTTATCAAACATCTCTGGATAAAAGCCAAATTTTAATGTCTAAATACATCTGTTACAGTGTTGAGGATTTTGGGAAAGTAGCAGGGAATAGAGTTATGTCTCCAAAAAGGGGAGGTGGAAGAAAACCTCTCCGAAAGGCTTTAATGGAATTAGACTGGCACGGTTCTGTTGTGGACCATTTTACCAACAAAAGGAAGGGCTTTTTGCCAGATTGAGTTACTTTCCCAAATAAATCAACTGTACTGATGAGGGCTTTCTTCAGTGTGTGATGGATAAGGAAGGACTTGCCAGCACAACTGTGGAAAATGTCCGTTTCTTCACTGACCTGAGTGACATTGCTGTAGCAGTAAATCTTTGTTAGTTTGACCTAGTTTCTGAGGACCAGAGATGTGACTTCAGTATTATTTGGTAAAAGAATCCTATGTCAGTTGTTAATTCTCTTCATTCAGCATGTACTTACTATCTTCTCTTTTTCTTTCTTAGCTTCTAAACCCCTCAAAACTCACAGCTTTAAAAAACCTGAATAAAGAATGTTTTTTGTAGTGCTTTGGTTATTAAAGCATATTTCTATCTTTTAAGAATGCTTGTACTAATATGTTTAAATGCATGACAGGTTTTGAAAGCATGTGAGTGTATAAAAAGATACCTATGGCCCCATGCACACAGATTTACTGTCTTGGTATCCCTGTGTTTGTGTTAAGAGTGGACCTAGTGTGAAAAATCCCCTTAGTCCTGTGTTAGCACTGTCCTGTATTGAAATTGNTTGTACTTACTATCTTCTCTTTTTCTTTCTTAGCTCCTAAACCCCTCAAAACTCACAGCTTTAAACAACCTGAATAAAGAATGTTTTTTGTAGTGCTTTGGTTATTAAAGCATATTTCTATCTTTTAAGAATGCTTGTACTAATATGTTTAAATGCATGACAGGTTTTGAAGGCATGTGAGTGTATAAAAAGATACCTATGGCCCCATGCACACAGATTTACTGTCTTGGTATCCCTGTGTTTGTGTTAAGAGTGGACCTAGTGTGAAAAATCCCCTTAGTCCTGTGTTAGCACTGTCCTGTATTGAAATTCTAAAGAGGAGGAGGGCGGTGGACTGAGAGATTGTCTTGGAGAGTAGAGGAGGTGAAAAGCATATTGAAGCAAGCATTGTGGAATAATTCGGGCAGGTTGTAGCAAGGAGTGTCAAAAGCTGACAGATGAGAGGGCACCATGTCTAACAAGGGAGCTGGACAAGAGTCTTGGTGCTTTTGTCTGATGAGAATGACTTAAAGGCTCATTCAGGTGGCTAACTTGCCTCTCCAACTGACCTTGGATTTGTTTCTTGTTTGTTTTTATTTTTGTTTTTATTTTTCTTCTCACCTTCCCCCATCTTCCCCTGCCCTCAGATGTGGATGGTGAAAACAGATGTAATTTCTTTCAGTGTAGATGATGTGAATGAATTAGCTGCTATGAAAACCTTGGGGTTTGTTTGCATTCATAACAATGTTGCACATGAAGACAAACATATCAGGATGTTTGCTTCTTCGGTGAGGTCTTCCATCTGCTGTAAGTTTTGTCCTTTCCCTCTGCCAGAAATATACGTATGCCTGCAAACTGGAGAAGGCTCTTTAAAGCACCTCCCCATTTCTCAGCAAATGAATGTGCATTTCTATGGAAACCAAACCATCAGCCAATCTCAAGGTTGCAGAAGCAGTGGTTTCTGCTGCCTGAGATTTGTAAATACTGTTTTCTCTTAGAGAATTTAAACAGACTACTGTATCAGGTAGTAATGTACATTTTGAGACAGGAAATGGAAAACAGGGAAAACAATAATATGGAGCTCTCTGCTTCATTCAGCAGGCAGAGTGATTTGTGCTGAATATAAATGGCACGTTCAGTTTTCCCCTTTTAATGGCATGCCTCGTAGCGTTGGCTCTACAAGCAAAATGTGACAGGTAGGGATCAGTGCTGTTAGCATTACGCTTGTCAGGGAGCTGCGGTATGGGTGCTTAAGATGCAGTCAAGGTACACGTACGAAAACCAAGGCAAACAAAAATCCATGGTACAAGAGTGTACCTTTTTTCCCACCATTACTCTCTTGGTTTTTTATTTTCCTTTGCTGTTTTGTTTTTGGAAGTAGTTACTATGGAGACAATGATGATATAGTCTGACAGAGCTCATCAGTGTGACTGGCATGCTATGAATGTATGTCGTTTGGGAAACAGGGAAACTGGTGATAGCTGCCTTGGCTGTTCTGTAGGGTTTCAGCTTTTCTTTGGCTTGCTCATTGCACACGGCTGTAAGCTGGTGGAGCCTAATGGTCAGTTTAAGCCCTTGTGGAAGTGAAGGACCACAGCAGTCTGATGCTGCCCGTATTCTAAGGAACTTGCATGAGTTTCTGAGTTACTGATGCAGGGAACTGTGTCTTGGATTCTGAAGATGAACACGCATAGCCTGTTGCGTGTCTGTCCACATTTAAAACTTTTCCTTAGGTGACACCAAGTAAATTGGAGCTTTTGGTATGTCAAAAATAATTTCATTAGATCGCACTCTTTCTGCATTGTAAATGTCACTTCAAACACTGATTTGGGACTAAACTGCAGACAGAAGTTCAGGGTGTAGGTGAGGTTTTCATTATAATTTCTACAGCCCTGCAAAAATAGTCTCCAGCATCTGCTTCGTTCACAACGTGCTTTAAAGACCTGTTCCTCTGAAAAGTTGTTGGGAGGGTTTTGAGCGCCGTTTTTCAACGAGCTATCCCCTACTGCCTGCAGCTTGCGTTCGTTATGGCAATCGATTTGATGCTTTGATGGATTTGCGTGAGAGCCCTGTCCTTAGAAAAGCACCAGGGCAGATGGGGCCCTGCCCTCGTTGCTCGAGGGGATAACCGCACCTCGGGGTGAGGCTTCCCCTCGGGGGCTGTACGGGCGGGCCTGTGCCTCCAGTGCCGGCGGGGCCGGATCCCGCGGGCCACGTGACCGTGGCGGCGGGGGCGGAGCGCAGTAAAAGTCCCCGGTGGGACGGGGCCGGGCCAGGCGCGACGGCGCGAGGGAGGCGGGCGCCGCGGCGGCGGTTCCCGCGCGAGGCGGGACTGCTATTTTGAAGCGAGGCGGCGGTTGGTGCGGCAGGCAGCCGGCACCCGCCGCGCCTGCCCTCCCGCGGCACCGGCGCGGCATGATGGCTGTGGGGGACGGTGAGTGCTCAGCGCGGGGCGCCGGGGCTACTGAGGGTGCGGCTGGGTTGCTCGTAGCCCGACGGAGGAGCGGGGTTGCCCAGGGAGCCGTGCGATATCGCCGGCGAGAAGCACAGGTCGGTCAGGGCGCTCGGTGGCCGGAGAGGCCCGCCGAGGTCGGGCCATGTCCTCCGCTGAGGGGCAAGGCTCCGCTCCGCATCTTCCGCCTCTCAAAGCAAGGTTTGACTGTATTACGCACCTTAAGTCTTGTGTGTGGCAGGTTGACACCTTATCCTGATGCAGTTCGCTGCCGTCGCTCGCTGCGGTATGTGCCACTGGAGAGTACCTGAGGCACCGAGGGCAGCAGTTGCAGGCCTTTTGACCGTACGGGGCTTTCCGGGATGCTCTCTGATCTTAATTATTCACCACACTGGTAGTTTCCACTGTGCATTTTTATACAGGCATTCTGTTTACTTCTTCCATCTCGGTGTTGCTTGCCGTAAAAGAAGAAACTGGATTTACTGTACTGCTGTGTAAACAGTTAACCTGCGGTGTTTTGTGAAGAAATGTATAGTAATTCAGTGTAGCGGTCGAAGAAGCACCTTGCTTCTAGGGCTGGAGAGATATATTTAATCAAGACATGAGATGCTACTAATGTTTCCTTCACGGCACAATGTATTGTTATACAAACCAATGGAAAGTAGGTCAGTAAAGCAATATAGCCCGTATTGCTGTGTTTTGGTTAAAAACCGGACATATATTTCGTTTTCATCACATCTCATGGTTTAACATGACAGGCAGGCTCTTTGAGTTTAATACCTTGGTGCCTCTGTGTAGGCATTTTTTATTTTCAGAGAAACTTGAGAGGTGTTCGTTTGACTTGGAGGCAAGTTTAGGAATATATGTTCAGAGGGTTGTGCTTTTTACAACTGGTTATGGTTTTAAATAACGTTAAGGAAGATGATCTTAAAAAGATCAGATACTTAGATTAAGGGGAATCTTTCATCTGAATTTGCTGCATAATCAGTGGTGAGAGCCCTGAGAGAGAACACCTTAAGAAAGAATCTGAGATGCATGTTACTCACTCTGGTGGCTAGAGACTGAAAGAGATCACCATTGTAAGCAAGACTGTGAAAATGAAGGCTGGACTGTATAGTTTGAAAAAATACAGGCAGTTCTCTGATATTTATGTTTTTGTTTGTCTTCTGCAAGATGCAAGGGAAGTTATGGACTTTGTAGAGCTAAACATGTTGTCAGGTCTTTCTTGTTGAGAATTTTTTTTTCCCCTAGGAATGTTTTTCTTCGTCTTTGTTTCCTTCCTGTGAAGCAACACAGTTCTCCATGGTGTAAACATGGATTGTGGTAACTTGCAGATTGAGGATGCAAGTTCTGGCGCGTTAAGAAATAACTATTCCCTCAGCGAAGCCATGGGATTTTTGTGACTCTAATGGTCGAGGTTTATAAAGTGAGGGTGGTTGTGGGGCTCTCTTCTCTGTAATTTAATTCGTCATTAACAAAGGCACTAAGAACAAAGTACTGTTCAGGCAGTCAGCTGACATTCTGTGTAGGAGCTTTGAGCAATAATGCCAGCTACAATTAACAGTGTGTAGGATGATTATGGAGCTGTTGGTCTCTCTTAAAATTACTGCTTACCACATTTATAAGGAATTCAGGCTTCTGACGTTGTTATGAAACTGCTAGGGAAAACAAAACCTTAGTTACTATTAAGTTTTTGATTTTTTTTTTTCCTGAATTGAATATAAGTTTTGCCATGGTCTCTTCTTTCTGCCAATAGCCTGTACATCCTGCCAATATGTGTAACGTAGAAGACGCATTATAAGGTAGTGATTCTGTAGCCTTTGAGAAATGTCCTTTCCTGATGTCACTTTGTTGTGGCCAGTATGTGTAACTTCTTTTGGTGAGGCTGTGCTGGATTTCTGGAAGGTGTGGTGCTGATACTTCAGAGAACAGATTTCTAAATTTACTTTAACTGGTTTGCTCACTGAAACTGCTTTCACAGGCTGCAAAATTCCAGGGCGTTTCTGGAAATTATATACAGAAGTAGTAATTTCTACACTTGATCTTGAATGCAAGACTCTGGTTTAACATAAACTTTTTATTTTTATTTCTTTTACTTGAATACAAGTACAAATGTAAATAAAATGTAGCGCTTAACAGTTGCATTTTAAGCTGATTTCTCCAGTGAAGATTAAAGTGAAGAGCCAGATTTTCTGTTTGCCCTCATGTTAACTGTCTCAAGCTCTCCAGTCTTCTGTGGAAGGAGTGTAGGGGGGGAAAAAAATGAGTACTGCCTGTGGCCCAGAAAGCAGCTGGGCTGTTACTTCTACTGTACTGAATGTGTGCCAGTAGGAAGGCATGCACCATCTCACTTCATACACTTGGGTCGAATGTAGGTCTGTGTTTGACCTGCAAGTTGGCTCCTGAGAGAAAAGTTAGGAACCGTTGCTTGCTCTGGGTTTCTTGCTCCTCCAAGAGGATAATGCATTTTTGCCCTTATCCGTTGATAACCAGATTAGAGTGGTGAGGAAGCTGCTGACGGGACTGCAGAGCAACACATCACGTTCTACGTTCTCTTCAGGGCTTGTAATTCAGTGACTTCCATCAGTGTTTTCTCACCTTGTTGGTTTATGCTTGTGGTGGTTCAGGAGCCTCAAACCAGCACAGTGCTGGACTATTGTTATTTCAGAAATAAAGGTCTATCTTGGTCCCATTTGAACGTGGTAATAACAACAACATTACCTACCTAAAACTCTTGAGAGGACATGAAGGGAAGATCAGACACAGGTTTTCTTAAGGTGTGCTAAACATATTGCAGGAGCAGATGTGGTATTTGAGGACTACGTAAAAGCATATAATCAGCTTTGTAAGTGGGACCTATTTGGTGCACGCATTTGTTGTAGTAGTATATACTAAGTATGCTATTTGGAATCATATAATAAATGAGAGAAATCTACTTTATTTATTAGTGGGTTTTTATTTAAGTGGCGTGTAATGTAATGATGCTTCATGACTTCAAGCACTTGTCATATTTTAGATAATAAAGCATATGTGACTGGTTTATGAATAAGAATTGTCCATATATCTTACTGCATATTCACATCAAATTATGGGGTTTGTTTTCTTCCAAAATACTTCATTAATGTCCAGATAGTCTTGGACCACAAAAACAATTATCTTTCATTCCCTGATGCTCTTCTGAGAGAAGGCTGTCTTCTTAAGTCTTTAATCTGATTAGTAGTTTCTGTAACTGCACAGCTTTAATATTTTACTTCTGACTGAAAAGAGATCGGCAATATTAAAGGTATAGAGGTTATAGTGATGTTTGAGACATCAGATTGATCTAAAAAATATGATATAATTGTAGTGCATATGCATTTCTGATTTTCCTTTCTACTGGTTGAAAGGAAGAGGCTTTTTAAACCAACAGAATCCTGTGAATTATGGTAATAAAGCAATTGCTACATCAGTCTAGGAATTGGGCAGGGTGTTAACTGTGGTGCTTTACACCATTCAGAGCCATTTCCTCGAAAGAAAAGAAGTAAAAAATTCCAGATAATAGCAGAAGTTGTGTTGTTGTTTTTCGTCTGGGGAATAGAAATGCAGTGCTTGTTCCCTTTCTTGTTTTCTTCTGGGCCTGTTTTCTTTTAACATGCGGACTGCGCCTGCCCTGGCTCCTTTCCCTGTGGTTGCTCTGCGCTCCTCTTCCGTTGTTAGCAGTTGGTGGGCACATTGGTTTGGGAACTGGCTTTTTGCTCACTGTGCTTGAAAGAGTAAGGACAAATACTGTAAGCTGGAATTCCATTGCTGTTCTGAACCAAACCAGAGCAAAACTTCTTTCACGGTAAGGTCATATGCTACTCTGAGTGGTTAACATAGATTCTGAGTAGTGTTTTGTCCATGAAGTGCAAGTACCGTTGCTAATGGCAGTTAAAAGAACAGTGGGACAGTGAAATAGCGGAGTGGGAGAGGGAAGCAATGTGTAAACAAGTCAAGGACAATACGAAAAGACAGTTTCTACCCAGAGAATGGATGAATGTAGCAGGTTCAACACTTACATGAATGAAAAAAAATAATTCAAGGAGGTGGTATGGAACTTGGGTAGCATTTCTTAGTTAACAAAGCTGCAAACATATTCCAAAGACAGCTACTTTCTGAAAGCCACCATAAATTACAGAGTGGTAACAGCATTTAATTTTTTTTAATATTCTAAAATAATGTCTACAAGTAAGTCTTGTCTTCCTGTTTTTAAATGATACTTATGAAGTGTCAAGAAGTTTGGGTGTTCAGTTCTGGAGAACTTGTAGGGGCAGGTGGTGGTGGTTTCTAATGAAATGTGAAATAGCAGTCCCCTGAAGAGATTTCCAGACATGTTTAATCTGGCATCCAAAAGAGTTGGTTGCTTTTGGAATCTATTTCTATTTGTTCTTAATTTACATAAGGGGAGAAAAAAAAATCCTCGTGTGTTTCATTGACATCCTTATTTGTTTTGAAACATCCTGGATTGTTCAGGCTGTGGTTGGGTATATTAGACTGTGAGTTTGTGGATTTCTTTTTTTTTGGATGGTTATTTTCATTGGTTGGGTTGGTTGGTTTTCTGTTTGCATTTTGTTAGTTTTAGGTTTTCTTTTCATAAAAAGGTGTCTTCCGAAATAAGAATTAGAATTGCCAACAGTTCAAGGAGAAATTTGGTCTAGTAAGGATTTTCTTTTGATAGATATGGCAAGACTCTTTCACATCACTCAATTGCATATTTACCTTGCAGCATTAATTTTAATCTTCATTATCTATAAAATACGAGGATGTTTTCTTTACTGTTATTTTTAATGAAGTAGTAGTAAATACTGATGAGCCAGGCAAGGTATGATTGGATCATTTCAGGTGTCCGAAACGCCTTTGGGGGGTAAATGTTCTGCTGCGGTGTTCACTTGAATCAGAAATTCCATTCTATGTAATGTTTATAAAATACCTTAGGTTTCTTTTTTCTTTGGTGGTGTTTTGTGCTTTCTGTCTGCCAATTCATTCATCAAAATACACTTTTGTAGTGACAGTGGGAAAGAGCAGTGTTTAAATGGAACGAGTCTGTTGGAAACCATTTATGCCCACAGGTTTTTACAAGAAGTAACTGCAGTTTAGAACTCAAAGGAGTTTCACAGCTGTATGTAGGATAGAGCAAGATTTTCATGGGTACTGGCTTAAAATTTTTCAGGTACAGCTTCAGTTGTATTTAACAGATGTGAGAATTCTTCCATTAAGTGTGAAACACTTAAAAGCCTCTAAATTACAGATAGTTGGAGCCAGGTGAGAACTGATTAGAAAAACTTAAGGGTATATAACAAAGCTCTTAACAGCCCACAGAAGAAACATGCTTTCTTCAAAGTTTGAGTATTTTTCCTTTCATCAAATAGCCAAAACTCCATAAGATTCCATGGTCACTTCAACTATTAACAGAAAATTTATATTTGAGAAAATAGCCTTTTATCATTATGGATTGTTTAGAGTGTTGACCTCTTAAAAGTCCTTTGGTCAATCAATTTATGTCATACGAGATTTACCATTGTACCTAAAGGTTGAAAGCACTTTTGTGTAGATTATTTTTGTGTAAAAATCTTTGAGGTGCTGGGTTGATTTTTTTTTTTTTCCCAAACTATTTGAAAACAGCAAGAAAAACAGTCAGCATGTATTATTTTGGGATTGGATGATGTTCTTACAAAAGCAAAAATGGCAGCTACTAAAGCTGCCTCGTTCTGTAACCAGACATCTCAGATTTTCCAGATCTGATGGGAGTTTTTTAGATTCTTTTATGAAGTCCGGTTTGAGGGGAATCTTAAATCCACAGGTCTTGTCATCCACAGTGAAGCTGCAGCATTGAGAGTAAACATCCATAAGTTCTTCATCTCCATTTCTGAATGTCAGTGAGCTCCAAGACCTTTAATAGCTTCTTTTATTCTGTGCCACTGTATGCACGCTTTTATGTTAGGAAATGGATATTACTCCTGAATTCCTGGACTAGAGGGATATGAGATAAATTCAGATAAACATCTTCTGTTCACATTGTTCTTCTAAGACCTATGTTTTATTTGTGAATCTGCCTTGCAATTTTACACTGTCAACATACAAGTCAGGGTAAATGCACAGAGATCAAGGCAAGCAACACAGTGGGCTCTTAGGTCAAAAGTGAGTTGTGAGTTCAGACAGACTAAAACAGTTAAACTATCATTTCTATGAGAAGTTATGGTTTATTTTCTTTTGTGGGTGTCATATTTACTGGGCATCAAGCAAAAGTTCTCTTCCAAATATTTTTAAATTACTAGTGTTTTAAGTGAAGTACCTAATTTCTTTTTCATCAGTGTTTGGATGAGGAGGTTTTCTTTGGGCGTCCTCATTCATTTACCAGAGGTTTTGTCTGCTTCAGATGCTAGTGCCCTTCTCGGCTTGACTCCTAGCATTTTATAGGGGAGCAAAACACTTGCTGAGGTAAACATTTTACTTTGTGCTAGAGCAGGGGGAGTACTCCTGTCAGTTCCTTTGTTACAGTTGCTGAGCCAAGCTATAGTCTTTTAAGTTGCCAGAACTTATCAGTCTTTAGTTGCTTCTACAAAGCATGTTGTGTCCTTTCTACACTTTTTTCCTGTTCCCTCTCCCAGAAAACATGTTAGATGTTACCCTTCCATCATGGGGCATAGTGCATTGTGGCACAGCGTGGCCTACAGCAGTAAGAGAGTATAGATGTTGAAGAACAATGACAGTAGATATGTACTTAAATATAGTGTTGGTTTGTTTTTTTTTTAATCTTGCTATTTAATTTCAAATCCTTTTTTCACAGAATCTCTTAGAATGGTTTGTGTTGGAAGTGACCACATGTGGCTTGAGCTTCTTCCAGTATGCTGTTGCTGATGGCTGGAGTGTACAAGAACTGTGTTCCACTTTGGTTGTTGAAAGGTTAGGGGAACTTTATCAGTTTGGGATTGGCTCAACAACCTAAGTGTAACTGCTAAATATTTGCCTCCTTCCTGCTACTGACAGCATCTTGTGCTTGGCAACTTTTGTAGTCTTTTCTTAGAGACTAGTCTACTGGAACCACCAGAAAAACTGACATGCAAGAGAGTATGATTTGCTTTAGTACACTGGAGTTTTTTGAACCAACTAGTGTTACTTAGCAACTTCTGTCATAGTTTGGTGTGTTCTTTTTTTTTTTTCAATCACCATCCCTCCCCAAAAGGTTACGGCAGAGAAAGGAGACTCTTATTTACAAGACTTTGAGATGTAGCTGACGAGCATCAGAATGTGTTGTGCAGAACATGAGAACTGTTTGCTGGCATGGAATGATAGGTACTGGTGCCTCCTTTAGGAATACAAAGACACAAAGGAGGAGGTACCATGAAATTAAGTCAAATCTTTCAATAAGTGACTTGACATTGCATCTGTCACTACACTCTGTATTCTGAAGAGCCGTGCTCCATCATTGTGGGAAGCAAAATAATTTTTAGTTTTGAGAATTTGTCATAATGGTTCAAGATCTATCTACCTGCTGTGTCAAAGGGAGATTACCTAGAATTGTGCCTTTACAATACATGTAAAAGCACTTGAGGTGTGATTCAACTGCCTGGACATAGACATCCAGTACCATGTAAGATGCCTTGCAGTATCCACACTTGTCACACACAAACCTGACAGAAGACCTGTAAGAAAGAGGTCTGTGCCCTTCTGGAATATTGGCTGATGGCCAGAGGGGTTACCCAAGACTGTCTAAACTGCTTTTGGATGACTCTGCTTAGGCAAATGAATTCTGTCTTTTGTGTCAGGACGAAGAGTCAGGGGTTGTATGCAGTGTGTGATATGTAAGGGATGGAGTGCTCATAAAGTTATGTGAGTCATTGGCTTGAAGTATGGATTAGAAGGATCAACTAACCTGATGCTTCTGTGGTGCTTGTGGGTTCATTTTCATGCTTGAGAGGAATTACAGGCTACAGCAGTTCATCTGGAATTGAGCTAACGATTCAGTTACAGATGTTCCCAGTAATTGCTGCAGCCCGTGTTTGTAAATGACTGAAGAGACACTGGTGGTTGATGTCTAGGTAGGCACAGGGTGTGGGAGTGACTTGGCATATGCAAGGAGTTTGTCTGCCTGTCACTGTTTTCCTTGGGCACAGTTTAGCCATCATGTTGTTATAAATGGTTTGTAGTATGGAACAGGAACTGTTAGCAGTGGTTCAAAACAGTTAGTATCTGTTAGGAACATTTGAAAAAGGATATAGACAGAGTGCAATTGTTGTGTTTTTTTCCTAAGCAAAAGTCAAAGCATAAAACCAGTATGGTTAAAGCTACTATGTTCTTAGGTTTGGCTGTTGCCAGTCTGCTGTGAAATACTGCAAGGTGGTTTTAAAAACCATAGTAGTGTTAGATGTGAGTGCTAACACTGACATGGTCTTGAGTTTTGCCAGTTTTGCTTATGTGTCCCTGTAGAGAATTGAGAGGTTTTCCTCCCCTGTGATGTTACCTGGGAACCTGCTTTAAGATCAGTTAACTTGATTGGTTGCTTCTGAGTAGCATGAGTAGAATCCAGATCTTCAGTTTCTACAACTGTGTAGATAATGCTGTATTTCTTCTGCTATTGACTATGATTAACAAAATGTTATATATTAAATTGTCGCATCAGTTCTGTGAATCTTAAGCTAAGGTAAAGGCTTGAACTAAGGTAACAGTAAATGTATTTTAATTTCATTTTCTTCAGATACAAGACACTTTTCTTTCTGTAGATGTGGAAAGAGACTCTTGCCCTTGGGTACCTGCGTTATTGCCATCACTACTCAGTAACCAAATCACAGTAAATAGGTGTTTTTTGAAGTTTATAGCATTGGGAGCATTAGTGAGGTTTGTTTTTTTTTATTATTATTATCAAATTTGCTACACTCAGATTTCTTTCAGGAAACTACTAATGCTTGAAAGTTGAATCTTGTGTTTCTAGATGTCTGAATATAAGGAGAACCTTTTCTGGAATTCCCCCCACACACACACACTTTGAAGTAATTTATCTGAAAGAGACCTTGTTCCAGAGTGAGATTATTTGCTGCTCATTGGGCTTCTTTAGGAGCTTTTGGCATCACTAGATGCCAAGACTCTCTCTGAGGCATACTTACTTCAAACTTCTTGCCCACTGCGATTTAAAATTAAGATTATTAATGTCTTTTATGCTGTTTTTCACTTAAGATGTTCTGTGCACTGTAGCAATTCATCCAGGTTCTAATAGCTGCTTTTAGTAGCTTAGAACTTTGTTGTAAAATGCTGTTTGGATATTACTTTCTGAGCTGTCAGCTGTACTTTTTGTGTATAAAACCTGAAATGCTGAAAGTGTTTGGCCTTCAATATTAACTAGAATTAAAATTATCTAGCCACTGTAGAATGAAGAAATGTTTGTATTCTTCAGATAGATTTGTCTTGAAATATCTATTACATGTTGGCTTTTGTGACCCCTGTTGTAGAAATAAGTGATGTTTGCAGACTGCATGAAACCAACATTACATTAAGAGTTCGATACTGCTGTCATACTGCACATGGGCTGTTAAAACCTCCAGCCCATGTCCATTGGTGGAAGCAAAGCATGTAGTAAACAACTTTGACTCAGCTGGATTCAGCAGAACTGCACCTTGATTATAGCCTGTGGACTAAAAGTTACACCTTGAGCTGGGATTCTGTCTGCTGAAATAAATGGACATGCTTTTAGAATAACTACAAGTGAGTGTATTGTTGTGCATGAGGGAAGCTACATCATGCTGGAAACAGGTGTAATGTTTTTGTTGCATTAACTGCCATAAATACAGACTTGAGGTTCAGATCTTCACAAATACCCTTAAGTACCTTCCCAAAAAAAGAAATGTCCCTAATGGGGACCCCATAATGGGGTTAAGTTGTTAATAGAGCTTAGGGAAAGAGAAGTGCAAAGGCCTAAAAAGGCCTAGATGATGGTACAAAACTTTCCTGGTCATGTTTAAAAGCAAACAACCAACCTCACAAGAGAAAAGTCTGACATGCTTTTGCTTCAGACTTAAAAGAATTTTAGAAGATCCTTTTTACTACTTAATGCTATACATTTATGGTACTGTGCCACAAATTTTCAACACTTTTAATCCCCATACTTTAGTTTTTAAATTACTGTAACATAAATCATGAAAAGCTTTATTAATGAATTCCTAGTATTGGTGGCTGAGGTCAGTTTTGTGTTTATAGAATCATAACATGGTAAGGTTGGAAGGGACCTCAAGGATCATCCAGTTTCAACTCCCTGCCATAGGGAGGGACACCTCCCACTAGTCAGGTCACTAAAGGTCTCATCCAATCTGGCCATGAACATCTCCAGGGAGGGAGCAGCCACAGCCTCCCTGGGCAACCTGTTCCAAACCTGTTATCAAACATACTTAAGCATTAAAAAAATTTTCAGTAATTACTTTGTATGAGCTGAGAAACTGTATGAAACTTCTGCTAAGTGTAGTTGTTTTAGTCCAATGTTGACTATATTTTAAATGTGTTTTAAAAAATACTCTTTGACTAGTTAAAGTAATTTGACTGTATTACCAAGGTCATTGTTTAATATATAATTCTGTAATTCATGCAACAAGTCAATAACTGGGAGCATTTGATTTTAATTTTACCTTAAATTCTGTTTCTTCATATTGGGGTTCAGCAGTAACTTGCAATTCTACATCTTCAGTACTCTATAATGAATAACATGGGAAGGAAAAAAAAAAAAACCATACCTATCTGAGATATTGGTTCCCAATGGCTACTATTGCTTGCTGATGTTTAGGTTTTTCTTTAGTAGGAGGTTTTACATAAATGATCAGAATGTTCACAGTTTTTAAATACGACTGCAAGTAACTTTTTGTTCACAAAGGCTTCCCGTGCAATATTTGTCTATGAGCTCTGCGTTGTAGTGCTGTTGGATAGTGACAGGAAAGTGTAGCCTGGTTTATTATCAACCACCCTCGAAAAAAAATGCAGCAACAAAACCATTTTTGTTTGAAAATCACGGTATTTTCACTTGGTATCAATTCTCATGATAGCATATTCCTGTATCAGTGGTGATCTCTTTGTGCATCTTAATCTGCAATATATTTTTAATGTTATTTTAAAATTACCTGTGAAGTTGCAAATATATATTTACACTTTTATTACCATTTGTCTGTTAATTATAGTGTTTATGTCATTGATCTTCATCTGGCATTTGGGTGGTTAGTAGTTTTCAAGGATCTTGATGTCTGGTTCTGTTTAAGATGCCTAAAAGGAACTGGAATCAAAATGTATTCTGCCTCCACCCCGATGCCGAGCGGGAGTGCTGTTGCCATGGCAACATACGGGCTAGTGGGGAGGAGGCTGGTGTCTTTTCCCTGTTTGGAGAGTTCACATATCCAAACACAATTATTCTTAGCAGGATTCTCTTACAAATCAGTGTTTGTAGGAGAGAAGGAAATAGCATTAGTGAAATTACCAATATACATCCAGATGTTACTTGTGGTCTTGAATCATGAAGATTTCTTCCTGCAACACACAGCTTTTTACTATTGCTAGGAAATATGTACTAATTATAGCAGGAGTGTTCCTGAACATGTTAAATGTGGGGTATTCTAATGTTTGGTGCTGGAAACACTGTTGGACAAAACCTGGCTTTACCCTTCTAATGGAAGCTGCCTTCCTTTGGGAGGCTGCATTATTACATGTAGTTGACGTGTCACTGGGAGCAAGCTGTGCTTAAGGAAAGGGTAAATAGTCACCCTTCCAAAGATAACAAAGCTTTGCAATTAATTTAGGGATTTTTAGCAATGGCGTATTTTAGTGCAGGTAATACGTTAAATTTGTCTTCCATTACTGTAGTACAGCTGTGTCTCAGCCTCGCCCATTTCACTTATTATAGGAAACATAGGCAAATATGTTCTGTGCTCCTGGTTATAGATAAGTTCTTCTTCCTTGAGGGGACTGAGAAACTGTTACTGTTGGAATATGTGGAGGGTTGGTTCGGGGTTTTTTTTGAAGGCTGAGTATTTTGTTCTTGGGTTCTTTTTAGTCACTAGAAATTCATCTCTTAATTGCTTAAAAATAATGCAAATCTATAGGAAAGAGGAGTTCAAACCTCAGCATATTGTCTGCCTTGAAGTTGTGGGGGTTTTTTGGGGCGTGGGTTTTTTTTTNGTAAATGCTGTGTGTGGGGGAATGAATCTATTTGCATGGAGGATTTTCACCTTTTCCTCTGGCGGTGGCTCCCAGCAGATGATGTCACCTTGCAGCTCATTGGTTGTGCGGCACCTAGCGCAGGGAAGGGAGAGAAAGATGCCGGCACAAATCTCAGTGGTGGATGTAGGGTGTTTGCGAGCAGTTTTGGATAGAATCTTTGATTAGTACTGCAAATATACTGCATGTGGCCATGTGAGCTGCTGGGTCCGTCCTTGGGTGAGGGGATTGAAGAGCTATCAGAGGAATGAGGCGATTGATCTGCAAGAGGATCTGTGATTGTAAGTTGAAAAATCTGGGTGGAAGGAAAGAGACGGGGAGTGCTGCTGGTTAGACACATTGTGGGAGGATGTGTAGCAGAAAAATGCATGCATGAGTAAAGGAAGAAAAAGGAGAAAAATTTGCCTTTGGTAGCCTGGAATGATAAAAATCATATTAAGGGCTGTCTTTTGGGGAGAAGATTCAGAAATGGGCAAAAAATACTCTGTCTCTGCAAGGATTTTTTTTCCCTTTGTGGGAATCAGTGTGTAGGATTCATTTTTATGTTCAGTTTTACAGTGGTTCATTATGAAGGAAAAATCTTATTTTATAAGAACTTAACATGAAAATAGTAGAAAATACTGTTTATCTCTCATTGTCATTTTCTCCTTAGGTCAGAGAGAGAGGACAAAATAACAAATCCTTAGTTTTGTTTATATATTTTGTGAACTGCTGTGAAATGTGAAGCAGAATGTTGATTAGGAAATAAATACACATCCATTCTAATAGCTGTATTTTTATTTAATATATCCTTTTCTAGACAAAAGCTTTGATGATGAAGAGTCAGTGGATGGAAATAGACCATCATCAGCTGCTTCAGCCTTCAAGGTTCCGGCACCTAAAAAGCCAGGAAATCCTTCAAACAGTGCGAGAAAGCCCGGATCGGCTGGTGGGCCTAAGGTTGGAGGTAATGTAAAGCTGTCCAGATTCTAATCACTGTTTCCAGAAAGCATGTCAGAGCACAAACCAAAGAACTTTGGAAGGTGATGTTTAATTCATGACTGCAGTGTTTTTGCAGAGCTTGAAACAGTAAGGGACTCTGTTTTACGTAATTACTCATATATAAAGGTGTTTGCATGCCTGCCTGGTTTTGTGAATGTGTATTAGCTTGCAAAGGCCTCTCATGATGTTTCAAATTAACATCTGGAGATAGCAGTTGTGCTGGTGAAATGAATATATGATTGTCTCTGATAGAATCCACACCTCGCTTACTGTATATAGAAATACACTGTGAAATTCTGTAGTAGATCTGTGTAGATGATATTTTCACTGGAGGTCTGCACTGCTCACATGGCTAGAAAGGAGCAACCATTGGCCTTACAGCTCAACAGAGGTGATTCTTACACCTGAATGACTTTTATTGTTGTTCCTAAAATATCACAGGATTATTACATTGATTGTGAGAGCCAAAAAACTGAGGGCCCAAAACCCTTGCCAGGATCTTTTTGCATGGTAGACTTGTAGGCAATATAATGATGGTGCTTACTAATTACAATCTTTGAACAGGGAAATCCGTGTTTTTTTTAGGGCGGGGGTGATCTAACAAAAGGAACTGTTTACTGTTAAGGAACTAAGAGCTTTTTTGATGGTTCAATTAAGTGGAAATAAGTCATGCTTCAGGTATAGTTTTTTTATGAGTAAGTGATTCTTTCAGTAAGGGATTTTTGTAAGAGTAATTTTTTTTTTAAAAATTCCTATTCAATGTTTCTGCAACATTCTCTTATGTGTACTGCAAAGCAAAGATAACATTTGGAAGAAAAAGAACATGCCTAGCAAGCTGCCTTGAGTATTTTCCTGTGAATAAGATACAGCTAATGTTTTGACAATTCATTGGTTTTGTAATGTCATGTTCAGAATTCCTAATACATAGAAAAGATTCTTCTAGGGCAAAATCCACATTGCCACAGTGTATCACAAAATTGATAGCACGTATATTGATAGTTGGAATCCTAAAGCAAGTTAGCTGTTGAAATTGGCTCTTAATATCTATTATTATTACACAAGTAATTATAATGATAAATTTAACCTGAAGCAGGGTGGGTTTTGCATGCAACACTCTCATGCACCACAACTGAGTGCTCAAAATTCCTGTTCTTTTCAGTATGTGCTTCTTTTAACAAGATTTAATACAGCGCAGATATTCTTTGATGTCTAATTGGTTTTACATACAGAGTTGCACTGTATATGCTCTGCAGTAAAAACATGGAGACAGGAAAGCAGGGAAGGGACAATAAGAACAGAATAACCATTTGACTAATCTTTTCAGCTTATCTAAAAATGCATTAGTAAAGGAGATTATAACCCCCAAAATTATTGTGTTTGTTTTCCTCCTTTTACAATACTGGCAAACTTTTAAAAAAGAGTAAAAGATACATGGAATAAAGGCAGAATTTAAGCAGGCCAGAACTAGAGTGCTTTGGCCATTCCTTGCTTTCTACCACCTTCTTTCAACTCTGGAAAATAACAGAGGAGTGTTCACATGTGCATGTGTTTCCCCTCTTTTCATTCTGTCAGTATGTCTGTAGTCAGAATGTTCAGATTTTTGGATTAAATGTTTTAGTGGCCTTTTAATGTCAATTAAGTTGTTCTGTACATGCATCTGTGGTGTGGTTGTGCAGGCTACTCAGGAGAGTTTTTGCCTTAGCATCTTCTAGGAAAAATGTTATGCCTTGCAGTCTTCACCAAATGGATAGAAGGTGGATATCTTGTCTCCCTGTCTTCAGGTGTTCTCAATTACCTCCACTTTTTTTTCCCTTGTTGTCTACCAGGGAGAAAGTTAGTTACAAGCCTGTAAATTTGCTCGTGCACGTATTTCTTTCATTTCATGGACCTGCAATGCCTCAGAGCTTAATTCTTCTTTGGTGGTTTTGTCCCTTCCATTTTTCCTTGAGTTGACCCCAGTCTTTTTAGCATTTTCCCTATGTCAGCATTCATCAGTAAGGCTGCTATTGGTGTCTTTGTTTTTGGCAGCTAGTATTCGTCTTCATTTTACTCCTGCTGCTCATTATTTATATCTTTCTACATTTTTCTCTGTCCCCACTCTTTTTTTAATGCAGTTACCAGTGTTTAAACTACCTGTGCTGAGAACCTCACCCTTTTGCACAGTATGTACAAATCCTATATCTTCTAGCCTAATAAAGGTGCCAAATGTGTTTATTAAACAAGTCAATCAAGTCCTAGTCTCTTCTAGAAGCGAGGAGTTGCCTGTAATATTATTCATATGAACAAGGATATTAGATCAGGCAAGAGGTCTGTGTAGTCCACTGTCCCATCTGCCAGTAGTTGGAACTGATTACTAGACAAATGTACATGAACAGGGCAAGTGTCTAGTAGGACACTGCCATTGCAGGACAAAATGCTGAGTTAAGAGGGCATTGTTCCACAGGAAACCACAGTCTTTGAAGAGTCCAGGTAGAGCATCCTGTTCTGTTTATCTTGAGATTTCATTAATCTTTATGGCTACAAACAACCCTTGATGCTTTCTTGTATCTACTTTCCATAGAGTTTGCTTTGCAGATGCCTAAAAGGATGACTGAGTCTGCTCTGCAGCCTCAGAATTGCCACCCTTGAAACAAATCTATGGTTCAGGAAGTTCTCTCCTCTTGCTGAGTTAGGACTGTTATATCCCGCAGTCCCAAATCTTTCTGCTCACTGCTTCATTTCAAGTCTGTAATCATTAGGCACAACTTCTCTCAGCTTTACTTCATAAACAGTGACTACAGGTATTTCAGGCTTGTAACTGCTTACCTCACAGTTCTGCCACCTGTTGGTCCTGTTTGCCTAAGTGTCCCCTGAATTCCATCTATGCATGTATACATACTGAGAAGTTACAGTTCACCACTGGAGCAAAAAGCATCAGCAGCACCATTAAACATGTTGCTGCTTCTTTCCTGTCTGAAAAATCTCATGTCAGTGACCTGCAGCTGAGGCAGTCCTTCACTGCAGATTCTTCTCTTCAGGGTTCTGTGACCAGGCCAAGTGGCTGGTAGAAGCTGTTGAGCATAGGCTGTGATTACTGCAAACTCCATTCATTTCAAATGCCTTTCACATTCCATAGATCCTTTTCCTAGGATACTGCTTTAGAAGGATGTCTCTTCCTATCAACTGCAGATCACAATAAAGAAAGTACAGTTTATTTTTGGTTCCAAGAGGTAGTGGAAGATATCCTGCCTTGAGGCTAAGAAAATTAAACCTCCCAACTGTGGTGTTCACTTTCTTTGATACTGGTATCTGTTGAATTATGCCTCAGATGCATTTGTGCTTGGCTTTTCATTCTATACTCCATGGAGATATTTCTTATTGAATAATTGGATAATCCCACCATTAGGTAGATAGTCTGTTCAAATGCAAGAACCTGTCCAATATGGTGAAAGATTCTTTTTACTGTGGTGGACACTTTCCATTTCATGTAGGAAAATTTTGGTGACGCTGGAAATGCTAAGTCATTGTCAAGAAAGGCACATGAAGCAGGTACCTGTAATAGAAATAGTAGTGTCCTGCTTGGGCTAGAAGTCTGTCTCCTTGTGCTGGGCATGACTGTGCAGCATCTTTTTGTGTCAACAGTGGGCATGGGACAGTTTCTAGAACTTCTGTGTTTACCGACAGGTGTGATGAAGCTTGTAGAAGACAACAGGCAGCCTCAGTTGTGTACTACCCTAAGAATAAGAAATCTAGCAGGCTGTTTACCCTGTGTCTTTACTGCTTGAAGGTGTTCTGTGACCTTCTTGCCTCTGATGAATGAGAAATGATCAGTCTTCAACTTAATGGAGCAGTACTTTGGCAGATTGCTTACTCCATGTTCAGTACACTCCCTCGAGTTAGCTCTTTGCCAGGGAATGCGCAGCTGATCCACTGACTTCTGACACGCTTGCGTTCAGCTTTTCATTCAAGTGGCAGAGCATCTGGAAATGCTTCTTTGCTCTAAGGCCTTCTCACTGAGAACATGCACCATGTCTGCTTTGCTGCTCAGAAATTGAGACTCTCAGGCTTGCTCTTGGCAACATAGCAAGCAACTTTTCTGTTGTAAGGGGCACCATAATTTACAGCAGAAAAAGGCTTGAGTGTGTTAGCCAAATGAACTATATTTTTGTCCATGTACCATTCAAGATCTCTTCCAGGTCTTTGGCAAGTACTCTTGCAACTGCAATCTCCCTATTCCACATGTTCTAGGGAATTGTTTGCTTGTATGCTATTCAGAAGCTTTATGTGTTCTAAATCTTGGTAGGAAACCCCAGTCTGTACTTCAGTAAGAAGACCACTTCTCTTTCTTCTCCCCAAACATTATTTTAAGTCAGTGGATTGAATGTAGCAGTGGTGACACTCAATAGAACCATGTGCCATTTGGAAGAAAATCAGGCTCTTGAAACTCAGTTTGTAGTGACTTTCTGTTGTACAATGAGGCTGGAACATTATTTTCCACATTGTAATTTGAAACAAGGTGGACCATGTACTTGTTTTCAGTAAGAAGATACCACATATGTGTTCACCTATGATCCATTGGCATTTTAAATCCATAGTGCTGGCCTACTGGCACTGTTATTCATTGGTGACTGTTTAACTGATAAGTGTTGCTGTGCTTTTTGAAGCAACCTGGGTTGCTTTAGGGTAATTCATCCAGTGTCGAAACGAGCATAGGGAATATTATTTATTTGGATGTTAGAATTTTTTGTACCTGGCATTTAAAAAGATACTGTTGAGTAAGAATCCTCAAAATTGACATCATCCTCCTGGAAAAACTTGCTGCTCCTGGCTTGGGTGAGTGGACTCTTTGCTGGGTGAAAACCTGGATGAATGACCAGGCCCAAAGAGTGCAGATGAATGGAGTTAAATGCAGCTGAGGGCTGGTCACAAGTGACGTTTCCTAGGGCTGGGGTTTTGTGGCCAGTCTCTTTAGTATCTTTATCAATGATCTGACAAAGGGGATTGACTACTTCCTCAGTAGGTTTGCAGATGACATTGTGTTGGGCAGGAGTGTTCATCTGCTTGAAGAAGGCATTACAGAGGGACCTGGACAGGCTGGATCAGTGGGCCAAGGCCAGTGGGTATGAGGTTTAATAAGGTCAAGTGCCAGGCCTTGCACTTGGGTCATACCAAGCCCATGTAATGCTACAGGCTTGAGGCAGAGCAGCTGAAAAGTTGTTGAGGGAGAAAAGACCTGGGAGTGTTAGACAGCAGTCTGAATAGGAGCCAGCCGTGGACCCAGGTGGTCAAGAAGCTAAGCAGCATTCTGACCTGTATTAAGAATAGTGTCATCTGCAGAACTATAGAGACATGATAATACCACTTTACCTCAGTACTGATAAGTCCATGCATTGAGTACTGTGTTTATTTTGGGGACCCCCACTGAAAGACACTGAGGTGCTGGGCTGTGTTTAAAGGACAGCGAATATGGTAAAGGTCCTTTTGAGAAGTTGCTGATGGAGTTGTGGTTGTTTAGCCTGGAGGCTCAGGTGAGACTGACATTATCCCTCTCTACAGGTACCTGAAAAGGAGGTTTTTGTGAAGTTGGTGTTGATCTGTTCTCCCAAGCAGCCAGTGACAGGGTGAGAGGAAATGGCCTCAAGTTTCACTAGGGGAGATTTAGATTTGACATAAGGGAAACATTTTTTCCCTGAAAGGGTTATCAAACCCTGGAATAGGCTGCACAGAGAAGTAGTTGAATTGTCATCCCTAGAGATAATTAAAAAAACATTTAGACTTTGTGCTCGTAACTGGAGGAAGCTATTCTCAACTTCAGGAAATTTGAGTTTGTGTATCTGTCTACAGTATGTTCTGTTAGCATCATGATGCTTTTTTTTCCCCTTTTGTAATAGTAGTAGTGCAGCTCTTTGTTGAGAGGAGTGTTAAAATGGTACTGATTGTCTTTTTGGGGCTGTTTTTCTTAGCAAAAGACATTTTGAAGTGTTTGGAGAGTTTAGTAGGAAACAATTCAAATGGAAGGGCTCTACCTAAAACAAATGAGGTACTGAAAAATAACCACTTGCATTCTGAAATCTTTACCAAGTGAAGTTGACCTCTTTAAAACTACACACTGTAGTTAAGAAATGTTGTTTTCTTCCCTGAATGGCACTTCAGGAGGGCATTTCCTTGCAAAGGATCAGTGATCTGTTCTCCTTGTCCACTGCAAATGCTTGTCCAGGTGCTGGAATTTCTGTTCTTTTTTAGCTAGCCTCAACAGGTGGACTGGAAAATCAACCTTAATGGTTAACCTGAGTGGAAATAAATAAGCATGATTTATTACATATGTATAACACACCTATACAAGTAATTTAAAGTGGGAATACCTTATTTCAACCTTTCAGGACCTAAAGGAGGCCTGTTGCAAGAGGACAAGGGGGAATGGTTTTAGAATAGAAGAGGAGAAATTCCCAATGGATATTAGGAAGGGCTATTTTATGGTGAGGGTAGTGAAACACAGACACAGGTTGCCCAGAGAAGTGTTAGGTGCCCCATCCCTGGAAACATTAATGCTGAGGCACTGAGCAACCTGATGTAGTTGAAAATGTCCCTGCTCCCTGCAGGGGAGTTGGAGTAGATGACCTTTGGAGGTCCTTTCCAAGTCAGAGCATTCTGTGATTCTCCATATTCATGATTACTGTTCATTAGTCTCTGCTTATCCATGGACAGCTGGCAGATAGTTCACATTACCTTCATTTATTTTGCATTAATATCTAGATGCTTCAATTAGTAGACTTACTATGTTAGTATAGGCTAACTATACTTGATAAGACTTCTTTCAAGAGACTCATAATCTAAATATCAGCTCACGAGTGGATAAAACAAGGAAGCGGGTAAAAGAAAAAGAGAAATAAGGAGGTCTGCTGAGAAGAGCTCACAACATGGTGTAAAAATTCTTTTCAACATCTTTACTCTGTGTTCTAGTCCCAAAAGTCTTAATAGTAATCACAGTAGTACCAGACAGTGATGAGGATGAGAAAGGCAGCTCACCTCTTGTTTAGATTGCTGAGTACTGATTTTTTTTTTTTTTTTTTCCCCCCAAACATAAGAAGGGGAAGCAATTTCTGTTTAGAATTTCACGTGGGTAATTGCAGAAGGAAAAGAGGAAGAAGGAAGCTGTGCTGACATCAGCTGACCCTTTGTGTCAGAATCATAGAATGGTTAGGGTTGGAAGGTCCACTCCTCTGCAGAGAGTAGGGTCTCACCACTAGATCAGGTTGCTCAGAGTCTGGTCCAGCTTGACCTTAGTCCTTACAGACTGTGGCTGTGTTACAGAGTAAGCAGAGAACCATTCCAAAATACTGGTATTTTGCAAAACTTTTAGCAGGTGTGATGCCTTTCTGGGGATGGTGGGGCAGAAGTACCTTAAACCTGTTCCATTTCTTTGAGCAGTTTTGTGTACTGCCAAATAGAGAGTCAGGGAATGTGGAATGTAGAAGCATCAGGTGCAAATTATTTTTGGAATTTGAGTGGAAATTTTTCACCATAGCTGCAGGTATTACTTGTAACTAATAAATTAAATATCATTGAAATAGATAAGATAAAAACAGTACATTAGAATCAAATATTTTTGACCTTCTGTCTTGCATTAGTGAGCTTGTAGAAGAAAAAGATAAAAATTGCTGAAAATAGGGACAGGAAGTGTTAGTTCTCATTGTTCCCAATGCAGTATCTGTTTAAATTGAAGAAAAGAATGCACAATTGAAATGATAAGAATAACAAAAATACAATTTTTCTGAAACTAGTACATGACAAAAAACTCCACAGAATCATACTACCTCCAAACAATCTGTTTGGCAACAGTAACTGTAGATAATACAAACAAACAATTTGTGTTCCTGGTTGTCCTCATCTATTTCTATAATTTAAAATAATTACTGTAATTTTCTGTATTCAGGTGTAAAACTAGGAACAAATTGAAGGAAAAAACATTTGGCTATTAGGAAGCTGAATGAGAAGCTGACAATAAGACAAATGCTATCATGCTTAAAAAATTAGCACAGCTTTAAAATTCATCTGCTTAAACTGAACCTATGACCTAGGGTCTCCAATGTGTATTTTAACTATCTGTGTAAAATGAGTGCAAATAGATTAAAGAAATACAGCCCAGAATGCTGTAGACCTTAAAAGGGTGGTGGTTAGTAGGTAGAGAGAAGTTCTCCTCCCCCTCTGCTCTGCCCTGGTGAGGTGATATTTGGAATATTGTGCCCAGTTCTGGGCCCTGCAGTTCAAGGAGGACAAGGAGCTCCTTGAAAGACAGCTAAGAGGAGGAGACTGAGGGGGCCATCTCATTAGTGTTTCTAAGTATGTGAAGGATGAGTGTCAGCAGGACAGAGCCAGGCTCTTCTCAGGGATTTCCAGTGATAGGGCAAGGGGCAGGAGGTGCAAGCTGGAGCAGAGGAGGCTCTGTGTGAACATGAGGAAAAGCTTTTTCGCTGAGAAGTTGACAACCCTGGAACAGGCTGCCCAGAGAGGCTATGGAGTCTTTTTCTCTGGAGACATTCCAAACCCATCCAAACCTGTGTTCCTGTGTGACCTGCTCTAGGTGATCCTGCCCTGTTAGGGGGCTTGGACTAGATGATCTTTTGAGGTCCTTTCCAACCGTGTCATTGTATGATTCTGCGATCAAGGCTTTGGAAGATAGCTGTGCAGACAGCAATACCATATGTGAGTTGAAAGATGACTGTGATCTTTCAATTGACTAGAAAGAGACATGAACCAATGGTGAGATGAACCTGAAGCAAATCAGCTGTCTCCCTCTGTGCTGCTCATGGAACTACTTGTTCCCCACACTTGGGTTTTGACCTTACCAAACATACACTGTCCAAACATGGTACACAGTACAGCACTTATAATGTCTTTGTTGTGTAGTTGTCATGTTTTCTGAATGCTTCACAAATGTTTTGGTGTTGAGTCAATCTCCATATTGTTTCTGTGAAAATTAGAGGTAGTATGTCCAGTCCTTTATACCTGTGAAGCTGTGCTACACAGAAATTGAGGCTGAAGTAGTGGAAACATTAACTTCAGTATTAGAATCAGCTTCCAATATGCTGACTAAATTTCTCAGAAAGTGTAATGGTCAGTACACAATTCCTAAGGAATGTTAATGCCCAAGAGCATGTCCAGGTTTTAAGGCATGCATGCCAGGGCGGTGATCTTTACTATCTTCTGTCCATGTAAGAATGACTTTGTGCTTCCTCTTACTGAACAAGTGTTTGCTCCTGACTGATGTGGCACACCTCAAGGATTGTGACATATTATCCTTGTAGTTAAACACCTTGTGAATATAGCCTCTAATTTATTCTTGTTCCTCCTACTCCTGTTCTTTCCTGGAGTAAGAAATAGTGTGCAGAGATCTGCTTAGCAAATCTCACTCCTCAGAGCACACTTACTGGTGGATGCTTCATGTGCAGTATCTTTGGGATATAGGAGGGATGTTTCAGTGGAGTGTGTTTCAGTTGGGATATGAAGGAAAGGTAGCTAACTAGGTTTCTAATATAGGCAGATAAAGTAAGGAACAGACGAATTGCCAAGGTATTTTAAGGTATTTTCCTATTTTGTTCAGTTTGTGCAGCTGTTTCAGCTTGAAATACTTTCTGGGTGCTTCAGGGACAGTGACTTTAAACCCTGGAAGAGATGAGGTGCACAAGTCAGTTGACAATGAATGTCAGTCACTCAGGTTGAACATGACAGAATTCATCTGTCAGTTTCTTTGAAGTGGGCTTTCTGGCAAGACTTTTCTGCTCTACTGAGTCACTTGGCTATAACTTGAATTGTCTTCTGACCTTGTTTAAAACAACATGAAAACTTTCTCAGTTAAGGTTCTACCAAAAAAAAGAAAAACAAACCCAAAGGCCTCTTTGGGTTTAGTTGTTGTATCTGATGATTAAAAATATTTATTTATGAAACTTCATTTAAAAGAAAAAACAAACAAACAAAAACCAGACCCTGATGACTTGCATTAGAACAACTGAATGGGTGTACTGATCCTGATTGTCTTGTCCTATGTCTTGGTCAAAGGCAGTTTAGCTTAGGCTAATGAGTGAAGTGCAGTAGCTTAAGAGACTGGTGCCTGTTCCTTCTGCTGTTGTCTTTCCTCTATGCAGGTAATCCCCATCTGACAGATGTGTTAACCCTGTAAGGTTATCTCCCAATGGCTTCCTAAGCTTTGGTTTTGAGATTTCTCTGGTGGGCAAGGCATGTGCTTGCAGGAGCACTAGGAGTAAAGATGACTTTGTCATAGCAGGAAGGTATTTGAGGATGAGGAGATATATTGTTTCTAGATGCGATTGTGTTGTGGTTTATTGCTGGTTTGGTTTTGTTTATTGCTGGTTTTTTTTTTTTTTGACTGGGTTTTTTCTTCAGGAAAAAGGCGTTTCAAGTTCTTTTGATGCAAATTTTTCTCTAAACTAAGTCCACTACAGTTTTTCATTGTTTGATCTCCTTAGTTTTATTGGCAGAAATATAACTATTAGCAGTGTCAATCGTTTCTTAACTTGGGTAATGAGGCCTCTAAGTGTTGCTGACAGTTAGACTGAATGCCTTGGCTTCTGCAAATTATGCTCTGAGTAGAACTTGAGTTCTTGTACTAGCATAATTTTATTTAAATTGGTCTAATTATAGCTGTCTTATAGGACTTGGCAGTGTAGCTATCTAAAAGTAGATCTGCCTTGTTTACAAAAACCACCTTGTCTAATGTTGATCAAAGGTTGTTTTGCTGGAGCAAGTGCTACATCTTTGTTGCTCTCAAATGTTTTCCTAACCTACACAGGGAACTTGAAGTCATCTATACTAATTGACTCTCATTCACCTTATGAAAGAACATCATCATGCTTTATCCAAATATGAGACTGAAGAATATTTCTTTTCTTGTTTTATGGAAGTTTTTATTCAGATTTTTCAATTAAATTCCAAAGATAAGTCTTTTAAACATGGAAATAACATTTAGATTATCAGTCAGGGTAAGGTAGAATCTCCAATGTTTCCTGTGTTGTGTTGATGTCAGGGTGTGTGTATGCAGTATATCAGATGGTTTTAGATGACCCAGTAATTTAAAGCATGAAGGGAATTTTCAGAGACTCTCCATCTCCAACTACTTTTCCCAACACTTGTTTCATGTTTTACAGAACAATACTGTGAAGAGTGCATCTGAAAAATAAGTATTTATTGACTGTAGCAGTATTCTTAGGACACCTGGAAAGATAGAGAGATTCCTTACTCAGCTACTAAGATAGATAGGGCTTTATCAGAATCATTGTCTTAAAATTCACCTTTGCCATCTCAGAGATAATTCCAGTCATGAAGTACTGCTAACTTCCTTCCTGCTCCCCTGGCAGCATTTTAGAAGTAAACTCTTAAGTTTTCTCAAAGAGTAATAGGGGCTGGCCTAAGGGTAAATAATTAGACTCTGTGAGAGCTACGGAAGAGTGACAAAAAAGCCTCCCCTAGTTTCAGAGACTTAACAAACAGCAAAAAGTGTACTCAAAGAGTTATGACATTTACAAAATCTGCCCAGTGGGTCTGGAAATAGCGTTTGGTTATTCACCACTGTTTCTGTCCATTGCAAGCACCATGTTAAAAAAACCTGTTCACATAAAATACTGCAGTCTGTTCATTTACTTGCAGCTTGTGTGGGTGGATTTGACTTCTTTCCCCACCCTCCCCTCCCCTTTTTTATTATTTCCTTTTTTTTTTTTTTTTTCCTTTTTTCATCAGCACTTCAGTCAGTTTTTGGTGCTTGTTTTCCCTTGTTTTACTGAGATAGCCTCCATTCCACTAGGTTACTTTTGCACTCACCCTTTCTTGAGTTAATTTTGAGTATTGCTCAACTCCCTTGAGAATTTCAACTTCCTTACTGGTTAAGCAGCGTGGAGTAATTTCATTCCCTATCCTCACTATTGTGCATCCCAAGTCATCCACTGGATTGTGCTATCAAGGTGTTTGTTTCAAACTACTACCTGTTGTGATGTACTCTTCAGCTCTGCTAATGCTAGAATGAAGTATATCAGTAGGACTGTGAGTGGGAGTTGCCAGTTAACCTGTTACACAAAAAACTGAGTAAGTACCTTAGCTTATCCTGTCCACTCATCCTACGCTGAGCTGAAGCTGCTGTCAGTTCTTAATTTACAGCTGATTGTTTATTATCCTACAAAGCCAAATAGGTAACTACTCCCCGCACCCACCCCCACCCCCTTTTTTTTTTTTTTTAATCTTTAAATCTCAAATGATCTGCATCTTCTGCTTTACTCTCTGATGGGTAAAGGTGTGAAGCTTTTGAATTAGTTGAGCTATTGGAGTAGCTCTAGACCTTCTAAGGGTTTGGTTTTTTTGTTTTGTTCCCTTCAGAAGAAAGCTGTAATCTACATCATACTTCAGATGTGTTTCTCTATAAGACAGTTACTGTTTGCAGTTGGAGATTTATGAGGGACAACAGGCAGTTGTATAACAACAGACTTATCAAAGTTTATTGATGTTTCACTTAAGATGCATTTTTGTATTAGAGCTTTTTACAGAAGTGTTTTGAGAAAACCGTTGATGTCCAAAATGTGAAACAATGAAAAAGTTTTAGAGTTTGTGTTACTCCTAGGTTTCTGTATTCATTTCAAAATTCCATTTGTTGTTTCCAAATAGTCAAAAGTCCCAGGGAAGTAGAAAAAAAAAAAATTTGACTGGGCTAGCAAAAACATACTGCTAAATACCAAGTGAGCGATTTTTGGTGTTTTCAGACAAGCAGTTCCGTGTGTTGATTAGACAGTTCTTGGTTTCAAAACAGAATCCTAGACCAGAATCACTCTCATGACATCTTTTTTTCTCCCATGCAATGTTGTCTCATTGTTTTGTGATCCTATGATGTACAGCTTTGTAAGTATTAGTGAGGAGAGCGTCAAGATGGCAGAGCAAGTGAGCAGTCAAAAGTCATTGTGATATCATGGGAAAATTTCAAATGTTTTGGTCAGAAGAGAGATAAAACTCAATAGCAGGAATTTGTTTATGGGTGACAAAACTAACTTGGTAAAAGGCTGGGTAATTTTTTTCACTTGCAATCAATACCTTTTCTGGTGTTGACCGCTTTAAAACGCTGAACTTTAAAGCCTTGTGACTGGAAAAAACTTCAAGGTAACACTTTCTAGGGCCTCACAAAATTATGGAAATTCCTACATGTCATTTAGGAACGTGTCATCTTACTCAGTAGTCAGAAGGAGGTAAGGGTTTGATTTCCTTTTCCCTTTATCCCCAGACACATTGCACTTAAGTTTTAAAAAAATCCCACCAAAGATCCTGTGAAACTTAGAGGTGCTTAAGGTGTTGAGTTTTAGTTCCATAGCAAGTTTATTTGTTATTCACAACAACTTCCTCAATCGGAACTTAGGCTTCCAGTTCTGTTTGAGTCTAACCAGGGTATGTAAAAGTTATCATATATTAATGTTCTGAATGAAAACTAACAGGTAGATAACACTCCACACAAGACTTTTTTTTCCCCCTGTTCTTCAGATGCGTTTGTGTTCTGGGTCTCAGCTGAGGGAGTCTTGGGTTTAAAGGCAGGGTAATGTAAATTGGAGTAATTTAAGAAAAAGCCGGTTGGTGAGGCTCTGAATTTTAGTTATCTGCTGGGCACTTAGAGAATCAGGTGTTCTGTGGGTGAAGTTAAGAACATGCATTATTCAGTGGAAGGCATTAACACTTGAGAGAGATACTTCTAAGAAATGTATAATTACGTCTTGGTCTGAGAAGGTAAGCAACAACAGCAGCAAAAGAGCTTACAAAAATATGCATGCTCTGTCAGATATGTCTTTCCTCAGTCTGAGGACTCTCTGAAGTGGGAATCTGTAAAGCTTTGCTCATGATTTTGTGGAGGAGAGTCAAGCCTTACTAGGGCACCAGAATTTCTTTGAAGGCATCTACATGCCTGTGATGCTTGCATGTCTTGTTAGCGTGGTAAGAGATTTTCTTAAGTGGGAAACAGTGACTTGAGTTTTGTCTTTTTTAGTTTGGTCTCTCCAGAAATGGTGACTGAGTGAGTTTAGTAGACATACCTACCAAGAAATCAGGGACCGGAAGGGAAGGGTTGTACAGTGGTTTTCCTTCTCTTGCATGCTGGACTTTGACTTGCATGCAATGGAAATAGAAGACAGTTATTTCACACTACTTGGTTAGGAGTTTTTTTGGTACGTACATGTGATTATGCAGTAGAGGAGGGGAAAGATTAGTGACATGTAACACATTAGAAAATGTGTTGCAAGAGATAAGGGTTTTTTTAAAGTGTCACCTGCCAAGAAACACATAACCTTTTCTATTACCAGGCAAAGAAGCAATCAAACCATTGTCTGGGAGTACTAATTATAAGTAGTCTGTGGAAGTGAATTGAAGACCAGTATGGTGGAAAGTGGTGTGTCAAATCTTTTATAAGCAGTAGTCCATCAGTCTTCTTTTTCTTACTTAGCAAAGACAACTTCATCCTCTTCTAATCTCTGCTTTACATTGTGTAAGACTACACTTAAAATACATGAAATAAACACATTTTTAATATATAAAATATAAACCCATGTTTTTATATTCATGGTCTGTGTATGTCTGTTCCAGATACTTGATTTCTGTAAATTTATTTCCTTGACAGAAAATGAAGTAATGGATGGCCATGTGAAATACTTTTTTTCCCCCGTCTGCTTTAACAGTGGTATCTGCATATTTATATAATTGAATAATAGCACAAGACTTGTAGAAACTTGTAGTTTGAATTTTGGGGTTTTTTCTGCTTCATGTGACAGGATGACTCTAGTCTTCCATCAGGTTGCAAAGTCATGTAGTAAGAGCTTCAAGGAGGTTTACTGTGGTGTGACTAACACAATGGTTTAGGTTTGACTAAGACAGCTTTGACAAGAGCAGAAACCCTTGAACCATTATTAAAAAAATAAGTTCTTTGACCATATGGAAACTGTTTTAACCTTGAGAAAGTAGGTTTTCTGGTAATGTTTTGGCCACGTAGGCTTTCTGTTCTATTTACTTTTCCTGAGTATGTACAGTATATTGATTCTGATTATTTTGGCATTATGATACTTTCTTAAATTTTGGACAACTTGGGGAAGGACAAATGAGGTTATAACTTGAGCATCCAGGCAGCAGTTTGTACCATGTAGTTTAGTGTAGTACCCCTGTGCAAAATTATTTCACTGAAGGGTCCACAAAAATCTGCTCTGACCAGGGTATCCTTCTTGTGAGGAGCTGTACTAGTTGTGACAGCTCTGCAGTTGTGACAGATGGTGTTGGAGATACACATGTAGAACTGTTGCATACAGCATCACTTTACAGTATTTTTGAACTAAGGCTGTCAAAATCTGTTAGATGTTCCTGTATCATACTGCAGGCACCACGTCCAAATTTTACTGGATATCACTTCAGTGCCTTTTGTACTAAGTAGCCATGAAGGCATGTGAGAGATCTTGTTCTGCACAGAGGTGATGAGATATACTAAATTTAACGTTGAATTTGTAGTAGTAGTGGACTCTCATATTCCAAACTGTGTGGGTATACAAGCACAGCAGACATAATTCTCTACTCAAAAAACATTCCATGATTTATAGTTGTTTTTAAAGAGTGCAGTCACCAAGAGTCTGATTGCCCTAGAAGTCCTAGGTTTTCATTTGAATTGACCACTCCACCTCAACTGCTTCTTATAGTTTTTATTTGTTCTGTAGTTAGTAAAATATGTCTTTTCTGCCCAATACTTCCTTTTCACCTGTGTCCTACAGATTAGGGAGGACTGTCTGCTCTCTTGTCGTGTTGGACTCTGAAGGAGCTGAGACCAAGACCATTGTTTCTATGTGTTTGTTTACTGTGAGATGTTTTGTTTTGTTTTTTAGCCTTTCAAGAAGGAAATGTTCTACTGGCCTGATTATTTACGTGCAGTTTACATGTCATGTCATATGATCTGCATGATTTGATTATTCGAGTTAAGGGTTCTACCAAGCTTCACCTTCTGCTTGGGGTTTAAGGCTTCTAATGCAGTCTGAATCTGATGACCTTGTTCTTCTGTTTGACAGCAAACTTGAGTTGATTATTTTACCAAAGGAGGACTTTGTTGGTAGTACTACTATTTGCAAGAAAGTGAAAATAAGGCACTGTGTTTAAATTTACTTTTTTAGAGTTCCCTCAAGTTTCTGCCCAAAATCTTAATTCTTTTTGGGAACTGTGTGGCAGGATGAAACTAATGGATTGTCTGTTAGTATTCTTCCCTGATCCTTTTGCTTGGCAGTTGGGACATCTTTGTCTGTTATGCAAGAAGAGTTCCATCATTGATCTTGCATAAAAGTAACTGTCCCTCTGCTTATCTGGCTGTTATGGAAGCTTTTGGAGAAAAACCATTCTTGCTTATGATAGTTACTTAGTAATGTGTGTGGGAAGTTCTTGGGAACTTCTTCCTTAAGGTAACACAGTCCTGGAGGCCCATTATGGAACATTTGTGGAGACAAGCATTCTGAGGAAGTGGCTGTAAATCAGCGGAGATTTGGATTTTGCTCTAATGCAAATTTCCTTCACTGTGTCCTTAATTTATTTGTTCAGATTCTTGGAGTTCTGGGACTAAGAAATGTACCTCACTTGGTAACTCCTCATGAGATTAATGGGAAGCACAAGGTAAATGTGTAAACTCAGGGGTACCCTGCAAGGTAGATAACAATACCCTCAAACATCTAGGGCTGATGGCTTGTGATGCATGTGTTAAGGTGAACATTCATCTTGAGGAATTCCATTTAATGACCAATAGCTCTTCCTTTGGTAAACAGTTTGAAAGGCTGTTCAGTTGGAACACTTGTGTTATCAGGATGCAGGTCTGGTAGTTCTATGCTTACAGCTACTAGAGGATTGTTAAGCTAAACATGTTTCCAGATAAAAATGTAATGAAACAAAACCATTAACTTTGTCAAATTGTAAGTTCCTCAGAATTTTTTCTTTTTGAAAACTAACTAAGGAAGTTCAACTTGGTTTTGTTCATGGCGAAATCTAGGTTCAAAGGCTTGGAATTTTCCATGTGATGGATATTTAGCACTTGTTCTAAGTTATATTCACTGTTTGGAAGTAGATATTGTGAAAGATGCTTCCTCCACTTCAAAAACCTTGTCATGGGTTGCGTACACTTAACAGTATTTTGCTTTTCTATAGGTTCCTCAAAAGAAGGAGGAGCTGGAGCCGTGGATGAAGATGATTTTATTAAGGCATTTACAGATGTTCCTACTGTACAGGTAAGATGCTGTATGTACTCAGATTTGGTGCCAGAAAGATGCGATTTGCAATAGTATGTTAGCCTGCTTTTAAAACTTGACCGTCTTCTAAGCAGGGGTCTTTCCTTCTGCTGCTCTCTGAATTTGTAGTCTCCATGGAAATCTCTTTAATTTCTCCAGCTAGTTACTAACCCTCTCACACCTTTACTGTCCTACTCATGATTATCACATACTATTTCAACTAAAATCCATTATAGCTTTTCTTAGTATTTTCCAGGAAGCTACTGAAAATAAATTTGTATTTTAATACAAAAAAAAAAATTTCCAAAGCATTTGTGAAATGTAGGACTGCATTTCAAGGGATAATGAAGTAATAATAATACAGACAGATAATCTTAAAAGAAGAAATTATATTTTGAAATGTTCCTGGATCATAATGATGTATTTCTGGCATAGATGTCATCATCCTCATCAAGACTTAAAAAAAAAAAAAAGTCAAGTTACTCTGAAAGCAAGGGACACTTGTTAGAATAGGGAGAGGGAGTTGTTACTGTGCCCTTTCGTATGTCTTCCTGCTTTGGTTGTCTCTTGAGTTTCAGTACTAGCTCCATTTAAAGTAAGAACCCTGGATATAGGGGAAACGAGATTCAGTCCCAAGTCAAGCTTCAGTGTGTCTGGATTAAACATGCAGGCTGAGGTTACTTTTGGTGTCTGTATGTTTAACTCATTTGTAAGAGTCTCTGCCAGGGACTCTGTGGACTCTTCTCTGGAGACTTTCAAAATCCTCCTGGATGTGTTGTTGTTCAGACTACCCTCTGTGATCACACTTTTGGCAGCAGGATTGGATTTGATCTCAGGTCAACCTTTAACATGGTGTGATTTTGTGATTCTCCAGTGGTAGCTCTTCCTTTCCAGTAACCTGTTCCAATGATTGCTCAGTATTATTCTTTTAGGGATATGACATTGTTTACTTTTACCTTGTTTGTAATCCCCATGTTGGAAATACTTTTCATATGTATAGTTATTACTCGTATTTGACCTTTTAAATGTTCTGTCTTGGTTGTTGCACTTACCTCCAGTGGTGCATGTGTATGTGTGTTGCCCTGTAATGAATAGCAGGAGTTTATGAAGAGGATGAGTGATTTTGAGACATGTTTGATGTATCTCTGTGCCAAAAAGACAAGTGCTGTGGTGAGAGGATTGTACTTTTATATTTAAAAATAGATTACAACCATCATCTTCTCACACCTCTGTTACTTTTTCTTAAATTGAAGAAAACGCCGTGTTGTGAGGTTATTAGGAGTTCAACTTTTTCCTTTAAAAAATTTTTTTTCACTCATATTTATTTAGGTCTGATGTGGAAATTTATCAACAAAATGCCCATATATTATAGACTGGACACAGAACTTCATTCTGGCCTTCTAAAATAGTCATTGATCAAAGGCAGCAAGGAAAGAAATAATAACAAAATTACCTTTTTTTTACAAGGGGGTTTTGGGGTCTCCCTCTCTGGAGATATCCAAGACTCTTGAATGTGTTCCAGTATTGTCTGGTATAGGTGATCCTTCTCTGGCAGGGGTGTTGGACTAAATGATCTTCTGAGGTCCCTTCCAGCCGGTAACGTTCTGTGATGCCTTTGAAACTAATGTAGGCATGGTCAACTCTGACAATTTGGGATTTTTCAGTGGAATTGCAGTTTGGAATTCATGTCAAGATAAAATTATGCCATTTAATAAATTCCTTATTACAGAGCCAATTTGAATAGCAACCCTTGCATAGATTCAATTCTGCTTGTGCTCAGTAACTGAAGTGAGGAAAAAAATTCAATTCTACACCTTTTAATTTAATATTTGCTACTCTGTGATATTTGCTTTAAAATGCCCACTTATACCTCTTAACTCTCTGGAATATTTAGGGGAGGATTTTGAGTCTTCTGAAGGTGCTTTCCTTCATCAGGTTACCTGGGATATTAACAATGTACATTTGTTTTTTGTTTTTTGGTTTTTTTTTATCTTTCAGATATATTCTAGTCGAGAACTTGAAGAAACTTTGAACAAAATCAGGGAAATTCTCTCGGATGACAAACATGATTGGGATCAGCGAACTAATGCGGTAAATATTTTTGTGTGGATTTGGGTGGTTGTATTGAGTAAAGCACAGGCAGTGAGATAATGGTTTGGTTTTTTTTCCTTAAGGACACTTTAGATAATAGAGTAAGTGTTCATTTTCATTTTAAACCTTGAATTTCTGTCTTACGAAGAAGACAAATGCTAACATTTAAGTGGAAGCATTTCTAAAAGCCATCATATGTGTATCAGTTGACATTTATGTCAGATTCCATATTCTGCTGCTGAACTGCTGGAATTAGTACCTCTTGAAGCTCTTCATTGTAAGAAGATACTCTGGAATAGGTTGCCTGGAGAGGTTGTGGTTGCCCCCTTCCTGGAGGTATTCAGGGCCAGGTTGGACAGGGCCTTGAGTGACCAAGGCTAGTGCAAGGTGTGCCCTCTCCATGACAGGGGAGTTGGAGCTTGATCTTTAAGGTCTCTTCCAAACATAGCCATTCTGTGATGATTCTTCTTGGAGGCTTAAAGTATTTGTGTGAATCTAGCACTTATATAGTTTTTTTTATCAGGTTTATAGTGGTTTAGTGTTTGAAAATAAGTGAACAGAAATATATCTTTGTAGGCTGGGATCTGAGAAGTTTTAGTTTGCAAGTTTAAGTCGTAGAATTTCTTCACAACTTTTTGAATTGCTACCATACTTTTTAAAATGCCGGTTTGCTTTAAAGACATGATTATGTACATTTTTGCAATGAAGTCGTTACTTTTTTCTTTGGAAATGCTTGATGGGAGCATCCTAACATTAAGTGCCTTGAATTCTTCAGCTGAAGAAAGTTCGGTCATTGCTTGTTGCTGGAGCTGCACAGTATGATGGCTTTTTCCAGCATTTACGATTGCTGGATGGTGCTTTCAAGCTGTCAGCCAAGGATCTGCGCTCCCAGGTGGTCAGAGAAGCCTGCATTACTGTAGCGTAAGTATCTTTTTGTGCCTTTGTGTGCATCACCAGACCTGGGCATGACCTTGACTAGAAGACACTTTATATATGTTGCCAGGAGAATTGTCTTGGTCTGCTATATGCTATGACTTGGGGGTCAGGGCAGGCTTAGATAAGAAAAAACTTTTAAAGGAATTTGGTTTTGAAGACAATGTATGTAATTGATAATCCTGTAGCAGTTTGTATGTGCAAAACAAGTTACCAACCTTACACTGAGTTCTTAGTGCAACATAATACAAACTGCTCTGGAGTAGTGTTGGGGGCTAGTCTGAGGCTTGGGTGATAGGCACAGGTCTTCACTGCAGCTACTTGTAATAACAAAGTGAACTGCCTCCTAGTGGTTTGAACATAGTATGTTTTGGTGAGGTAGCATCTTTTGTGTCCAAGACAACTTCAGAAGCTGTGGCTGAACAGAAGTAAGATCTTCACCCTTATCTTGGAGATATTAATTAATTTTTGGGACAGGGGAACAAGCCTTACCTTTTGCAAGAGCAACGTTTTCCTCTTGCATGTTTTCCATGGTCTTTTTTCGTTCTGGTTAGGCATTAATCTAACCACTGGTTTGGGTTTTTTGGTTGGTTTTTTTTGGTGGGTGGTTTGTTGGCTTTGTTTTTTCTCCTCTGACCATCCAGAACAGATTTGTCCCAGAGTTCACCCTTGCTCGTCTCCTGACTGAACAGAACAGGAGGACCTATTGCAGTATATAACTGTCCAGGGATGGTTGGTGAAGTGAGGCTTTCTGAAAACAGTGCTAACCTTTCCTAACACAAAATCAGGAGTGATATAGAAGTACTGTGTGACTAAAAGGCTGGAATTTTTTCTTGATCCCTAAAATTTAGATACATGATGTGCCATTTGCTGCTGTCTGCCAGTTCTCTTTTTGTATGGTTTTTCTGGATGGGAGAAGTGTTTGTTCTCACCAGTCATCAGTTAAACTACTGTGTTGTATGTGTTTGTGTACTTGTTAAAATTGAAGCCATAACCTTCAGTAAGCAGGGGAGTCAGATTTAATGGGTGGCTAATATATGATAAATTCAATAGTTTTGCCTGCATTCAAATGAAAAAAAAAAAAAAAACCACACACAGGCAAACAAAACCCACAAAAAAACCTCAAGAACAAACAAAACCAAAACCCAACCTTCAGACAATAATGTCCTTGATATTTTTAGCTTTAAATACTCTGAAAATGTGGTAAAAAAATAGAAATACAACAATATTTTATGTGGACATGAGAATTTTAGCCTTCATGTTGTGATTTTTTTCATTCTGAAATTTATTAGGGTTCAACTTAAATTGTCTGTTAATTAAGAAAATAATATGCCACAAATTTCACTATTTCAATGAGGCAAGAGACTGGAAAACATCAAATTAGGGATTCCACTGTTCAGGAAGAGAATTCTTTAAAGTGTCTAGTAAAGTTTGTTATTTTAAGACCGAAGAGATGAAATGTGTGCTAACAAGTTCTGTTTTATTTTTCCTATGTAGCCATCTTTCAACTGTTCTGGGAAACAAATTTGATCATGGCGCTGAAGCTATTGTGCCTACTCTTTTTAATCTGGTTCCCAACAGCGCCAAAGTGATGGCAACTTCTGGGTGTGCAGCCATTAGATTCATTATTCGGGTAGGTGTTCCTCTCTTGCTTTACCTACTGGGAGTATTCAGGTAGCAGCTCTTAGCAGAGACAGTTTCAATTCTGAAAGAGGGTTAGAAATCATTCTGGAATGGGGAAGGTGTTTTTCTCACAAATGGACCAGTGTTATTTATTATTGAAACCAGTTTGCAGCATTACTGTTGTAAAGATGGAGATGTTGGTGTGATAAGTGTGTTTTCATCGTCTTTTTGGTAATGTAATGGTAAAAAAGTAAGCATATTTTAAGAGGTCACTGCTTCTAACTGCTTCTTTGGAAAAGACAAAGTCCAAGTAGTGGGTCAAACTCTTGGTAAATCAGACTTCCATGTGTTTGAAATTGCTGTCAAACTGGAGATGTATGGCATCAGGTTTCACCTTGTGTCTGACCATTAGGGCACCAAAATTTAACCTCATGTGCAGGTGTTGCAGGTGAGGCAGGAAGAAAGGGTTGGGTACATGTGTCTTGTCTTTATGTTGGCAGTTCTTGTGAATCAGTCTTTCATTTTCACTTCAGGTGTCACTGATAATTTTCAAATTTAGCAATTTTAGTTGTTCAGGGGAGGGTCACTGGAGCCACCAAAATATTGTTTGGTGCAGTTTGTTCTTGGTGCTCTCAACACTGGACACTTAACTGCTCGATGCTATGATATCATCTGTGGTTTTATTTTTGTACATTGTTGGAAACCTGAATGATTTGATCTCTTACACCTTTTGTTGTCATTCTCAGTATGCTTTGGTTTCTGTACTTATTCTGCCTAACTATGCCTCTGAGAATGTGCTCAGGCTTCTGCATTACTTTTACATCAGCACTTGGGCTGAGATCCATTAGCATTTTATCCGCAGACTATTAGAATGTACTGTGAGATAGCTAATGGCACAGTGCACCTTACACAGAATGATGGAACTTGGAAGAGAAGAACATCATTTACAGTTGTTTTAGACTAGCTCAGGCATGTACTGAAGTCCCTTGCTGTGTTGTTTACACGAGACAAAAATAAAAATTCACCAGTGATGTTATTAGGTTGACTTCGTTGGTTCAGTTCAGTCAGAGCCAAGCCTACACGTTGGCTATAGCTGGCCTGACTTTATTTGAACTTCTGTTGATCTCAGCTTCAAGGTGAAGTGAGAAAATCCTATCCATAGTGTTCAAATATACAGCCTGTGGTGGTTTTTATGAGGTGTTCTGACCGAAAAAAAACCAAAACCCTGATGTCAGTGGAAAAACAAATATCAGAGTCAAAGAAAGTGCAGAATTCCTTTGGCTTTCTGTCCTTCAGACTAAATGAGTTAGGGATTGTGTGATTGGTTGAATATTTAGAGTCTGAGCCATTACAGCTTTTGGAGTTAGGGTTTTACTCAAAACGCCTGCCAGACTCCACTGACAGCCAGTTCAGATCCTGGTGCTTTAGTATCTAATTGGTGTGTTACAGTCTCACTCTCGCAGCAGTCATCTTGAAGAGCTGCAGCTCAACTTTATGACTTTATTGGATTCCAAATTTATTTTCCACTTAGTTGTTATGCTGAAGTTTGGTTTCTTGTACTTGACTGTTAGTAAACCAGGAGATGAACTATTGGAAAGGGAAAAAGAAAAAAAAAATTAAAAAGTAAAAAAAAAAAAAGGTAGGGAGGGAGTGCATGTAATTATGGGGTGGCATTGTGGCAGAAGATCCCTTCCAGAGGGAGATGGGAATTGGATTTGGTGATTGAGCTGCAAGGTGGGTTGGGTGGAAAGTACCTACCTTCAAAGGGATAACAGATTAAATGTACAGTCTTAGAACTGCATGTAAGCAAGCCTGAGACTTTGGTTCCTTTGCAAAACACTTCCTAGAAATCAGTGTCAGTGGTTCCCAAGACTTGGAACATAGAGGTTTCTCCAGCTGTAAAATCACTTTGTTCTTTCCTTGATACTGCTCATTGTTCCCTTTCTGGCAGTCACGTGCTGCTATTGAAATTGAAAACTACCCAAAGCACAAACAAGTCCCCTAAAAATCGTGTCTAAAAGTATAGCAGTACAAAGCAATGCAACTGTGAGGCTCTTCCAGATTTGTGGAGTAATTCCCTCAGAATTCAGAAGTTGGCAGTATTGAGAGCTGCCAATTATCTTTCTGACTTTTTGGTGATTTGTGTCATTATATCCTGCTACAATAACCATAGGAGTAAAGCCATGTCATACTAAAAATGGTGCAGTACTGTACTTTCTAAACAGCTTTATTTTTATAGGCTATAACTTCACACTGTACTGAGAGCTTGTTTAGAAGTTGTAGTTTCATTGAGGAAGAAGAAAGAAATGAACTGAAAGCGGATTTGTTGAACCATGTTACCCATAGATGGAATTAAAAAGTTAAAACCTTGTGTCTACAGTTAGTTAAGATAAGCAGAAGTAAGACTGCTTTAATTCTGAATTGAAGTATTAGGTTTAGATTTTATGTAGTTTGTTACCCACTTTCAATGGTAGTTCAAGAGTTTTCTTTTCCCATGAGGATGTTAGGTGTTTTCATATTGTGTGCCTTGCTTTTATTATTTCATTGATGTATTTTGTGTTAAAAGGAATTTGCCCTTTGCACTGTTAGTATTGATTGATCTCAGGAAGAATGGCTGTAGTTTCTAGATGGATTGATTTGCTTTTTGCTCCACGACTAACTTATAAGACTGAATGTCTATTGTTTTTTTTCTCTGGCAAAACTAACATAACATCAGCTTACAACTCCTTTGAGGAGATACTTATATTTGAGCCTTCCTAGATGACTCTTGACAGCTAACTATGACACATTATGATGTGATTGTTTATGGCATGGAAAGTGCTTTTTGCTTGACATTTTGGAGAAAAATATGTTTCATCAATGGATGTGCTAGAAGCAGTCTTAGTAATATTCCATGTTTAGGTTCAGCAAGCATTTTAAGTCATAGCAAGTTTTACTTTGTTACTAATTCTGTTTGACTTAATTAGCACAGTACAAGTTCAGGAATACTTTTCTCACTAAAAGATTTTTCCTTTTTCCTTTTTTTTTCTTTCCAGCATACCCACGTGCCACGACTCATACCTTTAATAACAAGTAACTGTACCTCAAAATCAGTTGCAGTTAGAAGGTGAGTACCTTTTGAATAGTGAATTATCAAAGGTTTTACTTTTTAAAATTGGATCATCATGTACTGAAAATAAATCAGATTGGAAATTTGTGGCCCTTCAGTCTGAATACACAGAACTATTATCCAATAAACTACAAAAAAAGGAATTTCAGTGAACTTCAGGTGATACTGAGGAATGGTGCTTTCTACTGGGTGCTTCTAATGGTGGTGATTTCCCTTCAGGGAATGTCTATGTATCCTTTAGTCTATTCTGATTTTAAAATATTTCTAACACTTTTTTGAAAAAATACCTTCAGATGTAGGAGGTGGGTGGGGATGGTGTAGAAACCTGTAGTTGAAACAGTGTTGTTCAGTCTAATGAAAGCAAACACTACTGATGTTGACAACACACAGGAGATGCCCATCTGCATAACCAGCCTGAGCCTGTTAGCTAATGTGAGGGCCAGACCTGACAGGCCTGGTGAGGTTAGCTGTTGTTGAAGCACTACAGCATGCTGCATGCAATGTATGGCAGCACCTTGCTCCCTTGATGCTAGGAGGACTTAGTAATCTCTGTACAATGCAGTGTGAATGCATGGAATTAGGTTGTCTGACACTGTGCCATAATAATAAGCCTTCTATGCTGGGGACTGTGGGGTCAAAACAGTGACTGTTACCCTAGTTACTATGTGGTGTATCAACCTGTTGTCATGTTTAACAAATGTGGTGGTTCTTCAGTCTGCTGTTTTTCTAAGAACATAATGTTTGAGCACTTGGATTGGCTGTTGACAAATTAATTGCTTTCTGGTTAATGGTGTCATTTGCTGCACAGAATCTCACAAGAAGCAGTTAATGCTGGTTTTGAACCCACACTAGCCCTGAGAACGATATACCTATGTGTATACATGAAATAGCTTAAGTATCTAAACTATTTGCTCTGAGTTCAAGCTCTCTTTGCATCCAAAACAAGTATTATTTAAACCCAGATTGTACTCACCTGTCCTAACTTCTGGTGTGACTGCAAAACAGTTCACAGAGCATCATTACCTCTACTCACAACAGCTTTGCTGATGGCTGTAGGTAACTTGGGTACTTGCAGTTCAAGATGTAGTTTCTTGCCATGCCTTTTAGGTGTCTGAAGGATTTGGTGAGCATAAGAATGAAATCTACCTTACCAGCACAGGTCAAAGATCCCATAAACATACACAAAGTAAAAGTTCTAGGCAACAGAGTATACTTATCTTTTTGAAGACTTGTTATTTGCGCCTTTCTAATTCATGTTGTTTTGATTTGGTCACCAGAGTCTAGCTTCAGACTTTTGAAGTATGCCTTTTCCTAATGGTTGTCTAAGTTGTCAGGAGTTCTGGATTAATGAATAAAGTTACATAACTTGGTTTGTACAGTGCCAGCAAATCATTATGAGGGCTTTCTATATGCAAAGTCCTGTGCTGATGGTCTCGGGTTCTTCCTTTAAGCTACATACTCAGTAATGTCAGATGAAAGGGCGGCAATAATGTTTGACTCACTATGGCAGAAAGAAACCATCAAAGAAATGTCATGTAATGACTTAGTAGCTGAAGTAATGATTTAAAATTTTTTTTCTTTACATTAAAATTCTATGCTTTATTAGATTTTACTGATTTCTTTTTGTTACTTAGGGCAGATAAAACTTACATCGCTTATGTGTAACAACACAACCTGAGCAACAGATGATGAGTTGAACCACATTGTTTTTTCAAGTTTAGGATTAGCTAAGTCTTTATGGTTGCTTTCTCTACGGAATATTTTAACTTTGCAGTAGGGTGACCAGTGTCCTTATTTGACAGGTAACCATACTCTTATGTGTTTGTTTCCCTCAGGGCGAAAGAATGAAGTTACTGTTTATTCTGCAAGCACATTAGAGAAATTAGTATTAATTATAACTTCTTGTTCTGTCTTTTTAGGCGTTCCTTTGAATTTTTAGACCTGTTGTTACAAGAGTGGCAGACACATTCTTTGGAAAGGTATGGCCACTGTGCTTTTTCCCAGAGAATAAACTGCTCATGAATTTTAAGACAGAAATCTTTCACTGAATCCTTTTAATTGGATTATGTTGTTGAGTGTTGGCCAGCCTTTCTAGCATAGACAACCGTTCTAGCACAACACGTCATGTGGCTCACTGGAGTGCTAGGGAGGAGGAAAGTGGTATGCTTCAGCATGTATTTTATGTTGCCTCCTTTCCTCACTCTCTGCCTTTTTTCCTTTATCACATGAACAGTGCACACCTGAGTTTCATTTGTGATTACATATCCTATGTAGCAAAGGTGCACAGAAATGATCTCTCTTATCCTGGAAGGAGGAAATGTGTGTTTACTGGTGAAGAGGGCAAGTTGGATAGGCCTGAGGACTTCTGGTGATGACTGAGAGCATGCTGTAGCTCTGCTGGATGGGTAGAAAAAAGTATACACATCAGCTCTGCAGAATGTGTAATGTAAGCACAGAATTGGAGCAAAGGGACTGCAGAGCCTCCAGAGAAGGCTCTGAAGAACTCATCCGGCCTCAGACACCTCAAGGAACTCCTGCAGAAGGGAGAAATGGGACATCACTTGATTTATCAGTGTGTATATATTTAAAAATCAAACATCAAAACCCCAAACAACATTCTGTCCTCTAGGAAAAAAAGGCAAAACAAAAGCTAACCAACAAAACACCAGCACAAAAAGACCAGAAACCCAAACACATCTTGAATTAAAATCTATTTGTCATCACAGTTTTGGGTTGTTCTAATAAAGGTCTTGCTGATGTTTGAGCACATGCTGAGGTTCAGAAGTCATAAGCCAAAAAAGATTCCAGAGGTGAATTTTCAGGAAAGCAAACTTACTTTTCTTAATTTTTTTCTTTACCATTAGTATAATAGGGCAAATTGGTTTTTTCCCATTTCAGGAAAGTAGATGTCTTTTAAAAAGGTAGTTTTATGTGCAATAGGTGGATGTAAAAAAATAGATGATATTGAAGTAGTAGATTATAGTTCTTCTAGGTTGAAGGAGTAAACTTACCTAAACCTTTACAAAAGTGTCATCAGTGTTTAAGCATTTGTTTACTTCATGTGTTGGAAAGATGTGTTTACTTGGGACATGTTCAAGACATTAATACTTGGAATAATGAAACAGCATGAAGAATGTCTGTCTTCTAGGCATGCAGCTGTGTTGGTTGAAACAATCAAGAAGGGCATTCATGATGCTGATGCAGAAGCAAGAGTGGAGGCCAGAAAGTGAGTTTTGACTACTTTTTACTCTGAAAAAAATTTAATTTTTACGTTGAAAGAAGGCTCTAATCAGAAGTGAGTGGCTAACTGGCTGAAGAGGACACAACTGAGGCTGAAAATTGATGTTTCAATTCTCAGAGTCCTGAACTGTTACCTGATTTCTTTTGGAGAAGACATTCTGCAAATTGAAGTAGTTAATACTGTCAACCAGCATTTGAGGCTTCCTCTGAAAGAGGAGTCGTAAAGGTTGATACTGCTGCACAGTCATTCTTATCCTCCCATTAAACACCACTGAAATACCACTTTAAAAACTGAGTGGGCTAGAAAAGACTTTCCCTTACTTCCCTACAGAATCAGTAAGCAAATGTGACAGTTTCAGGGAATGGGTTTCTGTTGTTTTTGAGAAGGTAATTTTTTGTGGCTGGTTTCTTTTACAATTTGATGAGGAGTATTGCATACATTACATGTTTTCAGTCTGAGTTCCTTTGCATCCCATCCGTGGTTCATTCTGTAGTCTTTACTTCTGGATTCCACACTTTGAAGAAAATACAGAGCAATTATATGTGGTTATTATGTTGTTTTGCAGGGCTTATCTGGGTCTTAGAAATCACTTTCCTAGTGAAGCTGAGACTCTGTACAATTCTCTTGAGCCGCCCTATCAAAGAAGCCTTCAGACCTACTTGAAGAATTCTGGCAGTATAGCATCTCTCCCTCAGTCAGACAGGTCATCTTCCAGCTCACAGGAGAGCCTCAAGTAAGAGTCACTTAAACTATTTTTTGAGCCTGTAAGCAAAAATTACATCTCTGAAGACCATCAACCAGGCTTCTGTGAAGTTCAGAAAAGCTGTCATTGTATTTTGTCATTATTAATTTTTTTAAAATAAAATAGTGTTTTGCTATGTGAAAGAATTCCACAACCAGCTAAACGAGAAGGGCAATCATGAACTGGATTTTAGCAGGCTCTTCTCATTCATATGTAGTTCAAAATTGCATTTTATACACTTAAACAGGGTTCACATATTGATGTCCAGGAGTCTGTTGCAATGAATGAGTGTAAGATAAAGATACTCCTTTGCTAGTTTGAAACACTTGAACTTGTGTTAGCTAAGTGTGCCTATTGGTAACCAAAGGATTCAGGGTTTGTGATGAATATGTAAATGTATTAAATATAAAAGAACAAGTGTATCATTCAAATTATTCTGTATTTAAATAATTCTGGGTTTAATTTATCTGAAATTTACTGGGATGAAGAGGGGAGAAGAACCAAAGAATGTTTTTTTCCCTTTCTTTGGTATTTTGGATCTGATATGTGATACTTACTTCAGTTATTGATTAATTTTATTGGTTCTTTTTTTTCCTAGTCGGCCTCTATCTTCTAAGTGGTCTGCAGCCAGCTCGTCAAGCCTTGCAGGCAGAGGTAAGATAGCAGCAGTATTGTGCAGTGCACACTTACTTTCTTTAATGCTTTTTGAATTAGTGAAATTTTAAGCTGCATTGAAAAGTTTTATCTGAAGTATTTACTCTTGTTTCCAGGTTGTATAATGGTATGTAGCACTTCAAACTGCTGCTGAGGCAAAGATTGCCTCATACTCACTTTATTGGATGTGTTTTCAGTTGCTGCAAGTATAACATGATTTGCTATGTATTGGAGTTACTAGTGGATCATCTGTCTTGGAGTTTTGTCTTAGAATAGTAACTCTATATGAAACAAAACTTCCTGGTCTGCTCTACGATTACGAGGCTTACAGCAGCTGGAAGCTGTGTAACTACTGTTCTTCATTAAAGACAAAACAAAAAGAAAACCAACCAATCACAAAAAGAATAAAACTACAGCTTTGTAATTGCAGGAGTTTTACTTTCTCTTGAGTTTTCAAAATTATGTATTTGTTGGCTGCTTCTCACATAATGTTTTCGTAACTCTTTGTGGTGTAAATTCATGAACTCCCTTTTACAAGGGACCGGTAACTGAGAATCCCTGTTTTTTGGATACTGAAACTGTTCAGGTGCTGTCAAGTTTCAAAGCCATAAACCAATGGATAGAATAAACTGAAGCAAATAGTTAAGGCACAGTAAATAATAGGATGTGAATATAAAAATACTTTGCTTCAGGGTCTATTTAACTGCTGTAATTCAAGGTATGTGTTCAGCTTGCCTCTGGCATTATCTTAGCTGCTAAGTCTGGGAATATTATATTCGTTACAAGGGATGCTATGAATTTATTTACGTTTGTGAAGCATTCAGTAATGTAATAGATAACATCAATGCTGGAAATGGTGCCATTGGTACACATAGTTTGTTATTAGAAGGCTGAAATTTCATGCAGAAGTGAAGATAAATACTATTGTAAAAGTAGCTGTTCTTTACCTGAATTTCATGGCAGCACTAACTCTACCTTGCTTCTTCGCCTCAGTAATATTTTACTTAACTTGACCTATACTTTCTTAAGTTCTTTTCTATGCTTTCCACAGGCAGTAGTAGAAAATGTTATGTCTTTTGAATATAGTTAATTGTATTCTTTATCAACTCATTTTGTGATCCTGTTTTATTTGTAATCTTTATTAGTTTCAGGTGGTGGCAAGAGCGTTCCAAGCCCAGGAACTCTGCAGAGGTCTCGCAGTGACATCGATGTTAATGCTGCGGCAGGTGCAAAAGCTCGCCACGCTGCTGGACAGACAGCTGGAGCTGGGCGCTTGTCAGCAGCTGGGCTGCCTCCAGGCTCTTATGCTTCACTAGGTAAGGGAAACATCTTCATACTGTTGTCATATAGTTGGATCAAGAAGTTAGGGGAAAACACTTCGGCATTTGGAAAGCTGGTTTTGGTTTAGTAGCATTGGAGTATTGGAGAAGAACAGGTGTTTGGAAGTAAGTTACCAACTTTGCTCTGTGTTTTGTTTTTCTTATGCTGGAAGAATGCTGATGCAGAAAATATGTCCATATGATGCTCTTTAAGTGCATTAACTTGGAATTAACATCCAGCATTGGAAGGAGGAGTACCTTCACTTAAAAAGCAGGTGGTGAACATGGCTTTTATTCCCAGACTTAATAGGGAAATTAGTGTTAGGCCTCTCAGATTTTCTTTTCTTCTCAGCTCTTTGGCTGACTATTTTACAACACTTAAGTTGCATCCTACTAGTTAAGTGGTGGCTTTTTTATGTAACACAGAAGTGCTTTATACGGTAATATGTATGTTGTGTGTGGGTTTTTTTAAATCTAAATTTAAGTTAAAAACTTCTCTGAATTAGGTGTTTGGGTTTTTGTTTGTTTGGGTTTTTTTTTTTTGTTCTTGGGGCCTACTTGAAGCAATTAGGACATCCTTGGTTGTAGGGTGAAGTCTATGGAGTGTGAGCTGCGCTGAGTTGAGTCTTAGCTACTCGAAATAGTAACTTGGGGTGTGTGCTCCCTCTGGTGCCCACAGCGAGGAGAACCTACTCAGTAGCAGGTGGTCACCAAGTTGGGCTGCTCGGTTTACTTGGTGGAGATATGCTTGTGGTTATCACTTAAGGAGCTGTCGGTTGCTGCCAACTTAATACCTACAAGCCTGGAATATGAGAGATGATTATTCTCCAAGATCAGTTTAGTGTGTGGTCTGGTTTGGTGTGCAACAGGGCATATTCTGGATCTCAGACAAAGCTGGAGATAAGCTCTTGTGAGAAATAAGTGACACACAGTGTGGTGGTAGAAGGAAAAAAATAAGTCTCAACTGGTAGACAGATGCCTCTCTCTGTTAATTTGTTGTCTTCATGCTGCTGAAGTGAAGGGACTATTTTAGGCTTAAGAGTTGGACAGAAAATTAGTTTGTGATTGGAGCATTGGTTTGCTTTCAGAACATTTTGAGCAATATGCCATGTGTGCTCCAGATTTTGTAATCGAGGGTTGAGAAGGGCTCAGAGAAGTGAAGCAAACAGTGGTGGGTTTATGCAGGAAAATAACAGAAATAAAGCAAGAACACATTCACAGGTTTGATTGAGGCTGGTGGAGAGGCAGTAATCCAGGCTTATATTCTTTTGATGGTTTTCAGGAAGTGGAAAGTTTTGCCTTGTTCTAGCAGATGAGGTTACTTATGGGGGAGAATACAATGGTGATCAGAAATGACAAAATCATGTGATGGTAGCAACGTATAGTCAAGTCAGATCCAATTGCAGATGGTATAAGGGCAGCAACAGTCAAGGAATTTGCTCACAGTTCCACATAAGCCTGACTGATCTTGACTCGCATAACAGTTCTTTGATATCTGTAAGGTGATTTGAATGACAGATACCTGTCCACTTCTATTAATGTAGAGCGTGTCTGTTGTGTGTTAGGCTTTGGATTAACCAGTGAGCCCACTTCAAACTACTGTTTGGCCTTAATTTTCAAAAGGTACTCATAAAAGTGAATGGAGTGTGAACCCAGACAAGTGCCAGGTGTCAGAAAATGTTTCTGAACTTCCACTCTGCCCATTTTAAGGGGCTTGTTCATATTAAATCCAAATGCAACAACTTAAATAACAGATTTGTCAAGATATTGTTGAGCACAGTACTAAACTGCATAGAAAATACTTTGCATGTCACAGGTGTTGCAGTCAATAAGAAAATATGTAACATTGCCTCCTGGAACTGTAATTCACTTTCATTTTCACCCTTATTTACACAGAAACATGCACTTTTTGGCTTAAACACCTGAAGATTTAGATCTTAGAGGATCACAAGATGTTAATGAGCATAGTGATCTGTAATTGTCTCCTTGTATCTTCTCATTTTACTGTTAATAGAAGAACCCTTAATTGCTTATCTGGTTTTCAGGGTGTGTTTTTAAAGATTGTTGTAGAAGCATTAGTACATTATTTGGTTATTATAAATAGTGATTGTTCTTTGACATCCTTAAGAATTAATGTCCTTTTTGAGGACACTTGAGCTGTAATCATGTCTCATGATAAATATTTTAATTTTGATTGTTACTCTGTGAGTATGTATGCACTAGCTTCCAGCTGAACGAGTAAATCTTTAATGCTTTTAGAGTAGAACTTTTTTCTGTTTGTCCTCTGTCTTGATTGTGATGTCTTTTTTTCCTTCCTGTCCTTTACTGCAGATGAAGCCTGAAGCTTGTTAGCAAATTTCATTAAGAAATAACAGTATTTTGATTCAGTAATGATACAAATATATACTGATGCTTCAGTAACTGACACCCAGAATGAAGTGGATTATGAGTGTTTTGCTGTCAGGGTTGGCTCAAGTTTAGATGATGGGGAGAGATTCTGCATCTCTCTGCAGGGTACTTGTACCCTTTGCTGTAATTTTGTACTTTGCACTGAGGGAAACCAACCTTACTTAAGATAGCCTATACATGCATGAATTAGATAAACATGCCTGCTGTATTTAATATTAATGTATTTTCCTTAATTAATGTTTTATGACTCTGCTGTGAACACCTTTTATTCTAACACACTAAGTTTTCCATGTTTCTTTGCCTGCTTTTTCAACAAAGAGGATACTTCTGACAAGATGGATGGTAAGAAATTGTTTAGTCTGTCCTCTTATTCTATAAAATATTTAATACAGTGTCTTTTATGTAAAATTATGTTTGATGTATTTCTTTATTAACAAAATACTGTGCTGTTTTCATTAATCCCTATGTAGTCTTGATGTCTTCATATACATGTTGTGTTATTGCTGTTCTTGTCAACGTTTCTTATGACTGGTCTGTACAAGCAAGAGAAACTTCATCAGAATTTGGATGTCACTCTTGTTTCCTTAAAAAAGCTCTATTATTTACAGAGGAATTCCATAATCAAGGCATCATTTTTTAGCTAGCTCTAGTTCCATTGTGTTTCCATAGTTTTACCTGGAAGGTCAAAGTGTTTGAATTCTTGGTAGTGAATTGGAGAACAGAAGACATTTGATCTCATTATTAAGGATTAAAAAAAACCACAAAACATATATTAAAAAATCTTCTTTTAAAGGCACTCTATCAAAGTCTTTTCTAGCAATATCACTTGAAGTGCCTGTAAATCCTGTAACACTGTGTTTGTGCTGAGGAATACTCTGAGGACCTACCACATAAAACAACTTCCCAACTATTCTAGAAGTTTTAGATGCATATGTACTTCACTGCGTTAAACACATGGAGAGAGTTGTTATCCCAAATGCAAAGCAGTTGAGAATTGGGCTTCTCATAGTAGTTGTCTGGTTCAGGTGTGTGCTAAGTAATGCTTCCCATATCATAAAATGACAGTCCTAGCTTGATAATTCTTATTTACTGGTGGGGAACACTTAACCTAGTCAGTTATGTTTGCTGCTTACTTGAGAATTGTTTTGGTGTTTTTAGTAGCAGTAGATACTTCGAAGAATTAGTAGTTTACTGGAAACAAAATAGGCAGTATTTTCCACAGAAATTAAGATCTCTAGATCTCTCAAACCCAGAATCCTTGGTCATTTTGAAGCAGAGATGATCCTTTAGGTGACAGAGACTTTTTGGAAGAACATGAACCAGTTCTGATTATTGCAGGTGGCAGCCAAATTGAATAAAATGAGGAGAGTTGTAAGCAGTGTCTTCCTTGTTTATTTCCATATCAGATTTTCTTATGCTGCATAGAATAGGATTTATTTGTAACTGCCTGTGCTGAACATTTGAGCTTTTTCACATTGTCAGCAGCAGTGAAGTTTCTTAGGGCCATGAATAGTAGCTTTTCATTTTGTTCAGCTAATCAGGCCCAACTAATGGTGTCCCACACGTTTAAGAAAAGTAGGGGAGGTGTTACACCACAGATCAAAGTAAGAGATTCTAAAAGGCTATCTGTAGGGATGATGTGTGAGACAATGAACACAGCTTGGTTCTTTAGCTGTGGTTATGGTACAGTTACTCTGATCTAACCACCACCAGGAGGAACTAATCTTTTTTCCTTTTCCAGTCACTAATACCTGTAATACTGCACTATCAATCACATAAAAAGAAGCTCCTGAGAACTGATAAACCAGAAGTAAATAGTATTTTGTTTGGTTTATGGAGCTCACAGCGAACCATCAGCTTTCCAAACTAAATGTTCACTCAGTGATAGAGAGGAAGGAGAAGCTGAACCACCCTCTAGGAGTGGCTAGCTGTTAGCCTGACTTAGATGTTCCATCTTGGAGGGCAGGTTCTATGCATTTCTGGGAGAATGTTGGATGTGAAGGGGTGCAGGTTAGGCTTGAGTTTAGAGTTTTTTTAATGCAAATTGGCAAATCTGGGAAACTTTCAAGCACTCCTACCTATCTAATGTAACTGATTTTTGTGAGGAAGCATTAAAATTTACAGTGAATTGATATTTTAGAGGGAAGTTTTAAAAAAAATAGTACCTTGAAAATAGTGTAACATGAGAAGGCCATAGCTGGATTTGCTGGTAGAATTAACTAGGTTCAGGCTAACCAGAGGCACTAACAGACGTTTTACTCATTGTAGTTCTCTTACAAGCAGAAATGGCAGAGTGAAAACAAAAATAATGTTTTCTTTCTTACTTTTAATATTTTTTGTGACTACTAATATGTGGTTTGTTCAAAGGAATATACAGGGAAGCAGCACTGCTTTTTAGATAACTTCCCGTCAATCCTAATGACAGGAATAAGATTTATCCGGCTCCTATTTTATCAGAACCAAGCCTTGTTAAGCGTGGCATACCTGTATAAGTGTGATCTGGTTTCAGCAAGCTCATATTACTTCCACTTTGCTAAGCAAAGCTTGATCTCATGCATGTAGATCTTCAGAGTAATCATGGATTAAATTCAGAAATAACATCTCCTTGCTGACAGTACCCATTACATTCTCTCTGTCCAGTGTGGAAAGTACTGTTCGTGTGTGTGGTTTTTTCCTGAGATAATTTATAATAATATGGCATATAATTTCAGAAGTGGTTACATAAAAATATTTTTCATGTCTGTTTGGATCTATACATATAATTTTTTTCCTGTTGATATTTTTGGTGGTATTTTGATAAGTTTGGAAGGCAGTGCTCTGTATGTTGTGTTCTTGTAAATCACTAATAGTGTAGATCGGATATTTCTGGATTATTTGCTTCAGTTCAATAATGGTCTTGCAGCACAGAAACTTAGATTCATGATAATCTGTCCATATTAATCTCAAAAAGGAATTGGAGAGACACAGTACTGTTTGGAATATCATATTTTATTATTTTTTCTGTTTAGGAACAGCTTCTGAAGATGGTAAGAAAATATTTTGTTAGAAGAGCTAATATTTTCAGCCTCATATTTTCATTGATGCAAATTAAGCTTCAAAAGTAGTGTGTGGTCTTTCTGGGACTTTGTGGAGGTTCATAATTCCAGATCCCTTACGCATCTAATACTTGGTTGTCATGGTTTTGTTTTGTTTTGTTTTTTAATTCTTTCGCTTTTATTGTAATCCTCAAGCACTCATCTGCAGTAGGTGTCATTGCTTTTAACATTTTTGGTGTGAAAATGCAGGAGCTTTAGAATTTCACATTTACTTTTTAAAGCAAATCTTGTCACGGTGTTTCATCAAACGTGTTCATGCTCTGGGGAAGCAGGTGCTACTATTACTCATCTCTTTCAGGCTGGGAAATTAATTTTCAGTGTTCTGTTAACATTTAAACCTGTCATTAGTGGATGGATGGTGAGACTCCAAGTGAGTTAACAGTTCATTTGCCTCACAAATACGAAGTGGTTGTTTTTACCATGATGAAATTTAAACCAAGTTCCAAGCAATAATAATTTAACATGGTACTGAAATGGTGGCACTCTGTGTTCCTTAGTTTTCGGGCCGAGTTCTGACCGCAGTTACATACCTTGCAGTCTCACAGCACTGACTGGGAAAACATTGCCATTGCACGGGGATAACTAGTAGAGTTTGGACTAGTTCATCTAACCATTCTTGATAGCATATTGTTTTCTCTCAGTTTAGTGAATAACCTCCTTTATCCTGATTCTCTTCTTATAGACTCTCATCTATGGCTATTCCCTCTGCTTGGATGAATAATGTTAACTTGGTTGGTCACCAAATTCTGCTGTGGAAAGCTTAAAGAGTCTAGAACTAAATAACAGTCTGTGTACCTAATTCTGGGTCTAATATTGACTCAGTATACCTAAAACATATTTGAATTATCCTTTTTGTAAAAGTGGATTACTTATTAAGCTAGATACACCCTGTACAAGCTTTTAGGGTTTTGCTCTGGCAGTTGTTAAGAATTGTGGTCAGCATGATTTTGGGTTTTGTTTCATTTTTCTGTTTGAGAGGTTGGCTTAGGACATGTAGTACACAATTCTACTATTTCCATTTGTGAATAATCTTTCAACCACCTATAATTCTTTCAACTGGGGTCTACCATTGTGTACTTTGAATGGTGAGAGGAGCATGGCTAAATGCAGAAAGGTGAAACCCAAAGCCAAAATGGTTTGGTGCTCTGGGGAGAAGTGAATTTGTTGTTTTAGTTTGAGATACTCAATTTAATCTGTCTTTCTCAGCTCTTCTCTCTGTAGAGGAGAGCAGCATTTCCTTATTTCATGTTGTCACTGAAGTACTTAAGTGTACTTAGGCTTGGCAAAATGTCAAAAGGCTTGGGAAACCCTGTAGAAGTCTGTATGACTGGCTTGGGATACAGTAGAATCTTCAGTAATGGCAAAACTAGTGTTCAGATTGCTAAAAAGAGGAGTGAAGTTAGGAAGGACCCTCAGAACTCGTTCGAAAGAAAAATGAACACCAGTTCTGTAGTTGTACATCAGCATAAGCAGAACTGCAGCAAGTAATCATGAGAAGAGTGTATCTGATAAAACCATGTCAGCATGTATTGCTAACAATAAGCTGCTTCTGATCAGCTCATGTAAGAAACAAACGAACTAACTAGTTCAGGGTGTTTAAGTGCTAATGTGTAAGTTAATTACCAAACCATTGCATCAGTGGAGAAGTACTTCAGTTGCTCAAGTATTAAATTCAAGTGTTCAAATGTCTACTAATTATCCCAAGCGAATTTCCACCAATTGAGTTATGTTATTCTGCCTTACTATCTCCAAAACCTTAAGAAAATACTGGTAGATGTTGCTGATGCTTTGCTTTATACATCACTGTGAGAAACTGATTTCCTGTCATTCCTCTTTTCTAGGCCGTATACGAACCAAGCTTTCAACACCTTCCGTTGGTATTGGAAACTCTAAAACAGATTCCAGAGGACGGAGTAGAACCAAAGTGGTGTCGCAGTCTCAGCGTATGTATTTTCTGTTCATCATTAATACTTTATAAGAGGCCAAATGCTTAAGCTTCTATTCATTGACCAATGCCTACAGTCAAAAGTTTAATTCTAAAAAGAAAAAAAAAAAAAAAAAGAAAAAAGCTACATACTGAGTTGTTGTTCTGTGCCTTAGGTTCTTCATCGCCAGAGAAAAATGAAGGTATTTTTTTTTTTTTCAGTGTTTTGGGTCAGTGGTATTTGCATGCTTTTCTGATTCATGTTTTTTTTCCTCTGGACAAAATAGGAGGCTAGTTCTTAGTTCTCCAATCAAATTACAGAGTGGAACAGGAAATGAAACATACCCTTAAATTCTGTCTTCAATTATGACCTCTCAACATTCTTTTTCCCCCTTTCTGACCTCCCCAACAGGAAAAACAGTGGATTCTTGTCAGCTACATATAATGCATGGACTAGAAATACAGAGAAAGGGTTAGACTGAATGATGTCTTCAGTGTTAACAGCAAAACTAACTTAATCATTTCTCAAAAAGTTGAAATTTTCAGCCTGAAACACCTATTTTTATTTTAAACTGGCCACTACCCTAGGTCTTATATATAGATACACTATCTTTTTTTTTTTTTATTACAACTGTTAACTCTTTAAAGTAAAAATACTAAACCCTAAATTTCAAAGCAGTTACTTGCCTTGAATCAGAGGGTTAAATCCAGGAATTTGCTGTTTGCCAGCTAATCCATGGTCATTTAGCATGTGTGTAGATACCAAAGTTCATGTAAGACTTCTCATCTAGGTGAGCACTCTTATCATTAATTAAAACGAGGTGATTACCTCAAGTTCTTTGGCACTGACTGACTTACAGCAATTTGCTCACACATCTGATGTCTCCACCAGACATCTGCTGACTAAGCTCTGTAGTGGTTTCACATTCTCATCTTTGTCTAGTTAAGTGAAATGAAGTGAAATTAATGAAAGGAAGACAAGTTAACAGCAAAATTAAAATAATCAGTCCTGTACTTTGTCAATTCTAATGTTAGAAACCCAGTAAATTACACAGGTTTTGAGTTCTCCAGTATCAGTATCTCCATCAATAACTCTACTCACTTCTCTTTTAATTAAAACCTATAATCTTATGTTTAATGGCAGCATTTATATTACTAACAGTAACTGCAGTTATCATAGAGTGACTCTAGAGGATAAAATAAGCAGGCAGAAGACTTTCAGGGTTGTTTTCCTGTTAGAGTGCTTCCCATTTCAGTTCCTGTTACTTCTTTCCACCAAATACAGCTATATCAAACCTGATCCAATGCTTCCAGCTTTTGTAAATGAAACTTGTAAAAAAAAAAACCAAAACCAGAACCAAAACCAACCAGCCACCCAAACAAACAAAAACAAACAAATAAAAAAAGAACCACAAGACGAACCCAAACAAAAAAACCCCAACAGATGAATATAATAGAATCCAGTAATAGAAATTTTCTTTGGTCATTTGTTGGTTTAACAATGCTCTAATACCACAGATTTTTAAGGGATGAGAGCCTCAAAATAAAATCTATTTATTGGCTGTGATGAAGATTGTGTAAAACTTAACTTCACCTTGAGTGTTAAGTTGACTTTACAATATCATAAGCAAAAAATACTTGGATTAATAATTTAAGGGGAAGGTGAGGTAACAGTGCCATCAATTAACTTTGTCGCTTAATGAAAAGCTGTAAGCAGTATCCGTAACAACATTATTCTTGTATTAGCAAAGTTCTGAAATCAGCTTTTTGAAAATACCTTCATGCTTTTGATAAATTCTTTAAAAGTTACTGCTTGGTAAACTCTTCAGGGAATGGGTTAACTTTAGGTAGCAATATAAGACTTTTGTGAAGATCATTGATATATATATTAATTAAACTGTATATTTGGGGAAACGTATTGAAGCTTTTTTAGTTGCTTTTTACTAATAATGACAACTTTCTCCAAGAGAATTCGTTTTGGCACAGCATTAATATCCTAAGAGATAAGTTGAAATGATGCTGAACTAAATAGATTTATCTGTGTGAGATGTGTGAAAATGCACAAGGGCATCCTTACAACCTTTTATTATTACTTCTGTTCAGAACTGATGGCTGCAGATAGCTCAGTATAACCTGTCAGTGGGGGTGAACAAGAATTCTGAGATGTTTTAAGGAAGATAAACAGGGCAAATGCAAATGGACAGGTGAAGAATTGTCAGACACTGTATGCCAGCTATTTGGGTGATGCTGCCTTATGTGACTGAACATTTTCATGGCAGCATGGGGAGTGAGTGCTTGATGTTTCCATGCAGGGGATTTAGTTTCCCCAGCTTACAATGGGAAAATAACTTCATGTTAGATGTAAGCCTTTTATTTAAAAAAAAAATAAAATGTTTTTGCACATGCTTTTGTAAATTTAGGGTTACAAGTATTTAGCACTTCTATTCAAGGGTCATTTTATGAAAGACTTGCAAATTTGAATGCTTTTACAAAAGATACTTTTTCTTAGGGTTTTACAAACCCTTTGCTCTTCCTCTTCTCTTTTAAAATTGTGACATAAAATTATTATTCTTACCTATGGGAAAAAAATGATTCCATTTTTTTCCTTTCCTGTCTGCTTTTCAGGTAATTCAGCAAGGTGGGCTGAAATTACATTGCAATCTTCATTCAGAGAAAAAGAGTTACATTTCTGAATGGAAATGAATTCTTACTTCAAATAAATTAGAAAGAGGAAAACCTGAAATTCTGTGCAAGTCTTTTCAGTTGTGCCATTGTGAGGTTGTTTTATTTACTTTTTTTTTTTGTCATCCACCGCGCCTGCAGCTCGGTTCCTTTACTGTCTGTCTCAAAAGAAAAATAATTTTGTTTTGGCCTTGTGTGTAGTTTTTGTTCAGCTATTGAAATTCTTGAACTTTTTTGGCAGTGTCATATTCTTTTAAAGTAATATGAAGGCTGCAGTTTCATGTTTAATTGAAATGTAATTCTTCAGTGTTATCCAGTTGTTGGTTAGAAAGCTGAAGAATTGTAATTTGCTTGTGCAGCTTTGCTTCATCTGCTTTGTACATGGAGCATTTGAGTTTAGTTCCTCAACTGTGGAAGCTACTTAAAAGCACTGCTTTAGTATAACTCCCTTGTGGCTTTTTTCCCCTGTGAAATGACTAAAGCTTTCTTATTTCCATTTGCCATCCATTTTAAAATCTGCTCTGCTCCCTCCCTCTTCATGGATTATAAACCCCTACCCTAATCCTGCCTTTACACTTGTTCAGGATCACAGTCTGCTAACCCCATTGGTGGTAAGAGTCTACAAAATTTGTGTATACCTCATTGTTTGATCACCTGTTTGACATAATCTCATTTAAGGACCCTATTCAGCAGAAACTGGCTCAGTTTTTTCCATATGCTGCACTTAATTTGATGCAATCTTCTAGAAAGTGGCGGAGATGGGAACACTTTGCCATTTTGGAATACTCCTTCAGTTAGCCCTTTTCATCTTTCATTTTGCTTATTACTAGTGGTAGTACTAATAGTATGCTAATACTGCTATCAGCAAAGTATTTTCAGCTTTATTTGGCTTATGTATGTTATAGTGGTACACTTTTTGCAGGTCAGACAACAGAAAGATAAAGTATTAGAGTAAGAGGTTGCATTTCTTCTGTATATTCTGAGATTTTTTTTGTGTGTGTGTTTTTCTGACCTGTATTCAGAAGTTCTTCAGCACCATGCAGGTTTACACTGTTTTCATTGTTTCAAAGAGATTTCAAATACTGCTGGCTAGGAACTAGACATAGAAATATGAGGTCTGAGTTGGAGCCTTTAATGTTTCGCAGATCCCAACAATTTCATAGGCTTGCCTGTTTTGTTTTGTTCTTGCTGTAGAAGCTATACTTGCTTTTTTCCAGGCTGTGTAATACTTTATTTAACATTTCTGCTGAATAGGTCCTTAGTTTGGAAAAGGGATTTTGCTAAATAATCATTTCAAGTTTGAATTCAAACAATGAGTCTGGAAGTATATGCATGGTGCATTGTTTTAGTTTACTCTCTTCCACCCAGCGTATGTTTTGTTTGGGATTTTGTTTCTTTTCCCATCTAATCAAGCTTTGATCAACTTGTTTTGGTTTTTTTTTACATGTGGCTCATAAGAAGTAACCCATGAAACTCACTTGAGATGTTGCATGTAAAGTCTATAGATCAAGTAGCATAGCTGTGGTCATACAGTTAGTTGATTGTTTTGAGAAGATTGAGAGGTTCATATCTGTATGTAATTAACATGTCATTAAAATTGTATTTTTATTTGATTAGACTTCTTGAATCTTAAGAGCTGGAAAAAATACATGAATTGGTGGTATAAATTTGTTATAACTAGAGAATGGATTCTTTGTTAGGGCTTAAACTTAGAAGTGCAGTATCATAAGTGAATCGGTGACTGGTTTCTGGTAGTGAGTGTAGTGTTGGAGATCTATAGCACTTTGTAGTGTACCGTTTTAGTTAATAAAAATGAGACACATATATATGTTGACCAGATTTTTTTAACATGTTTAAAGCTAATTCAAGTCTTTTGTTTTTAATTTGTGGGGTAATCTCCACAGGAGTGAACAGCAGTATTGATTGTCTTCCGTGACTTAGCTTCTCAAAGAACGCTGCTTGAAGACCCCATGCTCTTAGAAAGCAAAGGAGAGAAATTTAAATATTGGAGAAATTATGTTATTTCCCCATAACATTGGTTGTATTGACAGAGCTGGGATAATGATGAGCTTACTAGTTTAAAGCTGCTCCCTTTAGCTTTCCAACGATTATTTTTTGTTTTTAATAGAAAAAGTGGTTAGTGAGACAATGTAACTTTAAAACCAAACACACCAATAGTCATGTTAGTGACATTTAGAACTGTTGATGAAGAGTAGAAATATTATTTCTGGTTTCTTGAACATATCTACTAGTAAATGCCATGGCAAGTGCTTCCTTGCATCACTGACTGTATCTGCCTTGTACATAATGTTATAAGAATTTTAGCCAGGATTTTGTGTTTCGTTTTTTTTCCGTCGTTTTTCCAGACCATCTCAATCTACTGCCACTTAACTACTGACTTGAAGCATTCTTTCAAACTATGGTTGTTTTATCTTCTGTGCCATTCCTTATATTCATTTATTTTGCCTCCAGCTGGCAGTAGGTCTGGGTCTCCTGGACGAGTTTTGACAACAACCACACTTTCCACTCTGAACACGGGAGTTCAGAGAGTGCTAGTGAACCCTGCAGCTACACAAAAGAGAAGCAAAATCCCACGAAGCCAGGGATGCAGTAGAGAAGCTAGTCCTTCTAGATTGTCAGTAGGTAAGAATCACTGAGTAACTCTTGCTTTCTTTTACAACCTGTCTTACTTTACATTTTGAATGTCTATGGCTTGTATTTAGTTTTAGATAGATTATAAAAATTAGAATATGTATCAGTCAAAGTCTGAAATGTGCCTATTTTCTGAGGCTAGTCCTTGATAAACTGAATAGTTTTAAGTTTAAGCAGAAAGTTTAATTTTTTTGTCGTCAGGATGCAGGAGTTGTTCTTTTCCTCACCTCCCTTTTCTGTCTCTCACTTATCTTCTAATTCCCACACTGAAAACACATCCACTGAATGAAAGTGTGATACTGTTTTGAAAAATTTTTTTTGTGTGTCTTTTGTGTGTATATGGTTGCATATGTAGACTTTTGTCATAAAATCCACGTCAGATATCTTAAACCTCACAGGATAACTTAATTCTTGTGATCTATATATTACAGGAAAATAACCAGTTGATCATAATGTTGTTGCTGTGGTTCTTTTGATTTTCACCTTAGCTGCATTAACATCAGATTTTCTTTCTTTAGAAAGCTGTGGGGTTTCCCATTTTGTGTTACTTTTGGTTGACCCAAGTACAGATTCTGAATCAATACCTGGTTCTTATTTTTTGTTCTTGTTTCCTTTCCATCCTTTTCAAGAGGTTTTTCACTCATTCTGTAAAGAGTTGGTAAATACCCACATTTAGCTATGCAAAGAAGTAATTTCAGTGAACTGGCTACACTTTGTAATACAACGTGATCAAGGAAGAGTGGAAACAGTTAGGACTTAGAATACAACAGAGTCATCAGTCTTTTCTTAGAAGTAGGTCTTTGATCTTACTGCAAACCAGAAGTTCATTAAAACTGCAACTTTTCTTATGTCTTCTCCCTTCTGTGCTGCTGTTTGTCTGTACCCTGAATCATACTAGCACGAGGCAGCCGCATTCCTCGGCCTAGTGTGAGTCAGGGGTGCAGTCGGGAGGCCAGCCGTGAAAGTAGCAGGGACACAAGCCCTGTCCGCTCTTTTCCACCCCTTGGTAAGTACTCGGAGCCCTTGTCGTGCATGGCTGCTCTTGCCCCTGTGATTTGCACCTAACGAATCCATGCCTCCTTCATTTAGCTTGTAGCCCACCACCATTATTTTCCCCTCCTTTGGCTGGCTCACCACTTCCTTTGATGGAGAACTGACAAATTGTGTGAATGGGTTGCATACTTCAAAAGCAAACGCTTTGCTGATGTCAGTCTTAGCTTAAACACCAAGTCTGGAAAGGGGTGTGGTGTGTAGTGTCTAGGTACTCTTTTCAAAAAGGCAGTCTTGCTTTTGGAATGATTTTTGAAATAATAGATTTCACTTCTTATTGCAGCACTCATTGCTGGGGTGCAGTTAGATAATCTGTTTAGGCTGACCAGCTAGAGCAGAGAATTGAGTGTAGTCGTCATATTCTGCATTCCCTATAGCAGCAGCCACAGTCTGCTGCTGGTGAAAACTTCTCCTGGATCAGTGAATCACTTTGGCATACAAGAAGGAAATATGCTTTATTTTGTCTCCTTAGCTATACTGTTGTCATGTAGGAGAAAAAAACAACCCCAAACCATCAAAACCCAACAACTTAAATTAAAGCATTAAAAGCAAATACATGTGAGGGTGCAGCTAAGGGACCAATTACTGAAGCAAAACTATATTCTGAGGCTGCTTTCCAGTTTCTGAAAGTGAACCAGGCAAGTAATGGAGTCTTTTTATAAGTAGACAAACCAAGTACAGTTCTGAAGTTTACTTTTAATCCGTGTAGAGCGAGTGATAAATAATCCACGTAGCAGCTCTTGTTCCATAGGGAAGAGGAGGAGTTGAAAACTTCTGATGTTCACACAAGCACAGCTACATTCAGTCCTCATGTCTAGAGCTGCTGTAACCAAAACCTTGTTATCGATGCTTCAGCTTATTGGCCTGACACTGACCAGTTTTGCAAGATTGTCAAGCTGTTGGCTGTTTCTGTAATGTCATTAAGGCATAGGAAGGTCAATTGATGATTGCATCAATGTCATTTTGGTTAGGGATTGGGGAAGTTTCTCATCCCCATATGTCCTCGTCAAGGTTACTGTGAAGTGGTAGTAAATTTTGATAACAGTCTTCAACTATATTGTTTTGGGGAATTACCTTTTTTGGTTGTTTGGTAACACAGAATTGCCTCGATAAAATTGTATCTGAAACTAATCTCTTTTTGGTGTTACCTCCATCTGAGTTGGTCTTCACAAGGTATCCATCTTTCATTTGTTCAAGTGTAGCTTACAGTTAAGGGCTTTGTAGTACTAGTCTTAAACATAGTCTGTTTAAGACTGTGTCTCTGGCTTCCATCTCAGCTTGAGGCACTTGACTGTACTCCTCTTCTGTTACCACTGCAAATCTCTTGTGATCTGTTAAGGCAGGGTGCTTCCTGACAGCCCTGGGGTTTTTGAGAAAGTACCAGTTAATTGGATGAAAGCAGTTTGCTGCTGATTTGACCAGATGCTGTTTCATTTGGAAAATAAATGGAAACTAGACATTATGCAGGATCCTTCAGTACGCTTACATCTTACACTAAAACACAGCTGGCAGGCTGTGATGTTGTACACATCTTACTTTATCTTTTGGGAACGAGGGTATTTCCCAGATCTTTTTTGTGCTGCTTTTGCTACTTTACAGCCTGACTTGAATTGCATGCATGCAAGGTCAGTTTTATATTTGGTCAAATGCTTGTCACCTTAAGAAATCTTTATGAAGCTAATATCATAAAATGGGTCATTGGGATGGATGCTGCCGAAGGTTTTATTTTCATCGATGGAGTTTAATTTTTTTTTTTTTTGGTATTTTGGCATCAAAACCAAATACCTATGCAAATGCAATAGATGAATTGTATGACCCAGAGAATGCAAAGTAGCCTGTAAAGGAGTGCAACCTTGTTTAAAGAGACAATAACAAACCAACAACACCAAAATAAAGCAAACCAGAAAAAGCCAAACAAACAAAAACCCCAACAAACAGAACACACAAAAGAAAAACCCAAATAAAAAAAACCCCAAACCAAAACAAGAACAACAACTCTACCTGGCCTAAATGAAGATTCCTTCAGTTGGATTTCTTTTGAATGATTTTGAATGTTATTTGATGTTCAGAGTTTTTGTCTTATGGGATGCTGTTAACTTCTATCCAGAATAATAGATATCACATTTTTCAAGGGCACAAGATGAAATAGGGCAAATTCACCTTTACGTTTGTAGCTAGAGACAGTTTTATGTGGAGTTGGAGGAGGAAATGTAATCAGGATTGCAGCTGATTCTCAGCACAGAAATTTTTGCTTACACATGTGAAGTTCTTAAAAGCATAAAATTACCCAAATGCTATGTAATGGCTTTTCTGCATACATTGGTATGAAGTGTTTATGTAATCTTACATGTCAGTATTAATATTATAAACTGAGATATTAACAACCACTCTGAGAAGCAAGTGGTTTGTAATTCATATGGAAGTGCCCATTTTTCTGTTAGGTATAGTTAACATTAAATCTCAAGACTAGTGTATCACACTTCTGTTCCATATTTCAACTAAGAAAGTATGTTGAGCCCATTAAAAATCTTTGTTTGATGTATCTTTTAGAAAAATCAAACTACAGCACTAAATACTTCCTCACTTTCTGCAACTGCAAAGAATATTCTTAGAATGAGAAATACTTGATGCAGTATAGTGCTTCCTTTTACTGTCTTGCATCATTCAAACGTGTATGGAGGAGAATGATCTTGAATTATATGCCTTAAGTTTGAATTTTGAATTGTAGCTTTTAATTTTTAGGGCTTGTTGATGGAAAGCAATAGAAGGGTTTATCAATATTATGACTTGCATTTAAAGCCCTGTCAGACTTGATGTCTGTGTTTTGACATCCGTTGTCCTCTCTCCTTTTCTACTCTGAGGTGCACCTTCTAAAGAACCACGTATTTCCACAAAGCATGAGTTGTAAATGAAAATTTCCTAGCTAAACAACGTTATGCAGGTTTAGGTGGAAGTAACTGATAGTTGTACCTACATAAGGAGTAGAGATCTTTCTTTGGAAAAATCCACAGTGTTGTTTCTTGGACCTTTACAGGACTTGACATGATCTTAGAATTAATTCAGGTTAGAAGAGGTGTGCTTCCTCAAATACATTTTGGTCCCTGTCAGAGTTACTTGATGCTGATCCGACTCTCACATTGTTAAACACAGGAAAAGATGATTCATTTGATTCCTAGTTTCATAAAATCATAGAATGGTTTGGCTTGGAAGGGACTGCCGAAGGCTATCTAGTCCAACCCCCCTGCAGTGAGCAGGGACATCCTTCACTCTACCAAAGGTATTAAGTATTTGCATTCAGTTACTCATAAAATCATGAGAAGATTATCTGGGGTCTGTAGCACAGTAGGTGCACATTTAAGTTCAGGTTAAAATGATCAAAACTGGTTTCATTATGTGTCTGTAAAATGCTAACTTAAACTGAAATGAAAGAAAACCATGAGTTCTTTTAAAAACACACTACATTTAGAATTACTTGGTTCAAGACAGAAAATATTAGTAAGACTGAATCAACTTGGAAATCTCTAAAAGACCAGTTTTATGCAAGTGCCAGGAGGAGGTTACTCAGTTTTGTTCCAGAGTCCTTAAGGATCTTTGTTTCTCACTTTCCACTGCTTTAAAGAAAACAATGTTAATGAGCTATAGTAACTAACAGTTTGTTTATGTAAAGGAAGCAATACACTCGTGAAATATGAATTGCATTAAATTATTTTGAACTTTTAATTAAAATTGAACAGTTCTACCTTTCATCTCTATTGCGGAGTTTTAACTCAGATGTATTTATCTGCACATAGGCAGTAGTTCAGCTTCTAACACAGTGAGTTTGTACAGTGCTCATTTTTTGCAGGTGTGTGGTCCCAAGCATGTAGAATTGTGTTAACTGCAGTGAAATAACAGGATCAGTGGGAGTTTTCAGCTACTGCTGAGCATTCTGTGTGTGTGTGTCTGTGTGCATTTGTGACTTTTCTCTTCTTTGAACTTAAGCATAATTGCTTTTAATCTGTTATTAATGTTTTAGAATAAAAATTGTGCATGAAATGTCCACTCTACATAAACCTATATAATCATGTCTCTATACATCTAAATGATTAAACATAATAATTTTCTGTATAATCAAAGAACTTCTCTGAAGCTTTTTCCTTCTCTGTAATTCCTTGTGCTAAAGCTGAATCTTTTTGATGAATATTCTCTTGTTCATGTAAGCAGCGCTTTGATGCCACTGTAATAGATAGGGTTTATATGATCCTGTTATTACAGCTTCCAGACATCACTCCAGATCCACTGGTGCCCTCTACACTCCTGATGTTTATGGGGCTACAGGTGAATGATGAGTACAATTTGCTGTCATCTGTGCAGTCATCTTGGATTTTTTTTTTTTCCCCCACCCACTTGGCTATCCTCATAGTTCAGTTATAAAAAACATTATTTACATTAATTTGAGTTTTGTGATTTTAGTCATCCAGGTAGCTGCATTTTATGTTGATAGAATTTTGTCTTCATCCCCATCCTCCATCGTTAAATCCTTTGCATCCCTAACAAGAGTTTTATTTTTACTTCCAGTAAAGCTTTTTAGTTTGTTTTTTTTTCCCCAGTTTTCCATGTTTCAGTGTTTGTAGAGCATTCTTTATGCATGTAGTTTTCTAATCTTAGTGTCTTCCTGTGGTAGTTGCTTTCTTTTTAAATGAAAACAAAAACCCAAAATGAAGAAGACATGAATTTTGGGGGGTGGAGTGGGCCTGGGAATGAAAAGGAAAAAAAAAAAAGGAAGGTTTCTTTCAGTTAAAACCATTCTTTGGTGGCTTTCTTTTCCCTTGTGATATTTGAATAGAATGTTTGTATATGACTCTGTATTTATTTTAACTTCATTTTTTGCTTTTCCCTGCACCCCTACAGACTTCAGAATGAACCTAGCCAGTGTTTTAGCCGCTACGTACTTGATTAGAAATGTGAAACCAGCGTTTTTCTTCTGCTTGGGTTTTTAGAAGTGAATGTGATATTCATTGCCCCTGTTACCTTTCGGACTAAATCCTTTCTGTTAATTTTTACTGTTGTTGGAACAGGTACCGGCTTTGGGATCAGCCAGTCGAGTAGGTTGTCATCATCAGTTAGCGCTATGCGAGTGCTTAACACCGGCTCTGACGTGGAAGAGGCAGTAGCAGATGCCCTGGTAAGAGTCTTGCACTTAAGAGTCTGTATCCTTCAGAGGTTAAAATGTTTGGTACCTATACATTGGTCTATGCAAAGGAACTTGTAATTCATTATTTTATTGGCTTCTAGATGGGGAAAGCCGAGATTTGAAATGATGGAGCTGTGAAGTATTAGAACTATTGCTTCTTACAGGAGACTTAATTTTTGAGAAATGTACATTTCTCTGTGACAGGCAGAAAATAGTCTGGAACTGTTCTACTGGAGTGGCCCAAAGATTCATTTGAGTAGATAGCACTAACCAGAAGCTTCTCACAACAACCAGCTCAAGTTCTGGTGAAGTCAGGGGCTTGTCTGAGCTGGGAATGGTGACAGCTAAAACACTCTACTTGTTGTAAGCCTGTATTGTATTTAAAGTTGTCCTTGATGCTGAGGAGAGAAACCGATGGCTTAGTAGACAGCATTTTTTAAGTTTAGGGTTTAGGTTGTGTGGGGATTTTTTTGTCTTGAAATTGATACACTGCATCTAAAACTGGTTATGCTCTTCTCCTTTTTAACCTTTACTGTTCTTTAGAAAGGGTACATATGGTCCCTCTACCTCCCAGTCGGTCAAACTGACTGTGTCACACATTTTGCTCTTCTGACATGCACATGGAGCTGAAATCTTCAGTTAATTGACAGTGTTGACACTATAAACTGGAAATATTTGTATCAATTATTGTATACCATTTGCATATCTTTAATTAGGTAACTGGTACTTAGAAATAGTAGAGTGCTTTAAGTAATTCATTCTTACTCTCTTTTAATGAAAAGATTGTTTGGAATGTTAGTAGAACGCTCTACTTGCTAGACTAAAGAAATATGTTGTAGCCAGAATGACTGGATAGAGGAAGAACAAATTAATAGAAAAAAAACTTCACAAGTTGTGTGCCTTCACTGGCACAGAGATCAGAATAGCTGTAAAATCTTGCTTAAGAGGTCATGTTGAGATGGAGCAATTTCATCCCCCCACCTTCTGATATCGTAGACTTGCAAAATGTTCAGCATTAATGGGGAATGTTAAGTAGTAAACTGGAAGTCCATCTGGATTTGGTAATAGGGGAGCTTAAACTTTCTGACTATGTAATTTCAAAGCTTGCGCTATAGATTCATCAACAGTGCTGCTGAATTAATACTATCTTCAGTCCTTCTAATAGCTTCATAATTTATTCAGATTTTGCTGGGAAAACAATCTAGTAAGAATACAAAAATTGTGGAGAAATTCATACTTCCAAGGAGTGAGGCTCAAATGTGTCCTGCTTTACTGAAGCAATAAAGTTTGTTCATACAAACTGGTTTTTGTATTACCTGGATCCAGAATAGCACAATACCTGTAGAAATGTAAAAGCAAAATTAGTTTACAGTGACAGATTTTAGGTAAAGTATGCAAAGAGGAACAACAATATTTTATTATTCCATGCCTGGTTGCCTATCATGCTGTAAATGTACAGATTGTCCTGCACAAATTACTCCATTTAGTTGGAAATCTGGTTATGAACATCCTGTTATAGACTGAAACCACCTCCCATAACAGTGGTTTTGAGAAGTAGAGTGTAGAGTCCTGAGAGATGTAAGAGAGAAAAACAAAAATATTCTGTATTGTATTGCTGCTTTAATGGTATGAATAATCCTCAGCCAGTGCAAATCCTGCTGAAGCCAGAGGGGTACTAGTCTTCTGGCTGAGATCTGGTTTGAATGCAGGACACAAGATATGCAACAGTGTGGTCAGCTTTACATGTTTATATACTTCTTACTTTAGCCCAGTCTTTGACATGTTAGCTTACATTTCTTTTATTTGCTCTCTCTTTTTTTTTTAATGTACTGGTGACCCTTTTAAAAAACACTCATGTCTTCATGATTGTTTCTCTTCCTTTTAGTCTTTTGAACCTGTATGCATGCTTATTGTTGACAGCATACTTGTTACATGATGTATTGATTCGTTGGTTTTGTGATATGCTTTAAGTTATTCCACAGTCACAAATGAGATCCTTGTGCAAATGGCAGTGGTAATTAAAGGGAAGAAAATCACTTGAACTACTGCTTCTTGGAGTAATAAAACCCAAAGTTTTAACTTCTAGCTTCGAGTCCAAAATTTGAATGACAAGAGTATTTTTCAGGAATTTGTGTTTTTCCTTTAGGATAAACAGTGTCTTGGTAGGTGGTGGGTTCTTTTTTTTTCTGTGGCCTTTGTCATGTTTTGTTGCTTGCTCTCGATTTGGGATTTTGCATCATACAATTCATGTTTTTGCAGGACTTTGACATCCATAGTAATTGTAGAAATGACAAAATTTAGATATTTTAAAGAAGCTAAAGAGATAGAGAGATTGATGGGAGAATAGAATGTAAATGAAGGTGCATACTTAACAATTGACTGCATGTATTGTCTCCATGCTAAAATATCACTGCAATAAGGTGCAAAGACTTTGACAGAGAAGTCTCTGTGACCATCCAGCAGATGATATGTATTATTTCCCTGGAAATGGAAGTGTAGTCAGCTATTTCTGAGCAATGCATGATATGCTGCTGATCAGATACAGAGAGCTAAGAACAGCATTTACATTCAGTTTGTGTGTTCCAGTGGCAGATAGTTTAATAGTCACAATGCTGCTATGCTTACCATCCTGTTCTCAATTTCTGTTTCTTTTTAATAATTTACTGCTAACAGCTCTTAGGAGACATACGGACTAAGGTAGAGAAACCATTTTCCTTCCTCAATAGTTTAATATTTTGCTATTAACATGCTTGATACAAAAGAAGTTTAGATGACAAAATATGTACCTATAGACCTGAATGTTAAATTCTGTAGCATATATAAAGCTATTAAATGAAATAACTGACTTTAAATACAGTGTTAATGTCACCTTATCATGCAATTTTATGGACTTTGTTTTTGAAGTAAACCTTAAGTTGAATATTTAATCCAATGTATGTCTTCTCTACATTTGCCTTGCTCTTCTATTTCCAATACTACACATGCTATACTTCTATAAAATAGCATCATTAACTTGTGTTGACTTACTCTGAACGGTTGAGGGTGTCTGTCACTGCAGATAGCTGGGGTCACACTGATTATTTGAACTGTTGGTCTTTCTACTTGTTACGGGTGTGCATGCTGTGCTTGTGAGCATCTCTACTAATGGGGGCTGTTTCTCTGCAATAGAAGAAGCCAGTGCGAAGAAGATATGAGTCCTATGGGATGTACTCAGATGATGATGCCAACAGTGATGCATCAAGTGCCTGTTCAGAGAGGTCCTACAGCTCTAGGAATGGAAGCATACCAACGTATATGAGACAAACAGAAGATGTGGCTGAAGTCCTAAATCGCTGTGCCAGCACCAACTGGTCAGAGAGGAAAGAAGGCCTTTTAGGCCTACAAAACTTACTGAAGAACCAGAGAACTTTAAGGTGAGAAGACATGTTAACAGAGAAATACTTTATTTCAGAGCTGAAGGAAGGAAGTAGGAAGGGAGACTAATACAGTATTTGAAAGAGTACAGGAAGTTGGGGGAAGGGGAAGCAGAGTGTGTCTGAGAGTGAAATGAGGGAAGATGCAGGAAACCGTTGTCACTTCTGGCTGCTAGAGCATAAGACCTGTTAAAAAAAGCTCAGTTTAAGAAATGGAGTTAAAAATCAAGAGAGTTCTTGCAGTGCAGAGAATCAGTAGGGTGTTTGTATCTAGTATCAATGCAAGACCTATATTTTTAGCTATCTTACAATTTATTTACTGTTGTTATTTCTAGTTCTGTATGCAGAAGAAACTGTTCACTGCTGGCTACTAAGAATTACTTTTTTCCATTATCTGCTCTGTTGAAATAGTCAAGAATTATATAATACATTAATTGAAGAGACACTTTTGACAGTCTCATTTTACACAGAATTTATTACATTTTAATCCATGTCTTTGAAATGTGTTTTCTCTATTTTGTTTACTAGGTGTTTTGATTCAATATTTAAAGTTTTTCACTGTTTTTTGTGCATTAGTACTCTGATAGTACTAGCAGAGGAACTGACTAAATGTGTTGTTGTCACTTTGACAGTCGTGTTGAGTTGAAAAGGTTGTGTGAAATCTTCACCAGAATGTTTGCTGATCCTCACAGCAAGGTATGTTTAGGTTTTTCTTTCTTTCAATAAATGTTTGAAAACACAAATAAATGGAAAGTCAAATCTGGTGAAATATATCAACTATGTTTCCTGCTTTAAGAATTTGACAAGCTCTGTTCTGTGAGCACTCAACTGGATCAGATTTCAATGAGTTAAATTGGCAGTTTTGAACAAGATAATTTTCCATCTGTTTATCAGGATATTTGAAATAAAGTAAAGATGACTTTCATCTAAAATACACTGAAGTAGTCCAAATGTTTGTGCTCAAAATTAAGTATTTTTAAGTAGTCAGGTGGCTTCCAGGGGCCATTTTAATATGAGTAATGAGGTTTTTCTCAATTAGAAACAAATGGCTGTGCTGCAGTAATTCAAATTAGAGAGAAAGTAGTCTGACTAAATCTTACATGACAAGTGAACTGTACCAAGTGTGTAACTACTTCTTTTACATGGTGTTTTTTTGTCATAGCTTAGGTTGTTTTCCTCAAATGGCATAGGTAGGGCTGGCAGTTGACACTGGTGAATGTTATCTACATCATGGTTGGTATTCAGTAAGGCAGAGACAATATTTCAGTATAAAGGTAAATGCAATGCTCTATTCACTTGTACCTAGATAGAGACCCAGTATGGATAATATATCAAGAAGAGTAATCTTTATTTTCTAAGACCATAACTGTCTCTCTGAGTATATTCATAGAGAATGCACAATTTTTGTGGGAGGTGTGTTACTAGTAAGCTTCATAGGTGCAGTTACTGCCTATAGCAAAAGTTTTGATAAAGAAGCTGATGAAGTTACAATGATATCACATTAAAAACATGTAACTTGATATAATGGTTGCATTTTTAGGCTTGTTTGGAAGAAACTTTGTTTTCTGTTGAGTATAACATGTCCCATCTTGTGTCCATGTTTTGGAGCTGAAAAAAATGACAGTACAGAAAAATTCAGAGCAAAGTGGTTACTTCTAAAGTATTGTCTTTTTCCCAGCAAGATTCTGAAAAATTACTTGGATTATGGCCATACTTGTCACATATTATTAAGTCTTCCTTAGTGCTGCAGTGGAAAACTAAATACAGAGTGAGAAGTTAGGACAAGTTCACCTAGCATTTATCTGTCCTTATTTTTTCCTTCTGGAAAAAGTGTCTTAGCTGCTATATACTTTGGAAGACACTTGCACTCATAGGAACATCATACCAAAGTTGTTCACATACTGCAGAAATCCAGAAGAAAAGGTTACATCCAAGCAGTTAACTCTTCTTTCTATGTAATGTTTTCTTCAGTTTGAGGAGAGGAAAGACAAATGTTGAAATACTGCCAGGTTAGAAATTAAATAATGAAAAACTGTGACTAGCAGCTTGGTTTATTTTGCTTGCTCTTGTATTGCAGCTATGCATATATCACAGCTACTCTGGAGAATTTTTTGTAGTGGGGGAGGAAGGAAATGATAATGAATCTGTTCCAGACTGTAGCTCTTCTGTGTGTCACAAGAACATGTTGTTATTCCTTAAAGCCGCTTGGGATGTTACATTTCATTACTACAGTTGATTGTTTTCTTTACTGGGCATTCTTATAGGTAAAATAATGTTGCTTTGATTTCCAAAACTTAGCCTGCATTGTAGCAGCTGTGGTGCACCTGTTCCCATCACTAAAACCTTGCCTGCCTTTTGGTGTAGCCAAACTATTAAGAGTTGTCCTGTTTGTTATTGGGAGGATCCTTTAAGTGTTAATGGTTCATGAGCTGTTAATTTTTTATCACATAAGTATGACTACACAATTCTCATCTTCGATTCTTTTCAAGTGTCGGCAGCAATTATTCTGTCATCTTTTGATTTGATTTTTTTTTCTTTTTTTTTGTTGTTGTTTTAAAGTTTGCTTTAACTTGATAGCTGGATTTAGGGAATTGCTTAGAAAAAGAGTTACTTACTATCCAATAGTTTGGAGGAGAAAATGGGAGAAGGATTCGAAGGCTGTGCCACGTGCTTACTTCTAAATACATCTGGTATCCCAATAAAATTAGTAAATATATCATAAAAGTTTTAAGATACTTTTTTTTTGTTTGTTTTGTTTTGGTTTTGTTTTATATTCCATACAGGAACTTTGTATTGATGGCCACTAATTTGTGTGTTTTTATCTTTTTTCCCCTTTTTGTTGTTTTGTTTTTCTTTTGGTTTTTTTTTTTGTTTCGTTTTGCATGCCGTCCCCTGTGTTGGAACTCTCTTTAGAGAGTAAGTTGGTTCAATATTCGTTGGAAGCCTAACCTTACTTGCATGAATGTGCAATTAACCCTTTTTCTCTATTTTTCTTCCCACCCCCCACCCCCCGATGAGTTCATGCAGTGTCAAGCCTTTTGCAATCATAAAATGCTATATACAATGACGTAAATTGTGTGGTAAAGTTTCGAGATGTGCTTTATCTACTAATTAACTGACATTGTTTGGTTATGCATTCCTGCTTGATATTGTGGTGGTTGGCACATCTGAAATAACTCAAGTGAAAGGTAGATAGATCACCTGTAGGGTTTTTTTCATACCTCTCTCTTTTTTTTTCTTCCCCACTATCAAATTAAAAGCTTCAACTTCAGATACTTGATTTCAGAATTTTAATTTACGTCACAAATACCGAAACTGCAGAAATCGCAGTACCCACATACATCATTCAACATACAGATAGTTGAGTTCCATTTTCCATTCCAAAGTCATTCTCTACCTTAAATGCTCTTATAGCCACATGAATTTTTTTCATGCTTTGTCCTGAGACAAAACAGCATGGTTCTTTTCTAGAGAAAGATAAATTGAACAAAATGACTCAACTTATTTGAGTTTTCCTTTTGTGTTCACTGTGGTAAACCTAAAATCAAACAAAGCTTGAAAATAAAATCAGTCCTCATTTACATGGAATTTTAATAGCTAAATCATTGGCCCACGATCTTTAAACTACTTTTGCCATAGTGAGTCACAAGTCACTTCATGATGATTTCAGTTCAAACCACTTTACATATTTTAAGTGTCATAAAAAGTCCACATGAAGTAAGAAGTTGTAACCAGTTTTGTTCAGGTTGGACGTTTTAATGAACTAGTGTGTGTCAGTGTCTGTGAACTCCAAGAAACAGGTACAGTTTCTGAACTCTGCTGAGCTTTAGAGTTTAATTTGAAGGGGTTTAAACAATAATTTTAAGACCTCCAGTATAATAATCTTCATAGTACCAGAACTAGTTTTGTTGTTTGTCCAAGGCCAGGTTATATTCTCCTTATCTTAAGGCTGTGAAATCCAAAAACTTGTACACTTTACAGAAAGTACTATTTAGTTTTTTTTTCTAAGTCTTAGAATTATGCACTCACAAAACAGTGTATTGTCACAGCTCAGCCAAGTACAGAAGACATCTCTATTCCCGAGCAGAGAAATATCTTTCTTCTGCTGGAAGAGGAGTTTTTAAACCTCAGACTTGGACACAAATCTAGATAGCAGAGGAGGTATATAATTTTTTCTTTATTCATCAAATTTTAATGTGGTTTTAACTTCCCAAAGGGGAAGTTAATTCGAGTAGCTCATCTTGATGAGCTTAATGTTGAATAGGATTTGTATTGTTCCATTTCTAAGACAGTTTTTTACTATTTATGATGTGTGTCAAAAGATTCTCCCTGGTCTTTATTAGATCGTGAAAGAATCATACAATACTAGATTGAAAGTGACCTCAAGGATCATCTGGTCCAGCCTTTCCTGGCAAAAAGAATCTGATTTAATTTTCTAGTTCTGCAGATTTGGAGGCATTTCTTTTAAAGATATTTCTATGTATTTTTCCCACTCAATGGTGTAAATTTGCTTATCCTGGTGTGAGTAATATGAAAAGAGATCTGATTTCCTCAGTGATGAAGGCATGCAGGAGTGTGTGCCAGTTCCTTCATGCTGGGTCAGTGCTGTGGAGTGAAGTCCACTTCTGTGGACTGGTTTCTACAGCAGTGTGAGGTATGATAACAGTTTTGGATCATCTGCTTTTACAGACAGTAGCAGAATGTTGCTTTGTGCCCAGATAGGTCAACCACAGGAGGATTTGAAGTTCCATCCCTTTCTCTGCAGCAACTGTATTTCCAGGCTTGTACCCATGTCAAAAAATACTTAGGAGGCAATATCTCTCCAAGTCATTTTGGATGATAACAATACTTCTACTTCTGTACCCAGCTATATGCTGGAGCTGAGGTTCCTGTCTGTTGTGAAGGTAGCATTTTCAGCTTAAGCACCTTTTTTTTGGTCAGAGGAACAGGGACTCCGTGAGCCACACTGGTACACATCATATACATCCAGATTTAACTGCAAGTCTTGGTGAAAACACCCGTAGTATTACTGAGATACTAAAAATGCTGTTTAAACAGGTTCCTATTTGTCATCCCTTGTCCTCCTTACTGCTCTACATGTTAAGGTTACTATAAATACACCAACAGACATAATTTTCTTGCTTGAATGCAGGCTTTTGAGCACTCTTTATATTTGGATTCAACCTTACTTGTTGAAACCAATGGATAACGTCTTTTCGGAGAGACAAAAGTACCCATGAGTTTCAAACACTTACCCATCTAAGATGCATTGTGGCTTTTTTCCCTGCTTGGGTGTGTAATTTCATGCTTGGATACCTACCATATCAGGAGAATTTTGTTCTGTTCCACAAATGTTTTGTGTAAAGGAACTGACCAACTCCAACAGTTTTGCAGTATTTAGCAATGCAGATATTGCAGTGAATTTTTTTGCTGAAGAACGGTAACAGCTTTTTTGGTTGTATGAAGGAAGTGGTGGGGTTTTTCAAGTCTTCAAGGAATATGTCAAATCAACTTTAGTGCTGAACCTTAAAAGGGTGGGAAAAAAAGATTTACTGAGAAAATTGAGGTTGCGCCAGCCATCACAGTAAGCATTTCTTTTCTTGACGAAACTGCATGGAATATCTAATTATCAAACTTCTACAGAAGTGGGCTAACATTTCAATGTACTCTTGTATCAAAATGCAATGAAAAAGCAAGAGAGACTTTTTTTTTTCCTCTTTTGTTTTGGTGTTTTTCTTTTCCTGCTTGGCTGCAAAACACTGCCTTTCTCTGCCTCTGAATCCCTTACTGCTTTCTTCTTTGTTTGTAAGTTCAGCATACGTCAGTGTTGTTTCCTCTTTTGCCCCATCCTACCCTCTTTCCGTATTCTTCTGCCTTTTAGGTGTTCAGTATGTTTTTGGAGACGCTCGTGGACTTCATCCAGGTCCATAAAGAAGATCTGCAGGACTGGCTGTTTGTATTGCTGACACAGCTGTTGAAAAAAATGGGTGCTGATTTGCTTGGGTCTGTACAAGCAAAAGTTCAGAAGGCACTCGATGTCACCAGGTAACAAGTTCCAAAAAACCACCAAAAAAAGCAACAATACTCACAAAATCCAAACCCTCAACCTACTTTCAGGTTTTGTTTTTCTTCTAGTATGAGTTTTGTGACAAAGTGCAGAGCTGGTAAGAGATCATGAAATTTGTAACCCTCACTGCTTAAACATTTAGGTTTCCTTAAATGGCTCTGAGATGAAAGGTTTTGAGTCACTTAGTAGCAGTTCCAAAATGTTCACCTGAGGCATGATGCAGTGCCTGTGTTTGAACTCGTTTTGATATAAAAATACTCTTGCAATATTGAATTCTCACTGTCCACAACCTTTTAAGGAGTTATGGCAGTAGTGAGTTTTTCTCTCTTCCCTTTGCTTTTCCCAGACTTCACTAATAGCCTGTTTCCAAAATGATCTTAGCTGATTTTTGGTGGTCATCAGAGCTGCCCATCCCTGCACAGTTTTATTTCCAAATGGAAGCTAGAGTTTTGAGTAGAGCTGGGCAATCTGTGCCGTCTCATCATCTTCCATTCTCTGAAGTAAAGGGCAGTGTAATTCATCTCTGCTGAATCTGTGTGGCAGATGTGCTGCAAAGTGTGGGGAAGAGCATGTTGCTGCAGGGAGAGAGAGAGAGAGAGGGAGTATGATCTGCTGCGTTTCTTTTCTCACTGCAGCAGAGCCTTCAAGGCTTATACCCAGATTATTGGATGTGGAAGAACACAGGCAGCCCAGAGTGGAACAGGACAGTTCAGAGAAGTGGGCAGAGGGGTGTGGTGTATACCTTTAGCAGTCTACTACATGGGAATTTAAGGACTGCATCAATTTAGAGTCAGAGTGCTACCATATCATGATAACATTCCTTGTTACTTGCATTATATATTTTAGCTATAATTGTTTCAGAGCACCATTTTCCTAGAATTTGTCCTTGATGTGCTAGGTGGCTGTTTCTGAAAGTCAGATACAACATTGACACAACTGGTAGACATTTTTTTTCTGTCAGAAGGACTAAAGCTTTTCTTTGCTGAGGCAACAAAGGGCTTATTTAGTGCCTTTCAACAGGTACTAAAGGAAAATTTTATATAGTTCAACATAATTTGATTTGGTTTTTTTACAGGGAGTCTTTTCCAAATGACCTCCAATTCAGTATTTTAATGAGATTTACTGTTGACCAGACCCAAACACCTAGTCTGAAGGTAAGGATTTTCAAGCTTGCAATGCAACCCACAGTTTTCATTGGTAGACATTTGCTCATCGTAATATTTTAATTTCTCTTGTTTGTTTTTGTTTGTTGGTGGTTTTGGTTTGGTTTGTTGGGTGTTGTTTTTTTAATCAATTAAAAAACAAAAAAGGTTTTCAATTGGTGGATTTTGTTTTTGTAAACTTTCAGACAGTCAAGCCAGCACTACAGGACCAGCTTCGCTCTTTTTGGAGCTCAAAGGTTTTTGTCTGAGTTATTGTCTTTATTCTTAACCCTATTGCAAACTCTTACAGTTTTTCCAATAATTTTGATTTGAATGCATTTGTATGCTGCTACTAACCCCTGCAAGAAACTCGAAGCATGCAGATGTTTGGTTTTAAAACCTTCCACTAGTATACAAGTGTTTGCTGCAAGAGAGATCTAATAAACCCACAGCACAGTAAAAAATGAGCAACAAAAACGTGACCGCCTAACATCAAGCTGGTTATGCAAACTCACTCTATCAAGTCTTCTCTAATTTTATGTTTGTGATTTCTCAAGTGTGTTTCCTAGTTTGTTGGTTTGGTTTTTCTTTTTTCCTTTTTTTTTTTGTGTGTGTTCAGTCTGGTAGGTCATGAATTTTTTGAATTGTCTTATGAACAATCTGTATTAAAGATCAGCTCTTTTTTTGGTACATGTACTTAGGAAAGCAGTGTTTTGCTTTGTAATTACACACATTTTTGCTTAAGAGTCTACAGTCCATAAACCTGGCAGCGTAGCTGACAAGTAAATATGTGTTCTTTAGTACACTTACAGTTCCAAAGAATTAATTTTAGGGTAAATGCTTCGAATCCTTATAAGAATTACAAGTGATGTGAATAGGGAAATAACAAAGATATGGTACCTGGCATTTTCTGGTCTATCCTGCACAAGATAGGTTGACATTGCAAGAATAAGACTTCCCAACTTTTTTTGAACCTAAAGTCGTATGAATGTGCCTTTTTTTCTATAATAGAGTAAAACTTATAATTTTAAACTTTAAAGGACAGTTGATGTGTTGACTACTGTTGCTCCGTAGAGCTCTATTAAAAAGAGACTGCTATCATTTGTTGAAAACAGCAAATGAGGTAGTGAAATTCAGTTTGCTGTTTAAATCCTTAGAACAAATTTGGCTTGGTTTTGTTTAACTTAATTTTTCCTCCCCAGAAAGGTGAATGTGATGGTGGAGATGTTCTTCTACTCCGTACAGTAGTATAGTTGCATACATACAGCTACATGTTATGTTTCACAGTGGAGAGTGTAGATCTGGAGTGAGAAACAGAATTCTGCTAGCGTGAGTTCAAGGCTATTCACTGTGCCACCTAGGAGGAATTAAGAAGTCAGAAACACTCAGTTGGAAGTGTTTGGCAGGGCAGGTGATTCTACCCCTTTACTCTGCTCTCATCAGACCCTACCTGGAGTACTGTGTGCAGTTCTGGAACCCTCAGCACAGGAAGGACATGGAACTGTTGGAGCAGGTCCAGAGGAGGGTCATGAAGATGGTCAGAGGGCTGAGGCAACTGTCCTATGAGGACAGGCTGAGAGAGTTGGGGCTCTTCAGCTTGGAGAAGAGACTGCTTCGAGGGGACCTGATAGTAGCCTTCCAGTATCTTAAGGGGGCCTACAGGAAGGCTGGGGAGAGACTACTGACAAGGTCTTGCAATGCCAGGACAAGGGGCAATGGGTTTGAAGTGGCAGAGGGGAGATTGAAACTGGATGTTAGGAGGAAGTTGTTTGCACTGAGGGTGGTGAGACCCTGGCACAGGTTGCCCAGGGAGGTTGTGGCTGCTCCCTGCCTGGAGGGGTTCAAGGCCAGGTTGGACGAGGCCTTGAGTGAGCTGTGCTAGTGGGAGGTGTCCCTGCCTATGGCAGGGGATTGGAACTTAGATGATCCTTGAGGTCCCTTCCACCCTTACCATTCTATGAGTCTGTGATTCTGAAAGTAATTGCAAATATTTTAGACTCGTGAAATCAGGGTGTTAGTAAAAACTGCTGTGGTAGGAGAACACCTATTATTTTGAAATAAGGGTATGTAAAATGAATTTTTGGGGCACTAAAAAATCTAAGTGTTTAAGAGCAGATAAGTTTGTATTTTTTCAGAATAAAGTGGTGTCTATCTCTTCCATATTCATGAGGTAACTACAACTTCAGGATCCAGACAGTAAAGTTATTACCTATTTATCTACACTCTTGAATATTTTGTCTAAATCTCATGCTCAGTGCACCCAGACATCAATTGGTAGTCCTAGGGCACTACTCTAGTTCTTGAAATCTTCAGCTTTTTGTTAGATAAATTACTGTTTTGCTGCATGGTGTACCTTTGAGCTAGGTACACTGAGGGACAGCATTCACTGTGACAAGGAAAATTAGAGAAAGGAGTCCTTTTAACATACTCAGATGTGAGAAGGGATGACAGAATCACAGAATTGTTGAGGCTGGAATTAGACCTCTGAGATGGTCAAGTACAGCCTGTGACCTAACACCAGCACACTGTCTAAACTATGTCACCTAAGTGCCCTGATAAGTGATAGCTTCAGGGAAGGATTCCCTTCTGCATATGACTTGTCTTTCTGGTTTCTGGTCACTGAAGTGGATTTGGATAGCCAGCCAGTAGAAACATCTGAACATAGAGAAAATGTGGGGACAGACCCAGTGTATTTTCCTGCATCTCTCTGACTTTCTTTTGCTATTATTTTACATGTAGGTGTGGTGAACTGCTGTAACACAGTTTAGAACTTTCATCAGTTTTGATTAAATGGATGGATGGGCATAGAAGTCCATTTTTTTAGATGGGATATAATCTTTTGAGCTTGTTCTTGCAGAGCATATACTTTTCCAAAGGATAGGTGTTGTACTGAAATACATTTCAAATCATAACTTCCAGTTTTCTTGGGTGGATTGTCAGGTGGCTCCTACTCAATGAAGTGTTGTGACCCAAATTCATTCCAAGTTGCTGAATCCTCTTTCCTTTGAAAATACTGATTTGTTGACAGTTTGCTACAGTTGATCAGAATATTATAATTCAGTCCATGTCAAAACTTTTTAATTAAAAAAACGAATACCAACGGGCTGAAGACCAAAAATCAGAGAGATGAGACACTCCTTCCAAATTTATCTGTACTGTATATTTCAATCATTTGGTTAAATAATGGCAGAGGCAGTTTGTTACCATTGTTTTGGAGTTAGCTGCCCTTACACAAAATGAGTTCACCCAGACTAGACTCAGTTGGCTGAAAGTTAAGGAATGAAGCTATATTTACAACTTAACACAATATACAAGCAGATATCTTCAATATATTATAAATATTTGCAGCTATATACAAGTTAATACAGAAACACGATACCCTTCCCAGAAATCAGTCCCCAGCAGGGGCTCCCTTCCACCTTCTTCCCATCCCTCTACCTTACTGCAGGGTCTGCCTTATGTGCAAGGTGAGTTTGGAGGATCAGCAAGGGGGGTTAGAGGCAGAATGATTAGTTAACAGCAACAGAAACCCAGGGAGAAGACACAGACTCTGATTCTAGCAGATGGAGACTCTGTCTTATCTGTGTTTGTGTCCTTGTTTTTATACATCTCACCAAGCCTATGAGTGAAGTAGACATCACCATTGTTTGCTTTTCAACAAGCTATCTTTTCCCATTAAAATATTCCAATTAGCCTCAAACCAGCACAAGCATCCAGTAACAAGGACTGGCAACTGGCATGTGGCAATCTGAGAGCCTCATTGCCTGATTGTTTATATTATATCTGAGTAAGGCAAAGTCAAGGCTCCTGCACCCTTATGGGATGGAACTTTTTTTCTGGTTTAAGTAAATCTGCTTTGTTACATTCCTCTCTTTTTTTTTTTCCTTTTTAAAAAAATTTTTATTTATTTGTGGCTGATGCCACAAATGGAACTCTGTAAATCTCTGACTTCTCTGTAGAAATTCATTTTGATACTTTTTTAGCATTTAGTGGAGAAATTCTTATGGTTGATCCCCAGAGATAGCAACTGTTCAGCTCTGGTGTTGAATAGGAGAGTACTGATAGTTAACTACATAGTGGGAACTTACAGGAACTGATTATAGGTTCATCAGGTGATGTTCATGTTTCATTTCAGCTCTTTAAAAAAGTTCTTAATAATTCTAAGTTCTTTAAAGTTCTGATTTTTTTTTTTAATAGAAGGTTTTGCAGTATGCAGTGGTTTCTGTATCTTGTAGGTACTACCAGTGAAACGTGGGATGTCTCTTCATATTTGAATGTCTGTGGAATAGGAAGTGTTATCCATTTGTTAATTGATTTGTTATATGAAGTTTTGTATCAGTAAATCCATGCTGTTCAGTTTGAGTAGAGGGAAAAAAATAGGATGGTTTTTGGGGGAAAATGAACATGCTGTGAGCACATTTGCTCTGACAGCACACCATTTTTACTCTCTTTCTCTTTGCAGGTCAAAGTTGCAATCCTTAAATACATAGAGACTCTTGTACAACAGATGGACCCAGGAGATTTTGTAAATTCAAGTGAAACTAGGTTAGCAGTGTCTCGAATCATCACCTGGACCACAGAACCCAAGAGCTCAGATGTTAGAAAGGTAAGGTTGTTAGTGTGTGTTTTGAACATTCCAACTGTCTTGACAAATCAGAGAGGTTAGTATTTCTTGCTTAAACAATAAAAATTGGTTTTATTAAAAATAAACTGGTTTTAATAGATAAAAAAACCTTTGATACCTTTCTCAGCAATGCACCTTATTTTTTTTTGTGAGATGTATCAGAAGTCATAGAATAAAACTTTGCCCAATATTATATATTTAAGAATACTTAAGTAAAATGTAAAATTAGCACATGAAGAAACTCTCCATGAGGGTTATAGTTTCATATGTGTTAATTTGTTGAGATTGTCTTTCCTAATGCAAGGAGTAACTTTGTTTCAAGTACTGTCTGGTATTAAAATATGTTCAGTGGAGTTTTTTTATGCAGTTTTACTTCACAGACCACCTTCTGTGATTGCAATAGTGCATTGGTAACAGGAATGGTAAGTTTGGTAGCAAACTCAGTTCAATCTCTGTTGGATCTTCAGTCCTCTGTTCAACTAAAGCTAGGCAAATGCATGTTGATGCTTAGACAAAAGACAGTTTGTGCTTTAATAATGGTTGGAAGGTTTGTTGTTGTAATGCTGCCTTTGCAGTGCAAAACTGCCCTTTTCACAGAACTCTTGTGAGAAGTAGTCACTTGAGAGCTGGGCTTGATATACCAGAGTAATCATGAGAAATGTAGAAATTCAGTCTTTGGAAGGGCTTCTAAATAGTCCTTGCAGTTACAGACAGCAAAAATATTTTCATTTTGATAGACCAGAGTTTTATGTTGCTTTGATTATTAGCAACCATTCTGTCTTAACTACCATTATCAGCTTGCTAATGCTTTTTGAGTGTTAAGGAAGTAAGCTGATATTTATGGCTCAGAGATGATTGCACTTACGACACGGAGAATCATAGAATTAGTCAGGTTGGAAGAGATCTCCAGTCCAACCTATCACCCAGCCCTTGCCAATCAACCAGACCATGGCACTAAGTGCCCCATCCAGGCTTTTCTTCAGCACCTCCCTGGGCATTCCATTCCAATGCCAATCACTCTCTCTGTCAAGAACTTCCTCGTAACGTCCAGTCTATACCTCCCCTGGCACAGCTTGAGACTGTGTCCCCTCATTCTGTTGCTGGTTGCCTGGGAGAAGAGACCAACCCCACCTGGCTACGAACTCCTTTCAGGTAGTTGTAGACAGCAATGAGGTCACCCTTGACCCTTCTCCAGGCTTGTACACCTGCAACTCCCTCAACCTCTCCTCACAGGGCTGTCCTCCAGACTTCTCAACAGCTTTGTTGCTCTTCTGTGGTCATATTCCAGTACCTCAACATCTCTTTTGAATTGAGGGTCCCAGAACTGGACACAGGACTCAGGGTATGGCCTGACCAGTGCTGAGTACAGGGCAAGAATAACCTCCCTTGTCCTACTGTCTACACTGTTCCTGAGCAAGACCAGGATGCCATTGGCTCTCCTGGCCACCTGGGCACACTGCTGGCTCACCTTCAGCCTACTGTCTACCAGTACCCCCAGGTCCCTTTCTGCCTGGCTGCTCTCTGGCCACTGTCCCCAGCTCGTCGTGCTGCTTGGTCACAGAAGTGACTCCTGTGTTTTTTTACTTCTGTTTATTTCTGCAGTTTGAAGAGTTGGAACAATTTAACAAAGGAACCTTAAAAAGTTCTTTTTTTTCAACTAAGTTTTGAGTTAGGGCAACTTTATCATTTAAAGTTTGTAATGTGAAGAGAACAAAGTAAAAACAGCTTCCATTGCTACTTTGATCTCTCTCATGTTTTCAGCTTGAAATGGAAAATTTATATTGCAGCTGGAATTTGTCTTTCGTTTCTTACATAACTTCATGAGTACAAGAAAGACGTAATAACTTACATCCTATGGACCTTTTTTGCCTTGTACCATATTCTAGTGATATGTGTGAGACCATAAAAAAGAGGAGAATTGAAGCAGCACTATCTTCTCAATCAGTAAAGTTTTAGTACCAAGCCACGTGGCTAACAGTCTTATCTGATGTGCCATGTCTCTAATAAGCATTTTTATGTCAATAAGTAACTGAATCACGGAAAGATTTGCTAGTGAGCTAAATTATCTGGAACACCTTAATTACATGAAATTTTCCCATTTTATTTTTCCTTTCCATAACACAACTATTAGAAGCAACTGCCAAGAGGCCTTTAGTAACTCTTTAAAACCAATATTTCGCTGGTATGTAGTTAAGAATTATTCTGATGATGTAAAATATTTTGTTCTAACAGAGTTTCCAACCTGCTATCCACAAGCTTCTTCTCTTTCTTTCTAAGCATGCAGCATTTAGTATGATTTCTTTAAAAGTTCTTGGCAAATGTGTTTCTGTGTAATTGGGTTTGGGGTTGGTGTTTTTGTTTTGTTTTTTTTTTCTTTTAGTAAAAGTATTTCCAGTACAAAGTATTAGGAAAAATCCTTTTTTATTTTATCAGTCTGAAATTGGGCACTCTGTTAGTGCTGTTTGTTGGTATGGGACTTTTTTCTGTAAGGTAGAATTCTGTGTTTCAGAACTTAGATTTCTTCCAAGGTTAGAATTCTTAAACTTCTTCTAAGAACAAAACAACCCGAAAAGTAAGGCTTGTAAAGATGGAATGTGATGGAGCATGTCCAAAGAAGGGCCATGTTCAGAGTGCTGGAGTCCCTCGCCTATGTAGACAGACTGAGAGAATTGGGACTGTTCAGTCTGGAGAGCAGAAGGCTCTGAGGAGACCTTATTGTGGCCTTCAAGTATCTGAAGGGGGCCTACAGGAAAGCTGGTGTGGGGCTTTTTAGGGTGTTAGGTAGTGATGGGTCTGGGGGGAATGGAGCAGAACTAATAGTGGGTAGGTTCAGATTGGCTGTTAGGAAAAAGTCTGCCAGTGGTGAGACACTGGAGCAGGTTGCCCAGGGAGGTGGTGGAAGCCTCGATCCTTGGAAGTCTTAAGGGTCAGGCTGGATGTGGTTCTGAGCAACCTGATCTAGTGTGAGGTGTCTCTGGCCATGGCAGAGGGGTTGCAACTAGATGATGCTTGTGGTTCCTTGCTACCCTGACCAGTTCTGTGATTCTATGTTTTCTGTAAGACTGGACTAAAATCAAGAGAACTTATGCTGAGAAGAAAAAGGTTTCCAAATAAAAGACTACATTGTTTTTGTGTTTTGTTGTTTGGGTTTTTGTTTTGATTTGGTTTGGTTGTTGTTTTTGGTGAAGGAAGGGAAAAAACCAACAGATGATTCAATAGTTGGAAATATTATGTGAGTAAATATCAATTTTGATACTTTTAAGTTGAGTTTCATTTCGGGCAGTTGTGATGCAATCAGTTTCTTTTCTGAGGTGACCTTGAACTGTCTGCTGTATTGTTTTCTGAGCGTCTTAAGTACGGAGGTATGGAGTGGAGACAGTCTAATTCCTAAGCCCTTGCTCAGCTGCTGGATTTGTTTTGGGTTTATTTTGTGTCAGTTTCTGTTAAATGAACCAGCCATTGTGGTTTTTAAAGAACCGACAGAATGAGGCACTCTCAAATGAACTGGAGAGAAAACAGAATTGTATTTGGAAAGAGAGGGAGAGAACAAATGACAAAGCAGATACAAAATCCATAGTGAACCCCCTTGAATTTTCCCCCAACCCAAAACCAAATCTAAACCCAGTGCTCCAGTCCTCCCCCTTCAACACTTCTGTCATCCATAGGCCTAAACAAAAGTCTCTGGAGGCCCCAAAACAGACCTACTCCTTATGTGTTTGTCCTGATGAAATAGCTCCTGCCAGACACAGCAGGATGGGGGGAGAGGAAAGGAGCTGGCCTTGCCATGAGCTTATAAAGAGATAGCAGAATTATGGGCTTGAATAACATTTTTTTAGTCCCTAGAGCATTTTTTAACCAATAGTTCCCAACCCAGGACATTAGCCATAAGATAACAAAGGGAAGAGAAACACTGAAGAAAGGTTGCAGAGGGCATACAGAATGTTGAAGGGAAGACTGTCAGAGGGAGAAGGAAACCAAAGTTAGAGAACAGCCAGTCACAAGCGTGCAGAGATAAATTGTGACTATCTAACATGCTAGGATTTTTGGCATTAAACTTAGTGTGATGTGTGCTGGTATGTGTGCTCATACCTTGGCCTTCCCCTTCTAATTAAAAAATGCTACAGTTCATTGCTCTGGAAGCAAAAGTAGGGGAATAAATGTCTAAAAGAATTTTCTAAACTACTGGCTTGAAGTATATTGCTGCTTAAGGAAGCTGTCTATCGTTCTGCCTAGCATGAAGCACTGGTTCTCTCCAGTGCATGGCAGACCTTGATGGTGAGCTCTCTAACCTAGATGCACTTGGTTAATCTTACAATCAGAGTTTTGTAGTACAAAGAAGCTATTAAGCAATTCTGGAGAACTTAATCTCTAGCTTTTCATTGCACGTGTTAGTTTAGTTCATTAGGCTATCCAGTGAATGTTCAGCAAACATTACCAAGTTGTATATGGAACATTACTTTACCAGAGGGAAGCCAACCATCATGCAGCTTACTGTGTCACTTTGTCAAGAAAGAATTCATATTTTGATCAGATAAAACATATGTAGTAAAACATACTGTAGGGTGAGGATGGTGTCGATGAATTGTTAAAATGGACATCTACATCCAGGAGACTGTAAACTCCAATACTTAAATCTTCATCTCTGTAATATGTAGACAGCTAAATGATTCTTCATGTTGTTTGCCTATCTTTTAAATGATAAAGCAAGCAGGGTGGGAAGAGGGAGGAGGATTAATTAACTAATCTGACCATGTGATAAGTTACAAAGAATATTAAATGCTTTGATCAGGACTCCCAAGTCAAGACTGCAGTGTTCAAATTAAGGTAGCTCCTTGCTTGGGTTTTTGGGGTTTTTTTTTGAGGGGCCTTGTTCATTTGATTTTTAATATTTGTGAAGTGATAATTGTTCTTTTTCCAAACTAGTCTGTTGATTATACATCTGTAATTACCACTTCCAGGAGAAGTTGCAGACTTGTTCTTGCCTTGTGTGTTCCTTTCACATCTGTTCCGTGTGCCAAACTCCTTAAAAGCCATTTTGTAAATTCCTTCAGTACTTTTTTTACTGAGTAGGGACCTGTGCTTAAGGGTGTAAGGAGCACATTTCTGCCAAACTGGTTGTTAAAATTATTGCATAATTCATTCTTGTGTGCATGGATTTATCAGTATCTGACCTTGCAGCTACCCAATAGGTGCAAATTGCTTTTGTTCACATCTGTTAACATCTTTAGTCAAGCTTAATCAAGACTTCAGTTGTATATTATGATTACCACTCATTATAGAATCACTTGCTGACAAAATTACTTTAGAAACTGTCTTCAATGTGTTTTCTTCTTTTAGGCTGCACAGTCAGTGCTGATTTCCCTTTTTGAACTCAACACTCCAGAATTTACAATGCTGTTGGGTGCTTTACCAAAAACATTTCAGGATGGAGCCACAAAGCTTCTCCACAATCATCTCCGGAACACAGGCAACAGTGGTCAGGTATCTACACCTCTTATGCTTACTGAAGTTATTGGTGTTTTGAACTCAAAACTGAAAGTTAGTAGTTATTTGTGAGACAAAGAAAAGGCTAGTGGTGGGGTGGGAACCCAAATCAAATGTAGAACTCTGTCCTAGTAGCAGATACCACTTTATGGAATGACTTCTCTTTTTCCACCAGAGAATGGTAATTTCTGTGTTGCTTCCAAGTAACTCAGTAAGTTTTAATGTGCTTTTTAAGAGTAATCTATCTTCACAAATTTCAAAGTTATACTTGATTGAAGTGATAAGTAATTGGCTAGCCAGTCCAAGAGATTAAATGGCAGCTCTTTGAATGCTTCTGGGAAGTGGAAAATGAAAGCAGGATTAAGTTGAGAGGGAAGCTGAAATGCTACTGGAGTGTATCTTCTTACCTCTCCTCCCACCAGGGATCAATGGGAAGTCCTCTAACAAGACCTACTCCACGTTCCCCAGCAAGTTGGTCAAGTCCTCTCACTTCCCCAACCAATACATCACAGAACACTTTGTCACCAAGGTAATGTAGAGTGATGTTGCTGCAGTTCTGCATCTGAGGCTTCATCACGTTACCTAAAATTGTAACCCCAGGCAAGAGCCTGGAGTGAATTCTGCAGTGTCAGATGCTGAAAAAGAATCTCCTTCTTCTTCCAGCTACTCCCCAGTATTTTCCCTGTCAGTGGCAGCACACCTACTAAGATCTGTTAAGAGGAGAGCCACTTTTCTGCCTTAATTTGTTTCCAGAAAAAAAACCCCAAACTAACAATTTTATTAGTACTTCTAGAATTTCTATAGCTCCGTGATAATGTTAATTAAAATTATGGGGTCACGAAATAAATTCTTCTGAATTCCTATGTCTTTCTCTGTGACCCACAGTGCATTTGACTATGACACTGAAAATATGAATTCTGAAGACATTTACAGCTCTCTGCGTGGAGTTAGTGAAGCCATTCAGAATTTCAGTTTTCGTAGTCAGGAGGATATGAATGAGCCTGTAAAACGAGATTCCAAAAAAGATGATGGTGACTCGGTGAGTATTTCAACTCAGGGCATCTTGGCATTAGCAAACCCAGACAGTGACTGATTTATTACACAAAGCAAACCACCTTTGTCAGTAAGTTTATATGCTACAACTTTTGAAATGGAATGTTTCTCTTAGTTATTTCAGAGCTGTGGAAAAATGTCCTTTTTTTTTTTTTTTGAACCACACTTTGGATTTGAAGTGCTTATTCTAAGTAACACAACCTCTATGTTTCTGTAAGCTGCTAGTAATTTAAAAACAGATCTTGAAAATCAGCTGGAGTGCACCTTAATATTCATGCTATTCCAAAGTTCTGTTTTTATTCTGTACAAAACCTGGGGAGTTTTCAGTGCTTCATGCAGCACCTCAATGTCTTTTGTATAGTGAGTGCCCCCAGACTGAACACAGTTCTCAAGACAGCCTCACCAATGCTGAGTGCAGAGGCACAATCTCTTCCCTGTGTCTGCTGGTCACACTGCTCCTGGTACAGGCCAGGAGGCTGTTGGTCTTTGTGATCACCTGGGCACATCCTGGCTCGTGTGCAGCCTGTGATGGTTCTTACAAAATCTAAACGTTTATTTACACTTTGTGAGGGGAGTAAGCAAGAAGTTTAAACCCAGTTTAAACCCATTGCCCCTTGCAACGACAGGACAAGGGGCAATGGGTTTGAACTGGCAGAGGGGAGATTTAGACTAGATGTTAGGAGGAAGCTCTTTACAGTGAGGCTGGTGAGACACTGGAAAGGGTTGCCCAGGGAGGTCGTGGATGGTCCCTCCCTGGAAGTGTTCAAGGCCAGGTTGGATGAGGCCTTGAGTGACCTGTACTAGTGGGAGGTGTCCTTGCCTATGGCAGGGGGTTGGAACTAGCTGATCCTTGAGGTCCCTTCTAACCTTACCATTCTATGATTCTATGCACCATTTTCAACTTCTGTTTGTATGGAACTTTGTCTTTCATATGGGTTGAGCTTGCAAATTACCCTTTTAAATGTGGTTTTAATTACATAGCATCAAACTTCTGACGTACAAAAAGTACCAAAACCAGAGGTATACATGGTCCAAAGTAATTCATGAAGTAGCAACAGTTGGGAGTGTTTTAAGGAAAGGAAACTTCAAGGAACTGTTTCTTGGACTCCTTACTTGGAGGCTAGTTGGAAATACTCAAGATCTGTAAACGCTTTGAAATTTGTGTGTTTTTTTATTGTATATAGATGAGTTGATGTATTCAGTTGAAAAATGTAAGTGTGTGTTTCATAGACTATCCTGATGTTTCTTTTCCTGCAGATTTGCAGTGCTTCTGGCATAGTTGACCTACGAGCAGGAAGTGGTGTGGGCGATACAGGCCGAACAGCTCTCGATAACAAAACGTCATTACTCAACACAATGCCTCCCCACTCGTCACCGCGTTCCCGGGATTATAACCCTTACAATTATTCCGATGGGATCAGCTCATTTAATAAGTCTGCTTTGAAAGAAGCCATGTTTGATGATGATGCAGAGCAGTTTCCTGATGGTAAGCTTCAAAGTGCATTCTGTGTGAGTAAGGGACTGGAAATGTATGTATGGCTCAACATCGTTGGGAAAATCATTTGGGATAATCTTTTGTTGTAAGGGAGTTTGGCACTTGAGCCCCTAGGGTCAAATTAAGGGGCTTTGATCTTGGGAAATGCCCTGGTGGGACTTGGGAGCCTAGGGAGTCCCTGATGGTGAAGGCAGCAGAAACACCTGGAGACAGGGGCAGGTTTTGAAGCCCTGGAGACAGAGATTTAAAAGCCCTGGAGATTGTTTTAGCCATGTGTTTTACTGACCAGTCAGGGCAGGTGGCGACTGCTTGGTGGCAAGATGTGAAACTATAGAAGCCTGCTCAGAAACTATGGAAGCCTCCAAGCCTGGGAGACTGCCCGATGGGGGCAGAGAGAGAGGCAGATAGTTGCTGTCCTGCCTGACCATCACTGCTTGACCACTGTGGTATTTATTTGCAGTCAGACAAATAAACCCTTTTAGGCACTTGGCTCCATCTGAGTCTTAATTCTATTCCCTGGAATGTGAAGTTAGTCACATTAGAGGTCCAGCTGGGCATAAATCAGGAGCGAAGCTCAGCCAACCCATCACCAGCTGGAATGCCAAGGGAATTTAACTTGTTGGTCCATGACAGTGTGCTAGAAAAGACTGTGAAATTTTTCCATCTTGTAGTTTACTTTCTGACATGCTCCTTACCAATAGATCTATTACCACTGCTGCTTCACTGTCAGAAGGTTTTTGCCAATACTGCACATAGTTTATTTTTTAGTTATAGATTGGACCTGATGATCTCAAAGGTCTTTTCCAACCTGGTTAATTCTGTGATACTTCCTTTTGAGTGACACTGTTATGTTACTTGCTATTTGTAGAAATTAAGAGTAAAAGTGAGATAAATACTGAAAGGTATTATATATTTCTGCTATCACATTCTGTAGCAGCATTGCCAATAAATTTACTTGAAAATAGCATTTACAATGAGGAAGTAAAACTGGATCAAACAAGTCGGGAAGTTAGGTGAAAGGGAAAGTATTTTTTTTGTAATGTATTTGTATTTGAAACATGACACTGGTATTTTCTATTGACTAAACATTTGCTTTTAAAAAAACCCAAAACAGAACAGCTTTAACCAGGAAGGTTGTTTATTTAGCCTATAGAAATCTTGGAACTTGGGCTGTTGCTTTGTAAGCTTTCAACTTCATTTTAGCATTTCTCAGTGTATCTTAGGAAGATTGAAAAGTGTCACTACTGTCATTATTTTAAAACATAGTAGGTGGCTTTCATAGTCTGGTATTCATTGTTGTTTTATTTGCAGTTGTAGATCAAAATCAGATTTTAAGTAAAGAAATTTCTTAACAACTGGGGGGACAAATGAACTTCCTCCCTTCTAGCTGTTTTGCTTCTGTCATCCAGCAAAGATGTGTTACAGAAACCATCAGCTTCATCAGAAGTAAAATCCAAAGCCATCTCATAATGACTGCAGTCAGGAATCTGCAAAACTAACAACCTTGGTTTGCTTCCCTTTCAGTTGCCTTGTTCCAAGCACTGTTCTTGTGCACATCTTTTCCATCTTGTTTGTATTAACAGCTTGGATATTGCTGTGTAACTATGGCTTACTGTGGCCATTTGAGCTAGATTTCTAGATCAGACAAAAAAAATAGGGAACAGAGAAACTTAGAAGTGGAAGAGTATTGGAGTCTGAGTGGAGAGGTGAAGGTTCCAGGGCTAAGCCATAAAATAGCAACAATGGATAAGTTAATATAATTTAATTGGAGCATCAGCATCCAAAGCTTTCTATCTGGAAGCCCAGCTTGTTATCTTCCACTTTTGCTGCGCCTGCTGCTATCTTCCCTTGCTGCTGTTTTGCTTGCTGCTTTGCTATTGCTTGATCCCATCCCCACCTTCTTTAAGGTTATTATATTCTGTAGTAGTTTATTCTCCTTATACTGTTACATTTAGTTTAAACTGTGAAAAGAAAAGTACAATTCCATTTGTTTTCAACTTTCCAAATTCCTAATTGTAGTGAATTTACTGGGGGAGGGATTGTCTCTGAACAACTCTGTAATGCCAATAAAGAAAAGACACATTTATCATGTTGGGTGGAAAAGGTGTCATTTGGTATAGATTGGATTTGAAAGGATGGCTTTGGGTCTTGTGAGCATAAAAACTTCTGCAGTAAACTAACCTGTTGGGTGTTTTTCCATGAGCATTGTAAGAGTGTTTGGGTATAATTGTAAACTTGTTTAGCAGTGTTGGCTGCACTGAAAATGTAGCAACCAAATTGCAGCTTCTGCAGACAAATTTGGACTTCAAAGTAAAACAACAACAAACAACCAACTAAACAGAAAACCAAAAGTATGCTAGGAAGCACAGCAGCCATCCTAGAAAATATCCCCCACTTGTACAGCAGGCTTTAGTACTTATTTGCCCTGACCTGAGAACTGTTTGTGTATTTCTTTATGACAGAACCTGCCATGGACCATTCTGATCTGGTTGCAGAGTTACTGAAAGAGTTATCAAACCACAATGAGAGAGTTGAGGAAAGAAAGTCTGCCCTGTATGAGCTCATGAAGTTAACTCAGGAAGAGTCTTTTGGTGTTTGGGATGAACACTTCAAAACAATATTACTTTTGCTGCTTGAAACACTTGGAGATAAAGAGGTAAAGTCAGATGAATCCAGTTAAGACTGTCAACAAAGCACATGATTTACTTTCAGTTCCTTTGAAGTCTGTGTGGCTTATAGAAAAGACACCTGGAAAGAAAAAAAAACTTTGTAAATGCAAGAATGTCATGAAGTCTGAATGCCCTGATGGTGAAAAGAGAGTGTGAATAATACTTAGCTTCTCAAGTGTTCTTGTCAATTCCCACATGATAGATTAAATTAAACATTTTTCACCGGGATCCAGGGCTTATCTGTTGATAGCCCCTTGTGGAGTCTAGACTATCAAAACATGTGCCAAAGCATTTAAAACCAGTAATGCCTGTTGTGAAGAGACTGAGTGCTCTGTAATTGTCCTCTGCAAGGGCTAGAATGCTTGGGACTATTGAGGATCCGAATGAAAGTAACACTTAGTTTTGATGTAAACATCTTTATAAAGAAAAAAGCTTGAACAAGTTTTCAGCAGTGTATTCCTATGATCTGATGTTCACCACTTGTGAAGAGTAAAATAGTTTGCAGCTTAACTCCTGAGTACTGTAAATAACTCAGCTTAGCAGTATGCTTGTCATATGCCACCTGAATTACCTGCAAAAAGAGAAATTGAGAAGAGTGAGGAAGTAATTTTTTCCCCAGCTTTATTTTTGCTGTATGAACCCACTGTTAATATCCATGGAGTATAATCTGGTATTCTTCCATTATCTAAGACACCTGTAATTGCTGAGAAGATGTTAAAATGTGTGTTTGTATGAAGATACCTAACTAAGTTGTTTTAATGTTAAATCTTTAGCATGCAATTAGAGCTTTGGCATTGAAAGTTCTAAGAGAAATTCTAAGAAACCAGCCAGCAAGGTTCAAGAATTATGCAGAGCTCACAATCATGAAGACATTAGAAGCTCATAAGGATCCTCATAAGGAGGTTAGTAAATGATTGCTTCATTTTTTGATGCTGTGACAAATTACTGCTAAATCAAAGTTGTCCAAAAAATGTGTAAGAAGTCAGTCAGATCTTAGTGACTAATTTGTCTGACACCAAGTATTCAGCTGTTGTTAGTTAACACAGGTATGCAAAAAGGAAAACAAAACTTCATTTTTGTAAGGTCTCAAATGCTTAACGTCAGCCCTAACAATTGCCTTGAGTGCTGTCCCAAGAGGACAGGGTAACCAATGACATGTCATGATAGCTTTTCAAGGAGCAACTGAAGATTTTTACTTTTATGACATGTTAAGCCAGATATAGGTGGCCTGGAGCTCTACAAGCTTCCTGATTCTATTGAGGTCCATGGCTGAGAGATGGGACTGAGCATGGTAAGGAATTGTCAGTCCTTTCCTTTTTTAGCCAGCTCTGCACTATTGAAGAGCATGGCTCTTGAATGCTGTTAGGCTTGAACCCACAGGCCCATGTCAGAGGGAGGAGCTGGTTGTGGCCAAGAATAGTGAGAGGATCAGAAGTAGGAAGATAACTACTCTTACTCAGAAGTATTTGTGATGCGCACATATACACCACGAAGGGTAATGCATGTAGGGGTGAGAAATACAAATATAGTAACTACTCCAGTATTAAACAGTTCCCACCAGTACCACTAATGCTCTGGAGAAAATTATTACATGAGTAGATCTCTCTGTCCTCTCCATGCAAGGGCATAAGCAACCTGGAATTTTTAGTGGCGTTCCAGGTTTTCAAATTTGAGTGCAGTTCCATACCAATGACTTCTGTCACTCCTCTGGTACTCCTCTTTTCTCTGCACCTTCTGAATTTGTTTCATATACTGCATTTATTACAGGGTCTTGGTCAGATTTCTGCTTTTCTGTTACCATGCTTTTTGTCTCTTGACTTCATGTAAATCAGAGAGAGGAGAGGGATCAAGGATGGAGAGAGTTACAGAGGCTTTTGTACATCATTGATCTGCAAACTGTGGGTTTTGTACAACAGGTTATCTCAGTAGATGGCAGATGCCACAGCTGCACTGTTAGGATGATTACATGTGAAATTTTCTGTTGTTCCCATGTTGTATCCTGAGCTTCTGTACTTGCTGACTTCCTACCTGATTACTCTGGTTCTGCATATTCTTCAGGCTTAAAATACTCTCATGTCATAGTCTATTTCAAACTGAGAGGGGAGGAAAACCAGCGGGATGGATTTCTAGAGGCAGTTATCTAGACATGCTATTAAATGTGGTTTTGAGATGAATGTGAAGCTGACTGACAAACAATGAAAAATGACAACAGAACAACTCACAGATTTACAAAGGTGATGATAGTTCAACATATAGTTGAAAGATATTGCAAAGTAGAGAAATCTGGCAGTAATGATGGAGTGCACCCTCAGCAAGTTTGCAGATGACACCAAGCTGTGTGGCACAGTCGACTTGCTAGAGGGCAGGGATACCATCCAGAGGGACCTGGACAGGCTGGAGAGGTGGGCTCAGGCCAACCTCATGAAATTCAGTAAGGCCAAGTGTAAGGTCCTGCACCTGGGTAGGCACAATCCCAAGCACAAATACAGGCTGGGTGGTGAATGGCTGAGAGCAGCCCTGAGGAAAAGGACCTTGGAGTCTGGGTTGATGAAAAGCTCAACATGAGCCTGCAGTGTGCACATGCAGCCCAGACAGCCAACCGAGTCCTAGGCTGCATCAAGAGAAGCGTGGCCAGCAGGGCAAGGGAGGGGATTCTGCCCCTTTGCTCTGCTCTCGTCAGACCCCACCTGGAGTCCTGTGTGCAGTTCTGGAACCCTCAGCACAGGAAGGACATGGAAGTGTTGGAGCGGGTCCAGAGGAGGGCCACAAAGATGATCAGAGGGCTGGAGCAGCTCTCCTATGAGGACAGGCTGAGAGAGTTGGGGCTCTTCAGCCTGGAGAAGAGAAGGCTTCAAGGGGACCTGATAGTAGCCTTCCAGTATCTGAAGGGGGTCTACAGGAAGGCTGGGGAAGGATTATTTACAAGGTCCTGCAATGACAGGACAAGGGGCAATGGGCTTAAACTGGCAGAGGGGAGATTTAGACTAGATGTTAGGAGGAAGTTCTTTACAGTAAGGGTGGTGAGGCACTGGAACAGGTTGCCCAGGGAGGTTGTGGCTGCTCCCTCCCTGGATGTGTTCAAGGCCAGATTGGATGAAGCCTTGAGTGAGCTGTACTAGTGGGAGGTGTCCCTGCCTATGGCAGGGGGTTGGAACTAGATGATCCTTGAGGTCCCTTCCAACCTTACCATTCTATGATTCTATGAATGATACTGGACAACAAAAATCCCCTAACAGGTGCTCTACAATATTGTAAAAGTACATAAATGAAGAGTCTTGAACATTTGCTTACAAGATTCCAGCTGTTTGGCATGCTGCTAGATATTACACCATAGTAATTGGTCTCTGGTAAATAATTTTTACGTCTGTTTTGTTCTACCAATAGGTTGTGAGATCTGCTGAAGAAGCTGCTTCCATGCTGGCCACTTCCATTAGCCCAGATCAGTGCATCAAAGTTCTTTGTCCAATTATCCAAACTGCAGATTACCCCATTAATCTGGCTGCAATCAAAATGCAGACAAAAGTCATAGAAAGAGTATCAAAAGAAACCCTTACTCAGCTTTTACCAGAGATTGTGCCAGGTCTAATACAGGTAAGAAGAGAAGCGAGAAAGCAAACCAAAATAGCCATCTGTGTATAAAAGAATTGCAAAGATTGTTTTGAAGTAGTATCATTTGGCTGTTAGGATGGATTTTATTTGTCTGATAGCTGATGGCTGCTTTGACCCATGATAACTCAGATGGTGGGAACAAGCTCTTGGATTGGCAGGTAGCTAATTATAACTGTGATTAGGACTCCATAAAAATCACAGTAGGATATCAAGTACTAGTTACAGTGAAGTTTGGTAGATTGTTTTAGCTATAGTTTTTTAGCTTTTCTTAGGGTTTTTTTTGGTATAGTTTTCCACATTGTCATCACTTGGTCTGAAATGGTCCATGTTTATTTGTGTATCATTGTAGGGTTTTATTCCTTGGTGTTTAGGGAAGGCAAGAGGAAAGAAGGAGCTGGCTGGAGAGATTTTAATACAGCTAGAATGATACCATTTTTTTTCTTCATTTTCCTTTAACTTCTTTTCCAGCTTCTCAGGAGCCAAGATGCGTTAATTTACATGTGATAGATAAAGATTTTGAAAAGGTCAACAACTGCCTTCTGCAAATCTTTGTGTTTATGGGTGTGATCTGATCATGCATCTGTGGGAAGTTAGAGGCAGAAACAGGTCCTTCTGAGGTGGTGTGGTTGAGGCAAGGGATAGTAGCAAAGTAGCAATAAAAAACTAGAAGTGTTAAGTAACAAGGTGAAAGTTAACTAAAAAGAACCTTTGGCTATTAAGAAGATGCTTTCTTCAGAGCACCAAAGCTCTAAACTGAGTGGTCTTCTGTTTTAAGTAAACAGCTGTGTACCCTAGAACACTTTCTCTTACATAGTGCCCTGTTGGCGTGGCAGCAGCTCTGTTTGCAGTGTCATTTATCAACAGGTTTGTGTGGGTTTTAATTTTGATCTGGAAAATTACCATCAATGGGGATTAATAAGCAGCCTGCTGTTGAAGTGCATGCTCAGGTTTTCCCTGTTTGTTTTTTTTGTTGGAACGCTTCACTGGGCTGCATGAGCATTAATTTACTGTAGCCTTCAGTGTATTTATTATAGTAAAGACTTAAACAGCATTGTGAGGCTTTTAATCATTAACTGGTAAGGTATTAATGTTAATTTTATTGCTTTCTAGGGTTATGATAATTCAGAGAGCAGTGTTCGTAAGGCATGTGTTTTCTGCCTTGTAGCCATTCATGCAGTAATTGGTGATGAACTAAAACCACATCTCAGTCAACTCACTGGCAGTAAAGTAAGTAAAAGATACCATTTAAAGAATTCTTGGTTCATCATGCATGCATTTGCGTTTTGGTTGCAATTGCCAAAAAAGTTTCATGGAAGTATGTACTGGAATGAGAATATCAGGGCTACTTCATCATAAAATGGTCAGAACTGAAAATCTGTACATCTTTATGCAAGCATGTGAACTGTAGCATTAAGGTAAATACTAAATTATGTTTCTCACTACTGTTCAATGGATTTAGTTGCTGGTTGTATCCCTGTTTGTTCTCACCGTGGTTTCTCTTACTAGTATTTCTTGTCTTGAGTTTCATGCCAGTTCTGATTGGAAAGCAGTAAATGTAGTCTGTAGATGTTATATAGAGCAGCTTTATTTGTTTTCCCTCCTTGTTACTGTGCTTTCATCAGTCCTTTCAGCACCTCTGCTTTGAAATAACAGTAATCAGTCTGTTGTTCTTTCTGGTTCAGGGTGTTTATGATTTTGTTGACATCTTTGATATACCATTAGTGTTTTATATCTTTGCATGAGACATTTCTGTCTTAAAAATACTCTGGCAGTGATAGTGTTGGATGTGATTCCAGGCAATATTGGAAACTTTAGTAAGTACCAGCATAGTAACTCCTAACTAGTGGCTTAAAATCTCAATGTTAACTTAGAAGATTAAAAAAAAAACACCCTTACTTATTGTAGTTTGAAGAAAATCTATCTTAATCTTTCTATTTCATATAGTTTTCTTCTTTACATCCTTAAAGAAACTTTAAACTTCCTTGTGACAAATTTTGCTGTGTTGGATGTTCTCATTGGCAAGTACATTTCCTTTACATCAACTGTGTGAAGTACAGATCTGTTTTTGGGGAGAAGGAAAGGGTTTCATGTCTCCTTTTGTACCATTCCTGTAGTCTGTTCAGTTTGCAAATTACTAAACAAAGTCAATTTCTGTCTTTAATATGCAGATGAAATTATTGAACCTTTACATCAAACGTGCACAGACAGGCTCTGGACCAGGAGATACAGCAGCTGATCTGTCTGGCCAAAGCTAATGAAGTGGACAAGAGTTAACCAGATCTCCTAAAGCAAGGGCAAGGCCATCTTCAGTGAAAAGAAAATCCTTACATACAATTTTTGGATCTTTTTTTTGTGTTGGTTTCTTTTTCCCACCTTTCTGTTGTCGGGGTTTTTTGTTGGTTGTTTTATGTTTTGTTGTTTTCTTCTTCAACCAATGGCTGTCCTCAGCCTGCATGTGACTGTTGCAATAGAATTATTCCAAATCCAAGGAGAAACAGTATTAACATCCATTGATCAGAGCAGAATAAAATTTTGAAACAACCTAATCCATCAGTTACCCTGTTCACAATCCTCTGTGTCTTCCCATTAACTTCTGCCAGTGTTACTGTATTAAAAAAGGTTTGGGGTTTTTTTTTTTCTTTTTTAATGGTAATTAAAAAGGTATTCTTTAAGCTTCAGGAGTTAAACTATAAATTCTGTTGCTTTTATTCAGCTGCAGGTAACGTTACTTTCTTCATAGCTCTTCTGTTTGAGTATCATGTCCTTCGCTGGAATCAAGAAGCGATGTGAAACAAGGCTGAACTAGTGTGAACTGCAGTGAGACTTGTTCACTGTGCTGGTGGTTCATCATCTTATTTACAGCTTGTTTGGGATATTCTGGAGATTGAGAAATATGCCCATAAAAAAAAAAAAAAAAAAAAAAGCTGGATCAATCCAGTTCTGTAACAGTGATATTGTTCATTGGTTGTATGTTTGTTGCATAAATAAGAATTTAGTGTGTGCAGTAGAGGACTGGTACAACCAGTACCTCTTAATGTGGAAGACAGCCCTTTCAGGGTAGCATTGCCAACCTGGTGACAGTGTGGCAGTCTGCTTTTTAGCAGCAGAGTTAATGGTCACTTGATGGACGTGAACCATCCTTGTCACTTTTCCTTCTTCAAGCAGGATGCTTCAGAATGGAGTGCTCTGCCCAAGCATGCTCAGTATGTATTTATCTTTATCACTAGAATGTTTCCTCTCAACCTAATTGCTGGAACAAGTAGTCTTGTATTGTAACTCACAAGGGATTTTATGGCAACAGTGCAGAAAAAAATATTCATTTGTTACCTTCCTAAAAGCACCAAGGTTTTCTGCACTGAATTAAATGGGGGGAGGGGGAATAGTCACAAATGCTATGGATCCTGCCACCTTTTAATTTAAAAAAAAGAAAGTATATATATTTTGGATGAGTTGGGAAAGCTGTACCAAATTATTTGCATGGTTTTCTTGAATAGCATCCTCAAGACCCATCTGGATTAAGGTGTGGAAATGTTTCCAGGGTTTGTTTTTTCCATTTTTGAAAAAGAGTTAGTTTATTGTGAATAATGGTTCTTTGTATTTATGACCTTGATGATGGAAAGTGAGAACAAAGATCAAGTAAATGTGTCCCTGAATGTTGTCTTTTTCTTTTTGCCTTTTTTTTTTTCCCTCCTTTTCTTTTGGTCTTAGATCTAAGCAGCAAGTTTATTAACTGAGAGCTGGGATGAACCAGTGCCCTTCTCAAGACTGATGGAATTTTTTGTTTTTCTTTTCCCTTTGACTGTGATGTTGTCTAGGTGTAGGAAGTGTATCCTGATAAGAGAGAAAATAGCAGTGCCAAGGGTGATGGTCTATGCTAGGCTAAAATTCTCTCTACCTCTTCAGGGTGACTAATTTTTGACTGAACTACTGCATATATCACCTGATGGAAGAACTGTCTACAGAAAAACTTCTTTTTTCCTTTTTCTTTTTTTTCCCCCCTTCTCAATTCTCACTTAATGTGTATTCAAAGCTGTGTTCTTCAACATTGCAACCAAATATCCTAAGAAACTCCTTATACACTTGCTAGCAATCCTGAAAAGCAGAAGTGATTCAAAGTTAGTCAGATGCTTGTAGTTACATGAAGGGTTGTTTTCACTTTAGTTTGAAGTGAATGCAATAGAAACAGCTGAGATGTGGTTATTCAAGAAGCAGCACCATTGCAGAGATTAATTTGGAGGAAAAGTTGTAGAAATATATATGTAAAGACTTAAAACCAAGAGTGTCATAACTCATCACTAGTCCTTTTTAGCAGCTACATCAGGAAAATAGTATCTGCTCTTTCTTTCCTTTATGTGTAACACCCTTGTTGTTTTCTACTGTTTAATTACATTGTGTATTTATAGTTCTATGCTTACCATTGTGCATATACTGGCAATAAAATGTACATAACATTACTTTAAAAAATTAGCAATGTATACATTCTGCTTTTCTGTTTTATTTGATCACATGCTATAAAGACATATTATCAATGTGATTTGATACAACATTGGTTTAAAAACCAAAAAAAACCCAAAACCCAGTTATCTTAACATTCATGTTTTTTGTGTCCAAATGATGTTTCTTTATATACTCTTGTTACTAAAGCTGACCTGACATTGAGATCCTGCTGTGAATATAAATGCTAGACAAGAGTGGGTTTTGGAAATTTGAATAGGATCTTTATGAACACCCTGTTTCCTTCATCTAGGCAGGCTTCTTGTTTACTGTTCCATTTATTTGTAAATTGTTTGCATTTTTTTTCTTTTTTTCCTTAAATTCAAAAACGTTTTTCAGTCTCTAAAATCCTGTAGCTTACAAAAGGTCACTTGAAAAAAAAATCGCACAAATTTCATAGTCCCAGATGTTATTCCTGCTTTTTGTACAGGTAATATTTATTTTCAGAGGATCATTTCAAAATGATTGCTGTTTGTCATCTTTTTGAAGATGCTATTTCATACTGAAAAGAAAAAAAAAAGCTATTGAAACATAGATTATATATTCTGGATGAACCTAATTTTTTTTATGTGTAAACAAAAGTCGGTGAGAAAGAAATGGAGTTTATTCCTGATATGACTGAAAATCTTTGCTCCAGGTGGGGTGGGAGGAAGATATTTACACTAAGTTTGTCCATTAGTTTTTTGCTTCTAAGCCATCTTTAAATGTTCTAATGGTGGATATCCCATATATTAAAAAATTTAAATGCAGTATATTTAAATGAATATTTTACTTAGAATATGACTAGTTCTGTTTCAAACAAAGGTGGGGCTGCCAGAGTGGATAGCATCTGTTTATGTTACATGGATCCCACAGAATGGATTTTGCAATGAAATTATTCCCATGGCAGCCAGTTATCAGATTCACTGCAGTGCTTTTTACCTTCATTTCCTATACTATAAATAGACATTAGCTCAGTTAAATTTTGAGCAACCATTAGTCATGCCTTATGTTCCTGCTGGAAATGGTTTCTCTAATGGATTAGCATAAAGATCTGTGAAAAATGGGGACAATTGTAAGTTGCTGTTGTTTCAGAAAAGGTTTCTTGATGTTCTTCTGTAAACCAGGTCACAGAAATCACCTGAATGCTGAAATGTAATGTTTGGGCTTAAAGAAATGGAGGTAGAAGGAAAGAAAGCTACATGCAGAATCAGGATAGGAAATGCATATTCTGGATGTCTCAGGCTTGGATGTCATTTGCTTTAAAGAATTTTGAGTAACACATGTTGAGCTGAAGTCTTAGCAAGGAAGTTGGGATAGTAAATGTAAACTGAGAGCAGAGCTGATGATGTAAATTTTCCTGAGTTGCATTACTTGTTTGTTTTTGAAGATAAAGGTTGGAACAGATTGACTTGTGTTTATTATTTGCGGTCTGAGTCCCAGAGCAAGGAGAACCATTTGTATCCTCGAACCCTGATGTACTCTTACTGGTCTTTAGGAGTAAATTCACAAACATACCCATGTAAAGAGCCTGTTAAAGAATACAGCCCCAAACTGAATGTCAGCAGAATTCAGATTCTGAATGTGACATCATCCCATTGGAAACAATCATTAGACAGTTTCCAGGCCCAGCTTGACAAGGTGCTGGGCCATCTCATTTAAATTACATTCTTACCTTGAAAGGTTGGCCTAGATGATCCTTGAGATCACTTACAACCTGGTACTCTATGAAAAAAAAAAAAAAATCTTGAGGAATAAATTTGTTGAGTTCTGCTTCAGTTAGTCCCTGCCATAGGTTAGTGGGAATGGGTCAGCTGGTTGTGGAAACTCTCACTGTCCCAGGTTGGGACTGGGCTACACAAATATCAAACACAATCAACATAAGTATGATAGGGGTGAATGGGCAGTTTGGAAACTGGAGGATCCTGTGGAGAAGAGGAAAGTGATTATTTTCTCCCAATTCAAACAGTCAACTGATCAGTTTTGCAGTTGCAGTCTGCTTCCAGGTAAGATTAAAGTCAATATTCATTTTACATTCTCTAAAGAAAACTTCTTCCATTTTCCCACTTACCTTTTCTAATGAAGTCTCCCAACTCTTCAGGAGCACCTTTACTTCAAAGACTGAATTTGTATATTATAAATATCCTCTCAAATTATTTTTTTAAATTTCTGTTTTGTTAAAACACTGAAGATATTCAGTGGTGGGAACTTTCAGAAACTATTTATGCTAGTCTGGCAAGTTAGAAAAATGGTCAGGCTTGATTTACTTTTTTTTTTTTTTAATCATCTATATGTTTGTTCATTTAAGTACATTTCAAGACCTTTGGGTTCCCAAGGTGTGCAGCTTGGAGTTTTGCATATACCTTCATTTGCTGACAGCATTTTAGCATAACTATCACACTTACCAAGAACTACCCTGTTAAGGGAAGTTTGCTAAAGGTGATTTCTGCTGGGACAGAATCAAAACTATGTGAATTGTGGTTCAACAATAACCCTTAGAAACCTTAAAACTCTGTTTTGCAAGCAGTTTCTTATACTGTATGATTTCTCTCAAAAATTCCTGTAATTCTTTTAGGTAGACAGATCCTAATGAAGCATATTTTGAGGGAGTAAGTTTGGAAGAAATGATGGATAGCAGAACGTGAACAATGTTGTTCTTCAGTGGAAAAAACATCATCCCTGCATGTTTGAGGTCCAGACATGTTACCATTGGCAGTAGGTAGAAAGGTAACTAGACTTCAGATTTGATCTTGGGCATCCAATTAGTACAAACTTTCCGTTTTGGCATGTTTCCTTTCCTAGATCCTGCCATTGTCTACTAATGCACATCTTTTATATATCTATAAACCTGAACTATTATCGTTAGCAGAGACAGTTGCATGGAAGGCTAGATTCAAAGGTAGTGCCTATCCAGCAAGGAAGATAGAAACCAGTAAAAACAAATACAGGTTGAAGTTGTGCAATAGACAGACCTTCTCAAAAGCAAGCTGCATTAGTTAGGTATTCCCTTTCTATCCATTCATCTCTGCCTGTGCCAGAGCCAGCAAGAGTACCTGGTGGAAGCTGTCCTGTACTCCAGAAAAACTGGATTGGGGAACAATCTCAGACTCCATCAGAAACTTCTGTCAGACATACTGGCAAAAGTGAACATCTGTCTTGAGCTTTGAGGGTCTCCCTGTATGGGGGAAGAAAAATACACAAAGCTGTGTTTCTTAGCTGTTTGTCCTCAGCATTATGTAGCTATCTTCCGGGGAAGACAAGGAAGCTGTGATTTCAGTTTGGTGCCAACAGCTGACGTGTGAGCCTGTACAGGAGCTGCATATGGCTGCTCCAATTACAATTGCAGATTAGATTGTTTTAAAAATGAATTTATCTGCTAATCTGAAATCATATTCCTGAGATGTAACTAATGGTACACAAGTCCAAAAAGCCTCTCACCTGGTAAAACAATCATTTCTGGCCTACTACCTCTTTGTCCTTTAATCACAAAATGATGTGGATAAATCATTTTGTTACACTAAATACTATTGCAGATATTTGTGTTTTATGTAGAGTATTTCAGAGGTGTTTGATAGAGGAGGAGTATTAATTGGATGTTAGCTAATTGTTCATAAATTGTCAGACACAGTTTTTAAAAACCTTATTACTACTGGTATCAGAAATCTGCAAATGAGCTACTGCTTCCTGAACCATGTAGGAACCATGTTTGCCTTATTCAGGATGTGTAAGACAGAGAGGTTTAGTTAAAAAATAGGAGAAGAGAGACATGGTGCACATTCTTATTTTAACTCCCTGTAAGCTGCAGTTCTTGCTTATAAAAATTTCAGCAGTCTCATGTGTATTGTAATGTCTTTAGGAAGGAGATTTTCTTGGAATACAGAATGTCTTGCTTTCTGCATTGGGAATTAAGAGGAAAACACTGCTGTTGGAGGCTTTTGTGCACAAAACTGAGGCAACCTAGTGCTAGAAAATGCTAGGTCTGGCAGGGTACCAAAACTGCCTCAGAGCCTGCAGTGAAAGGGGCTCTGTCCATTAGTTGCTTGCTCTGCATCAGAAGATGCAGGACTCCTTCCTATGCTGCTGCAGCAGGCTGGAAGTCTAAACATTGAGGTTTAGGCTACCAAATACACAGCAAGGACAAAGCAGCATCTATCCATCTTTGCATCTATACAAAAATCCCCAAACGTCCTTTGCCACAGCAGCATAAACCTGTTTAGATCCAGGTATGATGTGATGGATTAAATAAAAACTCTCTGGTCAGTGTTGCTCTCTAAATCACTTTATGCCTACAAATGATCTCCATCTGATAGGTTCCTTTGCAGGCCTTCAAATGTTCCTGAAAGGGAACAGAAGAAAACAAAGCTAACACCATTCCTCCATTCCATTAGATACAAAGTCAGGAAGACATTTAGTCCTCAGTACAAACCTTGGCACTTCAATCATGTCCTCTTTGATTCAAAAGTGATGTATGTGAGGAATATGACTGTGGAGGGATAAAATAGAGAGCAGAAGCACCCTGTAGGGGACACTTAGAGCATTTTTAAAAAGGGGATACCTCCTTTGAGGAAAGCAGCATACCCCTGCATCCCTCAGAAAAAACCCAAGTGCATTGGTTTGGTTTGGTTTTTTTCCAAACTGCCACCTGATCATTGGAAGCAATCCATATTTCACTTTGACATATGAACTTAGTTCTTAGAGTGTTTTGTATCAAGGAGATATTGAAGCAAGTCCAAGTGCACAGCCTGCTATACACCTTATGTATTTCATGCATATATATATATCTCATGTATTTCATCAAATTAATTACAAGGAACTATTGAAGTATTTAGTATTCCAAACACTATTAGACATTAAGTGCCATTCTGGTCAGGCATCTCATGATGTGTTGCCTTGTCTGTGCTATTAGCATCCCAAGATTTTTATTGCCATTTAGAAAGTCTAAAAATGTTCTCCATGGTTTTTCCCATTGCTTCTTTTTTTTTTTATTGTCAGTTCCGCTCCTCAAGAGTTGTCTATCACAGGAGGAAGACTGGTAAATGCAGCAGACCTTGCAGTGCTTCAGCATTAAGCAGGTTGAGATTAGGATGTCTTAAAACCATCCAACAATCCAGAGTAAAGGTGTGGAAAATAGGCAGATATTGCAGCTAATCCTTTACTGCATTCTGCAGACGTGGTGTGTTGCTGTGGCCAGATTGGGCCTTTGCCACCTGCAGATGACCAGACAGCAATAGGGCTGGGCTGGATCAGCTTGTCATATGTTGGGAGATGTGGAGAACTACCAATCAGCACAGTGATAAATCACATGCAGGAGTGTTTCTTGCTTGGGACTGTCACCTATCAGTGTTTAAGTCCATTATAGTAGTGGCCATGAATGTAGTCCCACCAACCATGTAGGCAGGGAGAGTCAATAGTGTCTGTAGAATAATGTTTACTTGCTAAAAAGCAAGAGCAAAGTTGGCATATTGTATATATTAGCCAGTTACAATACCAGTAATTCAGGTCATTTGTTCCCTGCTCAAGCAAATATCCAATGAAGTTTTCAGGCACCATATGCTAAAGGACTTTGATGCAGATCCACCCACCAGCGAAGTACGAGCCTCTCCATCTTAAATTTCAGCTTGGACTTTGCATGCCATACACAAGCCTTAGAGCATGAAATGTTTTAAATAAATAGAGTCTTGTTGCTTGTGTATACAGTGCTTTTTTGCTGAGATCTGCTTTAATATTTACTGGGCAGATCATAAAGCAAGAAACAAAAATAGCCCCTTAACCATAAACAGTGCAAGGTAAAAAACTCACCTTATTTGTCCCCAAACTTGCAAGACTATGCAACCACATGCCTTTATGTCTAGAGGTTAGTCAAGGGCAGCAGGTGTGGGTGTGGTGAATATACAGTGCTTCAAGAGGCAAAATGCCAAGATTAAATAGAACCTGGAAGGTTTATCCTGATTTAAGCAACTAAGGTATACTGTACTTAACAGTTTTTCCATACACTGTTTGCAACAGAGGTGAGTCAAAGCACAAAACTCTGAAAATTAAAAAATACTGGGTTTGGTTTTGGGGTTTGTGTTTTGTTGGGTGGGGTGGGGTGGTTTTTTTTGTTGTTGTTTTGTTTTTTAGTGTTTATTTCTAAGGCAATAGCATCTTTTCTACATGTTCTGTCTAGTACCTTTCATACAAGGAACTCAAAGCTGCTCTGAGTCATAAGCATCTTGTCAACCCTTGGGGGGGGAAAGATTTTCCTCTTCCAGAGTGTCTTTGCATTGGAGTTCCTAAGATTAGGGTTTGCTTTGCTTTTTCAGTACCAGGAACAGTAATCAGAGAGGGCTATGATGGTTTGTAGCAACAGCTGTTGAGGGTGTGCTTTCTTGAGTGTGAAATAGTTTGCATAACATGAGGGGAGCTTGTAGTACAGGCCTTTTGTAAGAAGAAGGTACTCTGGGATCAGAATAGCCTTCATCATTTTACCTTTGTCTGGTGATGAACACCTCATCTCTTCCAGGCAATAGCTTTTGGGATAGAGTCTATGACTCAGCTATTTTTAGTCTGCATGAACATAACACTTGAAAAACTGAAAGAGATTCAGTGGACACATTTGCTGTGATGCTCCCATATTTTATCAGGACTTGTAGTCAGAGGCAAAGCTTTGTTAAGAGCTAGGCAGGTTAATGACTGATAGGACTGATACCAGAACTGAAGCACCAAGGCCTAATGGCTCTTGCTCACTATCCACCTTTGAAAAGCAGCAGGTAACCCCAGGCTGGCTTGCCTGGGAGCCCCTAGGGTGGTTATCTTCAACAGCAGCAAATTGTCTTGCCTTGACATCAGAACAAATTTAGGACTTCTGAAATGTTCTTTGTGTTACTTAAAAATACAAAAAATAATTCTGAAAGGTCTACTAGCAACATCTGCTGTGTTGCAGAGGAAAACCAGGAGTACAGTCTCTTAGTATCCATGTGCAGGTGTATCCATGTGTCTGTTTAGACAGAAATAAAATAAGCTATAGATTTGCCTGGGAATTTCAGCTGCTTTTGCTGACAAGTTCTCTGCTGGATGTCACAAAAACAGGCTGATCAAATCTGTAGTGTTCCCACTGGCATTTTGACAAACCAGCACTTCTAAAAGCAGCAGGCTACTTGGAGGAAGGATATGCCTGAACACTTGAAGCCACAGGAGCTATGTGGTATACACATGGAGGTTGGAGCCATTCTGTGCTAGGTATGAAAGCTCTTCAAGTGGAGGAGAATCTCTGGTTTTACTCTTTCCACTTGCTAGAAATGCAAGTCAGGGAACGAAAGAGATGCCTATCCTCCACGTGAGAATCTTGTGTCAGCCCCAAGAGCAGGTTGTGAGAGTGATCTGAGGTATATGTAGTCTCTTTCCTGAGAACAGTCACTGCAGAGGCAAATGGGGCTTCCACATAGGACATCCTGTACACATTTTTCTTTGCCCGAGTCTAAGGCTGAAGATGTGGTGATTTTTATTTTAGAACTTGCCAGTAGATGGAGCAAACTGGATAGCAGGAAACATTCTTTTTCCAGACACTGATGGCAAATTGATTTATTTTTAAAACGCAGCAGTGATCATTGGGACTTAATGCAGCCCTTTTAATCTGCGACAAGGGTGCCTATTAGGAGTGTACAGCGATGTATAGATAGGTCATGGGAAAAATGAACCTTGAGAAGACCCCATCCAGATCTTTGTTGGAGCAAAGCTCAACCCACATACACAGACAAGTCTGTGTTAGGTCAGCCCTCCTTAATGTACTTGGGCGTCTGTTGGAAGAGAAGAATCGCTGTGAATCACTCAGCCAGCAGTCCCAATTCTTGTCTGCTTTTCCAGACAGCATTGTTATGGGTGTTTCTTTCTTTTCCCATATTTACAGTTCCTCTTCTATCACTATTCTGACCTGTGTTTTTTTGGTTCTGTCTGATGCTGAATAAGAATGGTCAGTTTAAAGAGAGCTGCCTTAGACTGTGAAAAAAACCCCAGTCAACAGCTGTTTATCTGAAGCTTCTGTGACTGCTGCATATTGCTTTCACTCGAATAAGAAGTAATTGTTTTCCAGAAACTCCCTCTTCGATACTGTAATTTTCATAGTTTGCATGTTGTCACAATATTGCAGTATTTTTTAAAAGTATCTTTTTTATGGAATAGACTGCATCGAACAAGTAACATGTCCTTACAAGCAAGGACAAGCAAACGAAACCGGAGAAACTGAGTACTACTACTACTGTTTCTCAGTAGTCCTTCCTATTTCAAGCACAATGGCTGCCCTCTGCAGGAAGCTCTTTTCGGATGCGGTTTTTGTACGTGTGCCTCCTTTTATTTCCAAGTGTACAGGTTTTGGCGTGATTGACCAATACTACTTGGTATTTTGAAGTAGATGCTACAATCCTGGCTCCAAACTCAGGCAAGCAAGTAGCACCAAACATCTGGTTTGCATCCCAGTGTGATTGATTTCCGCTCCCCCCACCCCGAGTCTGTGTGTGAGGATTGGTGTGAGTGGGTGTTGAAATATTTTTTTTTTCTTGCAGTTTGACAGTGTTTTCATTGGGGTTAAAAAAAAAACCAAACCCAACTAAAAAAGAAAAAAAACCCCACAAATTTCTTTAGTAGCTAAAATGCAACTATTAAATTGTACTCTGTGGTAACCTGACGCTAGTAGAAAATTAGCACATGAAAGAGCTAAGGTTGCAGTCTCAATGTTGTTGAGGTGTCTTACTTGCTTTAAAGAGGTAACTTTTTTCCTTTTTTTCTTCACTCAGTCATGCCTGTACAGGTTTCAATGAGCAATGACAGCAAACTTGCTGGTAGCAGTTAAATATAAAGCTGTGAGCAGAACCCACCTACAACTGAATGTACTTGTTTTCTCTTCCCTCTTTCCCACTGCAGTGACCACCTCTTAGCTGAGCACAATGCTTCATCTCATCCCAAAATGCTTTTCTGGCACAGCCAGCCTGAACACTATCACCATCACCAATACCCCACCACTAACAGCAGCTACCTACGGTAAGTAAAGATCAGAGCTGATCTGTAAGAGCAATTGTAATGTTTGAGGACACAAGAATACAAACTGTGTAGACTTTGCTTTTAATTCACAAGCTGAATGGAGCCTTCAAACAAGAGTTGGTGCCATAGAACCTCTGAGAATAGTTTGAGCAGTTCTGTCAGCATAATGGAGATCTGCTTTACTATAGCTCCAGGATTTTCACAAGCCATGCTACCACATATGTGTGCTGGTCAGTGACACAAATGTTTTACTGCTTAGAGTGTTTGCAGATGTATTAACTTTGTTTCTTTTTCAAATTACTTTTGCAATCTGTAGATAAAATTCTATTTATAAGAAGTAATATGGCCTTATAAATACCTTGATGTTTCATGTTCTCTGATTATCTGCTGAAGCCTAGCTAATCTGCATGATCAGGACTATGGGCTGCTTGCACTATCAGTGCAAGCACAGTGGCCAAATGCTTTGCATTTAAGTTCTGATGCAATATGTAGCTTATTGCATCAGCATATTCCTGTACACTTCACCTCTTCATGACTAAAATATTGTGTATTCAGACTTTGATTAAAAATAATATCAGGCTTTGGTAAGAACTAAACTTATAGATTTCAGACAATCTAGAAGTTGAGTTTCAATTTATAGTGTAGGTCACTTTTTAGCTTATTATGTTTTGGCTAAATGCTATGTATGAGAGCATGGTAGTGTTTGATCATCTACCTTGACATGGTTAAAATATCACACCTATTACTGCATTGTAGCATTACTGCTCCTGTTGTAGAATTATTGAATAGCATGTTATTGGAAATGTCAGTGTTTTAGGTTGGTGGTGTTTGGTTTGTGGTTTGTTTGTTTGGTGGTGGTGGTGGGTTTTTTTTCTTGTGTTTAAGGCAAACAAACTGAGGTTATATTTGGGTTCCAAAGTGTGAAACTGCAGTGGAGTTGTAGAAATCAATCCATTACATCCATCAGACCTTTCAGTGAATGGGTGCTGGAGTTTCCTGATGTAATCCTGTTTACAAGTGACATACAGTTTCCACCACAAAGTGAATCAAAGAGCAGGGGAAGGTGAGGATGTCCTCTCATACCTCCACTCTTCAGCCTCTGATCAGCCCACAGGAAGTGCAGCACCTCCCAGCTTTTCTCAGGACCCATTTTTACTGCGTCCTTGTATTGCTTGTTTCTATCTGCTTATTTCCGTACTTATTTAGGAGTTTGTAATAAGTTACTCTTCTTACAGACTTATGAGCACCTGCTGTGTAGCAGCACACAGTTGAAAGATGTCCTAGCTTCCTGCGGGGTTGGGTGGGATTCTATGAACTACACCCTAGGGGAACCCACTTCTTTAACTAAGGGTGTGTATACCATCGGCCCACGAGGGCGATGAAGCTGGCCCCTTATCGGTCCCAGCCCCGTCCCTCTTTCAGGAGCGACCGCAGGCAGAGATAACTGCGGGGCTCTGACGCCACTTCCCCTCCGCTTTCCGCTTCCCGGGAGCGCACTCCCAGCATGCCGAGGGAGGAAGGAAGCGTGCCGCAGCAGTGCACGACGGGCCCTGGCACCCGTGACGTCACCTCGCGTGAGGAAATACCGCCTCATTGGCTCACCTTCCCCCACACTCCTCCCCGCCTTCCTCTGATTGGGTTTTCTGGCGGCCAACAGCCAATCGGCGGCCCCGAGCGCGGGAAGACCCTGCCCTAGCAGCCGCTCGGGGGTGGAAGTAGTCGCCATGTTGGCGTGAGAAGTGTTACAGCTCCGCGAGCCGAGCGGCGGCGGCGGCTCCCCGCGGGTGCCCGCGCTGCTGCTGCTGCCGCCGCAGCCTTCCCCGCCCTGTGAATGATGCGGCGGGAGGCGTCGCTAGGTTGGGTCGGAGCTCGGGCGGTGGCAGAAGCAGCGGCGGCCCTGGGCAGCTTCCAGTCGGGGGCGGCGGGAAAGGGCGCAGCAGAAGAGGAGGAGGAGGAGGCGGCCGCCCGGTCCCCGGCCCCCAACAGTGGCCGGGCGAGCGCAGGATGCTGAGAGGGACCCTGTGCCCTAGTCACGCCGTGGGGGAAGGGCCTCCCCAGGGCTGAACGCGGACTTCTTTCCCATACCCTATACGCGTTTTTGCCCCTTCTTTCTCTCTCTGCGCTTCACTCTATCCCGGCGCCGCCCGCGGAGGCAGCGGCGGCTCCGGGGCTGAGCGGCTCCTCCCCGTCCGGCTCCTCCCGCGGCGGCGCGGGAGCGCGAGGGGCGGGGGAATATGGCGTGGGTGCTGAAGATGGATGAAGTGATCGAGTCTGGGCTGGTGCACGACTTCGATGCCAGTCTCTCTGGCATCGGGCAGGAGCTGGGAGCCGGTGCCTACAGCATGAGGTAACACATTAGGCGGTAGCGGGTGGCATCGAGTCCGGCTGGCCTGGGGCCGCTGTGCCCTGCCTCTGTGCAGGGAGCGAGGGAAGGAGCTGGGGCTTTTCCTGTTTCTTCTTTCCTATTAATGGATTTATTTATTTTCTAAAAATCTCTCCGGTTTCCCAAGGCTTTTCTCGAGAAGCAGGCGTGTGGCGGAGGCTGCCCCCTTGTTTCCTGAGTGTCGATCTTCCCTAATAGGGCTCCTCGTGGCTTGGAGGGGCTGCTCCCGCGGGTCCCACGCCCTGCCCTCTCCTGCAGCTGGCAGATGGCCTGCTGAAAGGGCGTGTTGCACCTTAGGCTGGGGTGCCTTTACCCTACATATGTTGTCTACCGTAAAAATCAAATCTTTTTAGTTTTTTGGTTCTTTAACCAGATAACGTTTCTCAAGAAGATGTTCATCTTCAGTTTGGCCACCACTAGTGCATAAAGAACGGTTGCTGGTTGCTTTAGTATTTAAAATACGTTATTTCTGGAGGAATTAACATTGTGCTATTGAGTAGGGTAGTAGCACCGTTGTAGTTTGTTTAACCTGTTTATGTTTGCATATTTTTGTGCAGCATTTAGTGAATTTTTTTTTTCCTTGCTTACCATGTAGATTCTCTTATTAATCAACCTGGCAGTTTCTTTACGTATTGATTGTTCTCCAAGTTTTATTGTGAAAGTGTTTAAGTAGTGCGTGGGTGTGCTTTTAGAAAGCTAAGATAAAACTGTACTTGTTTGAAGTAAGTACATTTTATCTTAGTTGTGGATTCCTGAGTGATTTCTTACCGTGAAAAAGAGGAAACTTTTGGAGCCACTCTGAAGCAGTTTTCATCAGGTGTATTATTTTGAGAGTCTGGGTAAGGGAAACCCTGCTGTTTTGGTGGCCTAGCCTGTATGGCAGATGCATTCACTGTCAGGGTCATCTGAAACTTGGAGGCCACGACAAATGTTAACTGTTATATAATTTATTTTAAGGCGGTACTTAGAGGTGAAGTGTTGGAACTGCAGTGTCTTTGTTTGAAGTTATATATAGGCTATTCATCAGAATAGAAGAGTTCTTTTGCTAGTATTTGAGTTTGTTAGCTGAGCAGGTTCATGGTGGGATGTGTTTTAGTTGTGGAGAGGTTGATTTATTCTTTTTCTTTCTAATGAAAGTAACTTTCAGAGCGTGCCAGTTCTTGTGAACAGAGCATTTCACCTCTGTTTATGAGAATAATCCCAGTTTTGTGTTGGCTTTGTCTGGATTTTATTCCCATTCTGTCCTGTTTCTATGTTTGTCAAGAAGTGTTTGTGCCAGGAAGTGGTGTGCCAGTTGTTGTGAGCAGCTGTGCTGAAGTTGCATGGATGGCGTCTCATCAGTTTCCTCATGCAAACACCAATGGATAACATGTGTTCTTGTTCAAGAACCATTCTTCCTTCTTTCTGATGATGCACGTCTTGCTAGATAAGTTTTGAGCTTTGGCTGGCTTGGCCTTTTAAAGATTTCTTTATTTTTTGTAGACCTTGCTGCTTTTCCTAATAATGCATGGTGTCTAGTTTAAGGCTTTAAAAGTTTTCAGCTTTCCTGTCGCTGCATGAATACAATCTGCAGAAAAGATTCTATTTTCTGCTCCTATCATCTCTTTTATGGTGGGCCAGCAATCCTAGGTGGTTTTGTAGTTATGGGTGTTAAACCTTTAAAGGTTCCTTCCAACCAAAACCATTTTATGGTCTGTATACCTCTCTGTTAGGAAATTTTGAATTGCCATGTAAAGAGTTAGATCAGTTAAAATAGCTCTAAGGATGTAATATTCCAAAGCAGAGACTATACAATAGTCTCTAAGTTTTGTGGTATGCTTTGTGATGAGAAGCAAGCAGTTTTGGAACCCATGCTAATATTGTTGTAACTTGAATCTCTGATCACATCGTTAAAGGGATCACTTAATTGCAATTAGTATTGGCTGGTTTCAGAGTAATTTCAGCAAGTTATTACATGTATTGCTTAGATTTCTACTATAGGGAAATCATTGTCTGATAAAGTGATGTGAGAGGGGAAAACTAAGAGAAATGGCATAGCACGAGGAGTGAAACTACTGCTCTGTCAGTCTCCCATGTGCCATTAAAAGCTAATTACTTGTCACTCCTTACCAAAAAATGGTGGAAGAAAAAGAAATACTGTCCAGAGGAGAGTGATGGAAGAGCTCCCCAACCTACATGCTGCTGTCTATTGTTAAGAAGGGTTGCAGATAATCCTTTCACCTGTTAGGGTAATGTATAACGTAGTTGGTGCTTCCTTGAGCTGATGATTGGTTGGTGCCCTGAAGTAGAGGCATTATTCCTCTCTTGATTCTTATGAAGAGAATTACTCATGTCCATTGACCTTTAACTGGAGTGTTTTTTAAAAGAAAACTACCTGGACAGAACATTTCTGCATATTCAAATGGTTTTAAATAGCTGTCAAAATCTCCTTTAAAATCTTGAAAGTCAGGGTTTTGGGTTGCTGTTCTGCTGTTCTAATGTCTTATGCAATAAAAAACTGCCTATAAATACAAAATTCCCTTCAGTTGATAGTAATTGTTGACAAATCAATATGAAACCTATATGAAAACATAGTACCCTTAAGTGATGGGGTATTGCTGTTAGCTTCAGTTGGTAAGGACACCATTGTGTAGATTTAAGACTCTCACAGTGGTTTCTTGCAAATCCATCACAATATTCACTGTGACACAACCAGAAATGTGTAATTTTGGGAACTGCCTGTCATTGCTATGAACTGTTTAAAAATGGAAGTGGTTTAATTTAAAAGACGTGTCAGAAACTACCTGGTATTTCTTAGCAGAATTTAGCTTTTGATGTATTGAGTTACTTGATTAATGAATTTATATAAGTTAAATGGGCATTGATAGAAGGACAAGCACCATAATGACTGAATGTTGATATGTAGTTAGGAAGCTTAGTGTATGGGTTTATTTAAATACTTGCAATTCCAATGGTATTTGCAGTGTGAAAATTGAAGCCTGTCATTGGGGAACTTGAGGATTATTTCAGGAATAACTGTTTTGGTACATATTTTTGAAGAAAAATCTGAAGTTTATTAAACTAAATTGAAAAAGATGATTCTTGTTTCCAAAATGGGAAAGTCTGTACAAAACCAAATCCAGATAATCCTCCATTTGTGGAGAATCAAGTCAGAGACTCTGCTGCATCTCTTGAACGCTTAGAGTGTCTTTGGAGAGTAGCGCTGGTTTGCTGCCTTGGTTGAAGAAAGAGAAACCTACTGCAGACAATCTTGTTTCTTTAGGGTGCTGTGGAAAGGGGTTGTGAGGGAACCATGTCATCAACTCTTGTCCAAAAAGAGTGGAACCCTGTTACCATTGTGGTTGCTGTTACTTTCTGACAGACTCAAGGGCTGTTTATGGTTCCCCTTATGCCTCCCACTCTTTAGAGACTGTGACTTGTTATGTTGGATTTTTTAATAGGAGTAATTTTTGGGTTTTTTAATATCTACACAGTATTTTCTGCAGAATACATTTAAAAGATGTTCAAGTGGTCTGCTCTATTTTTATGTATTGCACTGTAGAAAAAAATATTTTTCACTGACATAGACTGTAAAATAAACTTCTGTCAACTGCTTAGAAATGGAGCTTGATTTCTTTTTTTGTGCAGGCACAGAAATATGTGAACACTTGTCAGGAAATAGGCATTTAAGTAAAAAGAAAATCCACAAACTTAAACCTTCTTACTTTGTTATTACAGATAAAACGTGTTGGAAGATAAACCTTATGTTTTGGATCACTGTGTTTGGGTTTGCTGGGCTTTTTTCTTCTTTTTAGCTGGCCGTGTTGATACATTTCAAAAAGTTGAGACCAGTTTAATTGTCAAGGGAAAGACTTCATATTTCATAATTGTCTTCTCTGTCCCCTGTCACCTCTCAAGGTGCATGGATGTGTGGGGCTGAGAGCAGAGCAGCAAGGTTGCCCTTTGTGCGTTACTCCCACTTAGGAGCAATCTGCACTGTAGGTGCTGCAAACTAGAGCAGCACCTCCCATCCCTGTGCTGGAGGAGTGGATAGAGAACCAGGGATTTGCAGTTGTGAGCAAATACTGTTCCAGCTTTTCCTAGGTTAACTTTGAGAGTTTAGGAATACACAGGTTTTGGTGGTGGACTTTTTGTACTTTGGTTGTTTTTTGTAGTTTGTACCAGACTTCCTTTAACCAGCCCAGGTTCTGTTGAAGGGATTGTAAGATTCCCAGGAGCAGCAATACATTTGCACCTGTGTTTTTCATTCTTAGCAACTGCTTCACAGGAAAGTGTTTTCCAGCAACTGCTTCCAGGGGTCTTGTCTTGCACCAGACTCGTGTTTATGGACGCAGGGAAAGTTGGGAATTGTTGACTTTTCTGTTCTCTTACTATGATTTGTTCAGACTTCTCATTAGTAGAGCTTGGCTTTGAGGTCATAACTCCGAATTCAAATACCACCTGAGAAACTTTTTTCTCAAGATACTCAAGGTCCTTGTAAACCATGCTTTAAAGTTTCAAAAGACCTGCATGTTCTGGGATGCTTTAGTACTCACACCCAAAAGTATACAATCCAGAGGACAGATAAGGCAGATGATTGATGCAGTGTCACTTAGACTTTTTTTATGACATTCTTGGAAGGACAGGAGGTTCTTTCATGACCCTGTTATTGTTGCTAGCCAAGTGAGAAGTCAGTGTGGAGTTTGTGTATTTGTTGGTTTTTTGGTGGTTTGTTTTTTTGGGGGGGGTCTTGTGTGGTTTTTTTTTTTTTTATACTCTAGAAAAAGATGAGGGTTTTACATTTGGAAGGAAAAGTGATTTTTGTGGCTGACAAACACATGGGAGAAGGATAGTTTGGTCTGTTTGTGCTATGCTCATATAGACTAGGATAGCTCATCACACATGATCCATCCCACTGGATTCTTTGCTCCAAGTGTTACAGTTGCCTTGCTTCCTTTTCTAAGCCTTCTCGATTCTGTATGGTGAAGCTTCACATATGCACTTCTGTGGCACGTTTAGCTAACATCGAGTGTTGGAGATGTGTTTTCACTGCCTGCTTTTGGTGTATAATGAAGACTGGTTCTCTTTGGTTTTCTGGGAAAATTTTCTTCTCCCTAAAGGAAGAATATCAGTTGAATGCCTGAAATAACAAGTTGTATGGGACCAAGATAAGACTTCTCTTACTGAGGCTAATAGCTTCAAAAACTTCATCTCAGAGTTCTTTCTGTCCAGAGAATAAACCCTGATAGGGCTACTTTTCCAAATGACAGCAGGAGGTCTATTAAAATATATGCTACTATTTCTTCAAAACCTTGTTATTCATTTATAGTTCAACTGCTTATAATAGTCCAAAGTGTGCTTAGATGAGAACAGTGAAGTAACTTAGTCTTACTGCACAAGAACAAAGTTTATCAGTGGCAGAAAGAGAAATGCATTGGTCCCTTAAGGCTCTTTCTCCTATAGCTTGAAATAATTTTAACAGTAGCTATTATTTTGTGTCCATCTGGGCAACTGCCAGGGGCTGCTGCAGTTTATGTAGGAGGTTCTTTGCCATGTTAAATAACCTCAGCAAAGGTGGCAAAAAAAAAAGTGCTCATCACTAATCAGCATTGGGCCAACGCAAATGAGATTTCACCAGTCAAGGAGGGCAATGTCTGAAGGATGCTGAAGTACACTTGAACATGTAGGCTGACAGTAGTTTACTGAGGGGTAGATGATTTGCATTTCCAGGCCATTGACTTTTTATAAATGTAGAAATTGTATTGGGTCTGAGGAAAAAAGCTGGAACTGAGAGGGCTGACCTTCTCTGGGTTATTTTTTTGTTGGGATTTGTAATAGGATCAGTATTCAATTAGAGGTGATAAGAAGTCTTGTCACTAAGGGTATCTCTAGGTTTTAGGAATGTGAACTGCATAATGGCATAATTTATCTGCAGTTTATCATGATACTCCTTCAGTCTAACTAAAGAGGTCTATTATGAATATTAAGTTTCTGTTTGCCATTGGTTTCCATCTCTGAATTGTGAATACATCTCACAACTTTTCTGCAGCTATGCTGTGTGAGCAGTGCATTTTGTTTGCAGAAAACACTTGTCTCTGTGGTGTTTAAGTGGTCCCCATTAGAAGTAATGTCAGGATAAACAACGGGATTTTGGCCTCCAAGAACTGGGAGAAATGCTCTTTGTGTTGTTGTTGTTTGTCAAAGCTCCATGTTCCCAAATATTTCATAGGTAAATATAGATGTTAACTTTTTTTTTTCTGGTTCCTATGACCCTGTTACTGCCACTCAGGAGGAGGAATGGGCAGAATTCCAGTTATGTTTAGGAGCGTGGGGGGATTGTCTACAGTAAGTCTGTTATCACCTGCTTTTACCACCCTCCGTTCATGTAGCTGCATTGGGCTGTGCTCTGAACTGACAGAGATCTTGCCCTACCCCAGACAAGTTTTATGTGGAGGGGAAGGAGCAGCTGACATGGCAGAAATTCTGTGTGACAGTGCTGCCTGGAAGACCTTTTTACAGTAATGAACTGTAGGCTCATGGGTGCTGAATAAAACTGGTCACTCTCCATTCCTGTACAGGGGTGACTGAGACTGAAGGGCACACCAGTCACTTCTAGTACATTCCTTCTTGTAAGTCAGGAAAGACAGATTACTGTTTTACGAGGAATTAATAGTTTAAATTAATTAATCTCTTACCTCAAATTAAGACTTTAAAGTGTCAGTGATAAAGCTGACTCTTTAATTGCTTGCAGCTTTTATCTGATTTTAGATGACGCAAGTGTATGTTTAAATATGAAAACTTGGATATTTCATTCTTGGAGTGAACAAATTAAAATGTTCTCTAAATGACAGTTTTTTAAAGGTGATCTTGTAAGGAGTTTCGAGTCAAAATGACTTCTCTCTTCCTTTGGAATGTATTGGTACCCAGAAGACCCTTTACTAAGGAAGACGTATGTTTTTATGCAGGGAAATAAATGGAGATTGCTCCGGTTTTCTCCTGCTCTTTGCTGAAGCTGTTTTTTTCAGATCATGGAATGGTAAGGTTGGAAGAGACCTCAAGGATCAGCTAGTTCCAACCCCCTGCCATAGGCAGGGACACCTCCCACTAGTACAGCTCACTCAAGGCCTCCTCCAGCCTGGCCTTGAACACCTCCAGGGAGGGAGCAGCCACAACCTCCCTGGGCAACCTGTGCCAGTGTCTCACCACCCTCACTGGAAAGAACTTCCTCCTGACATCCAGTCTACATCTCCCCTCTGCCAGTTCAAACCCATTGCCCCTTGTCCTGTCGTTGCAGGACCTTGTAAATAATCCCTCCCCAGCCTTCCTGTAGGCCCCCTTCAGATACTGGAAGGCTACTATCAGGTCCCCTCGAAGCCTTCTCTTCTCCAGGCTGAAGAGCCCCAACTCTCTCAGTCTGTCCTCATAGCAGAGCTGCTCCAGCCCTCTGAGCATCTTTGTGGCCCTCCTCTGGACCTACTCCAACATTTCCATGTCCTTCCTGTGCTGAGGGCTCCAGAACTGCACACAGGACTCCAGGTGGGGTGTGATGAGAACAGAGTAAAGGGGCAGAATCTCCTCCCTTGCCCTGCTGCTCACACTGCTCTTGATGCAGCCCAGGACTCGGTTGCTGTCTGGGCTGCATGTGCACACTGCAGGCTCATGTTGAGCTTTTCATCAACCCAAACCCAGATGCTGGTGTTTAAGACTGTGCATTGTGCTCTCTTTACAGCTAAATTGTAGGGTTGAGGAGTTGACTATCTTTTTTTTTCGTTTGTTTGTTTTTTCCACAATGGCAGGCAGTCATTACCACCTCCTAAGTTTTAGCAAAAGCAGGTTTTAAACTGACTCAATTTGCCTTCCATTTTTATTTGTTGGCTTCCAGTGCCTTATCTGTTAATTTAGTCCATTAATCGTGGCACAAGTTAAGCCAGACCAGATGCATATTTATTTTTAAATTGTTAGCAAAAAATGGAGGTTCACAAGATAGGTTTCTTAAATACACAAAAGGGGCCTCTTGGATCTCTTTTAATCTCATGTGAAAGCAAGTGCAACAGAAAGAACTTAGTCAAGAGTTATAGGTTATTTGGTGAGGTACTTTGCATGTCTTCCTTGTTGCACTTTGACTTCTCTGTGTGTGTTTTAAACCCTGATACTGTTTCTGTATTCTTTATGTTTTGAAGTCACTCATCATAAAAACACAAATTATGTTTTGTGTGCCAAGGGTGATGGGCATGGGTTCCTGGTGTGGGAGGCCTTCTTGGGACCATGCTTCTCTCTGCTTGCTGCAGTGCTCCCTCTCCTGTTGGGATGACCTTTTGGCTGACACCAAGATATGAAGCATCTGGGTGTTTCTTTAGAGTCATCCTCTAGTAACAGCCCACCCATCTATGAAATTTTCTGTCCTACCTCTGGAAATGGTCCTTCTTTTATCTCAGTCAGGAAACTGAAAAGCAAAAAAACAATTTACCTTCACAAGTTTTAGGGTACAAAGTGTAAGTAATAATGCAAAGCAGATAAGACATTTGTAATTCTTTCACAGAATTTATTAAATCTAAAATTGTGATAGATGCAGGAGAAAAAAGAAACATGTAAATTGAAAACTACATCAAGAGGGGAGTTGGTGTGAGAAACTTTAGAAACTATTTTTGAAATAAAGTTTCATGAGTGTGCAGATAATAATTTCATCATGACCAAACCCTCAGTGCAAGAAAAACACTATCTTTGAAGAAAGCTCACTGATCTCCTTGAAGTTTTATTTAGGAGAGGATAAACTATACAAGAAGAATGAATACATTGCTAATGTAGAGTACTTCATTCTGTAGAAAGGACACTTGTTTGCTGGTTGTGGTGAAGCTGTCTCTCTTATCACTAACAGTTAACAGCATGGATTGCTCTTTAGAAACTTTGCAGTTCCAAAGTGTTTCTGGTGGTCCTCCATCTTAAAAGTACAGTGAATCTTGGCACGTACTTTCTATGACTTGCATCTGATCGATCTGCTACTTGGTAATTTTAGTGCTAGTCAGTGTGCTAAAGCCTTAAAAGTGGCTAAGACTGTTAAGTCTTTACTGTCAGCAGAATTTAGCAGGATAGTTAGGCTAAATTAAGAGATTCTCACAGTGTAACTTGCTTTGGGGAATATATGATTTTGAAGAACAAAGTGAATGAGGAGACTTGATAGTAGCCTTCCAGTATCTGAAGGGAGCCTACAGGAAGGCTGAGGAGGGACTGTTGACAAGGTCTTGCAACGACAGGACAAGGGGCAATGGGTTTAAACTGGCAGAGGGGAGATTTAGACTAGATATTAGGAGGAAATTCTTTACAGTGAGGGTGGTGAGGCACTGGCACAGGTTGCCCAGGGAGGTTGTGGCTGCTCCCTCCCTGGAGGTGTTGAAGGCCAGGTTGGAGGAGGCCTTGAGTGACCTGTGCTAGTGGGAGGTGTCCCTGCCTATGGCAGGGGGTTGGAACGAACTGATCCATGAGGTCCCTTCCAACCTTACCATTCTATGAATGCATGGCTCCCAGCTGCATGTGTATTGGGCAGGTTTGCCTGTGTTGACAGGTGAATACTTGTGAATAAACAGATTTTTTTACACTGAAGACAAGAACTGAAGTTTAAATGTTCAGAAGGTCAGCACAAAGTTGTGCCTGCATTTCTTGTCTGCTTGCATTACAGAGCATTGTTTGTGTATCCTAGCCAAATACTTCGATGGATAATGTTTTGGATACTGCTCACATTGGTTTCACCAATAAACTCACTAACACAATTTTGTATGTATTACATTAGTGTTTTTTTTTTTTTTTTTAAGTAACAACTAACCTTTTTTCCCTTTTAACTTCAGCAAAGGTGGGGCAGCAGTCTCACAAAGTTATTTGTTTGTTCTTTTCAGCGATGTTTTGGCACTGCCTATTTTCAAGCAGGAAGATTCCAGCCTTCCACAAGAAAATGAGACCAAGCATCCACCTTTCCAGTATGTTATGTGTGCTGCAACATCTCCAGCAGTAAAATTGTATGATGAAACTCTTACCTACTTGAATCAAGGTTGGTCTATGTATATACATTGCAGACATAACTATAGATGAATGCAGTTTGTGGAGCAAGTCTAAAACTGAAACTGTATTTCATGTTTTGACTTCTTCCCTGAAAAGGTTCTCAGCAGTGGAATCGGCTCCCCAGGGAGGTAGTTGAATCCCTGTCTCTGGAGGTGCTTAAAAGGCACAGAGATGGGATGCTGTGAGGGACTTGGTTTGGCAGCAGACTACATAGAGTTGGATAACAGCTGGATGTTATCTTAAAGGTCTTCTCCAACCAAACCAACTCCCATGATTCTCTGATACATGTAGATACATGTACCCACATCAAAAATGAGATGGAATAACTTACTCTTGTACTCCTGTCCAGCTCACAGCCCCATAGCTAGTATCTGTCACTTTCCACTTTAGAGTTGGGCTTTTTCTTTCTTTCAAGCAGGTGGTTGGTTTGTTGAGGTTTTTTTCTGCTATGTGTTCTGGTCTCCATTCCCCACCTCCCTTGATAAAATCAAGCTGACAGAGCTTTGGGAGACGAACTTCAGGCAGTAACAGCTTAAAATAGAAGACTAATTTTGCATTCCTGTTTACACTTCATTTGAGCAACCTGATGTGGGGCAAACCAAAAGCTAACTGAAGTATATGAAACACAAAATAGCTTAGAGCTCAGACTTTCCTGCTGACACAAACTTTCTTTCTCTGTAAAGGTCAATCCTATGAAATACGCATGCTAGATAATCGGAAGGCTGGAGACATACCAGAGATCAACGGAAAACTGGTGAAGGTGAGCTGAAGTTCTCTACATAGTGTTACTGAAAAATCTTTACTGTTGCTTGCATGTGAAAAAGAGTAGGTTTTAATCCTTTATTGCACTCTTGATTCGTGGAGGAAGGTAGGACCGGCTGATCTTGACACAGTGGAGCCTAATGCTTAGTTTTGGCTTATTTCAGGTTTACTGTGGATTATAAGTATACAGGTATGCATTTCCCCATTTCTCAATGGGTTGATTTAATCTAATTTTAGGTAACTAAATTCAAGCTAATCACTTCATTTTAGGATCTTTGGAAGAAATTCTTTAGTACCAGGGGGGTGGGACTCTGGAACAGGTTGCCCAGGGAGGTTGTGGATGCCTCCTCCTTTGGATTGTTCAAGGCTAGGCTGGATGAGGACTTGAACAACTTAGTCTAGTTGAGAAGCCCATGGCAAGGAGTAGGTGATCTCTAAGGTTCTTCCACTCTGAGACATTCTGTGATTCTGTGATTTCTTTTTTTAATAAATATTAGAAAACAAATTTTCTATTAATTTTATTACTTATCATTTTCTGTGAAATGTAACCATTTCCAATGGGGGAAAAAAGATCAAATTGTGTTCACCACTCTTCAGAATAAATGAAGTCTTTGTGTTTGTTTCCTAAAACAAGTTAGTGAGGCCTGTGTAGTCCTGATAGCGTAGTGTCCGTGTTGCTCAGCTCACTGCATGTAAGTTGTAGTGACCTTTAGAATACGAAATCAAATTTAATTCTCTATTGATTTTTTTACCACATTTGCAGTTACTTCCTGATGCTTGGTTCTATTCAGTGTTCTGGAATAGTTTGCGATACTGATGTTTGCCCCATTTTTTGCTTGTAAACATATTTAATTGCTTTGTGGCTATTTTGTAATGTTTCAATACTTTATCTTCAGACTGTTTCTAGACATACAGGAACTTTGTGGCTTGTTTTCTTTTTCATTAGAGTATCATAAGAGTTGTGTTCCATGACAGAAGGTTGCAGTATACAGAACACCAGCAGCTAGAAGGTTGGAAGTGGAACCGCCCTGGGGACAGACTTCTTGACTTAGGTATAATTGTTTCTATCTGTTGCTGCTCTATGGAATTCAGTTCCAAGGTGTAAATCGACCATGGGCACAGCTATGCTAGGGGTGGTGAAAAAACACAGTCCCATTTTCTGTGTGCTGCTTTCTCATGGTGTGTATTTCTGAATATAGATGCTTTTATCACTTTCACATTCCTTTAAAACCTGTAAGTGCTGCAGAAGTGAAATAGCAGCTATGCAACCTTAAGAGGTTTAGTAATCTTTCTAGTTTTGATTACTAAATGTTATGGTAATGAGGAGAACACAGACAGAAGTCACTGCCTGCAGTGCAGGATGGAAATGGCACCAATATGCTTTCTCTGTTTTGCATGACTTTATTTTAGGTGTAGAAGTTGTGCTTAGGGAGAGGGAGCAGTGGAATCAAAAACCACTCCCACACCCTTAACACTTTGTATGTTGAATCTACTAAGATTTTTTAGATCAGTCACAAGAAATGGTTTATAGGGTTATGGTCAAACCCCCAAAACCTGCATTTTCCCATTCTGCCTGTATTTGCTGATGTTAATCTTACCTTAATATTTACTTTTAATGCTTTCTTGGAATATGTTTATACTGAAATGTCCACTACTTGTTTTAATAGATATTCCAATGTCTGTTGGAGTCATTGATATCAAGACAAATCCAAGCCAGCTCAATGCAGTTGAATTTTTGTGGGATCCAACAAAATGTACATCTGCTTTTATTCAGGTTTGAAACTTTACTTGACTGGATGTCTGTGTTTGGTGCTTTTCAGGTCCCACAAACAGTATATTTGTACTATGAAGCTTCTCACTTTCTGATTTGTGGGAGAACCAGCTTTGTGAAAAACACAGGTTCATGGTTCTCTATGGGTCTCTAGTTAGATTTTTTTTTTTCCCCCCCCACCTTGATTTGGGTTTATGAGAGTGACTTTTGAAACTAATTTAAATAAAAGGCTCTTTGAAGAAAACTGTCATGGTTAAAATATTTAATTATAGAATTATAGTTCTCTAAGTAGTGTTACTTCTAGTTGTGAGTTTGTTTCAGTTGAGAGGCCCCCCTGTCCTAGTGGTGAGCTTCAGCAGAGCCTTGCCTTGAGGACAGAATATGAGAAATAAAGTGCTACCAAAAGGGTTTTAAATCAGAGACATTTCTCACTAGGTCAGCAGTTCTTTCTAGTGTAGTATTTTTNGAAGGTAGGACCGGCTGATCTTGACACAGTGGAGCCTAATGCTTAGTTTTGGCTTATTTCAGGTTTACTGTGGATTATAAGTATACAGGTATGCATTTCCCCATTTCTCAATGGGTTGATTTAATCTAATTTTAGGTAACTAAATTCAAGCTAATCACTTCATTTTAGGATCTTTGGAAGAAATTCTTTAGTACCAGGGGGGTGGGACTCTGGAACAGGTTGCCCAGGGAGGTTGTGGATGCCTCCTCCTTTGGATTGTTCAAGGCTAGGCTGGATGAGGACTTGAACAACTTAGTCTAGTTGAGAAGCCCATGGCAAGGAGTAGGTGATCTCTAAGGTTCTTCCACTCTGAGACATTCTGTGATTCTGTGATTTCTTTTTTTAATAAATATTAGAAAACAAATTTTCTATTAATTTTATTACTTATCATTTTCTGTGAAATGTAACCATTTCCAATGGGGGAAAAAAGATCAAATTGTGTTCACCACTCTTCAGAATAAATGAAGTCTTTGTGTTTGTTTCCTAAAACAAGTTAGTGAGGCCTGTGTAGTCCTGATAGCGTAGTGTCCGTGTTGCTCAGCTCACTGCATGTAAGTTGTAGTGACCTTTAGAATACGAAATCAAATTTAATTCTCTATTGATTTTTTTACCACATTTGCAGTTACTTCCTGATGCTTGGTTCTGTTCAGTGTTCTGGAATAGTTTGGGATACTGATGTTTGCCCCATTTTTTGCTTGTAAACATATTTAATTGCTTTGTGGCTATTTTGTAATGTTTCAATACTTTATCTTCAGACTGTTTCTAGACATACAGGAACTTTGTGGCTTGTTTTCTTTTTCATTAGAGTATCATAAGAGTTGTGTTCCATGACAGAAGGTTGCAGTATACAGAACACCAGCAGCTAGAAGGTTGGAAGTGGAACCGCCCTGGGGACAGACTTCTTGACTTAGGTATAATTGTTTCTATCTGTTGCTGCTCTATGGAATTCAGTTCCAAGGTGTAAATCGACCATGGGCACAGCTATGCTAGGGGTGGTGAAAAAACACAGTCCCATTTTCTGTGTGCTGCTTTCTCATGGTGTGTATTTCTGAATATAGATGCTTTTATCACTTTCACATTCCTTTAAAACCTGTAAGTGCTGCAGAAGTGAAATAGCAGCTATGCAACCTTAAGAGGTTTAGTAATCTTTCTAGTTTTGATTACTAAATGTTATGGTAATGAGGAGAACACAGACAGAAGTCACTGCCTGCAGTGCAGGATGGAAATGGCACCAATATGCTTTCTCTGTTTTGCATGACTTTATTTTAGGTGTAGAAGTTGTGCTTAGGGAGAGGGAGCAGTGGAATCAAAAACCACTCCCACACCCTTAACACTTTGTATGTTGAATCTACTAAGATTTTTTAGATCAGTCACAAGAAATGGTTTATAGGGTTATGGTCAAACCCCCAAAACCTGCATTTTCCCATTCTGCCTGTATTTGCTGATGTTAATCTTACCTTAATATTTACTTTTAATGCTTTCTTGGAATATGTTTATACTGAAATGTCCACTACTTGTTTTAATAGATATTCCAATGTCTGTTGGAGTCATTGATATCAAGACAAATCCAAGCCAGCTCAATGCAGTTGAATTTTTGTGGGATCCAACAAAATGTACATCTGCTTTTATTCAGGTTTGAAACTTTACTTGACTGGATGTCTGTGTTTGGTGCTTTTCAGGTCCCACAAACAGTATATTTGTACTACGAAGCTTCTCACTTTCTGATTTGTGGGAGAACCAGCTTTGTGAAAAACACAGGTTCATGGTTCTCTATGGGTCTCTAGTTAGATTTTTTTTTTTCCCCCCCACCTTGATTTGGGTTTATGAGAGTGACTTTTGAAACTAATTTAAATAAAAGGCTCTTTGAAGAAAACTGTCATGGTTAAAATATTTAATTATAGAATTATAGTTCTCTAAGTAGTGTTACTTCTAGTTGTGAGTTTGTTTCAGTTGAGAGGCCCCCCTGTCCTAGTGGTGAGCTTCAGCAGAGCCTTGCCTTGAGGACAGAATATGAGAAATAAAGTGCTACCAAAAGGGTTTTAAATCAGAGACATTTCTCACTAGGTCAGCAGATTTCCTTCTAGTAGTATTTTTATTATTTATGTATTTTATATTCAGGGCTATTGAATGGGTTCTTTGGAAATTAGTATCTAGATAGAAAGTTTAGTTTTACATTAGAACTTCTAGCTTTTGTTTAAGATCTTTTTTATTAAAAATGAGAAGGTATTGATATAGAATGGTAAGGTTGGAAGGGACCTCAAGGATCACCTAGTTCCAACCCCCTGCCATAGGCAGGGACACCTCCCACTAGTACAGGTTACTCAAGGCCTCATCCAACCTGGCCTTGAACACCTCCAGGCAGGGAGCAACCACAACCTCCCTGGGCAACCTGTGCCAGTGTCTCACCAACCTCACTGTAAAGAACTTCCTCCTAACATCCAGTCTAAATCTCCCCTCTGCCAGTTTAAACCCATTGCCCCTTGTCCTGGCATTGCAAGACCTTGTCAGTAGTCACTGAAAATTCTGTAAGGAAGCAAAAAAATAATTAGCAACACTGTTCAGTGAGGTTCATCATAACTCTTGGTTACACAGAGTTTCTTCTTAGATATCTTTTAAGGGTATTTCTACCTTACACCCATTCTGATGTAGCACTTGAGGCAATTACATACATTAAAAAAAAAATTAAAAAGTTTTCTGACTTCATATACAAATTGTTGATACTTGAAAATACTGAGATCTCACATGAGATTAAAACCTCTTCCAGTCAGTGACTTTCTATAGCTTTGATAATTAATACTTATTGCAAGAAACCCTGAAGCTTTTCCTAGCTGTTGTGCATTGGGCAATAGTGCCTTGGAAAAGTCTTTGCTCTATTGATGATAGGTATTTTTGTCACCCACCTATTTTCTTAAGATTCATTGAGTTCTCATTAATAAAAATCTTTAAATAAAAGAGTAATAAAAATCTGCTTTTTGGAGAGGTTTTGGTAACACACTTGTTTCCTCCCTCTTCTTTGTCACTTCAAGTATGATAATTTTGGCTTCATTTGCATGGACTTGAAAAGGAACAAACCTTTAGTAATGCAAACTTGGTCCTGAGATAGGCTGGGTGATTTGTTACTTGTCCTTAGAAAATGTACACCATGTTGGTAAGATTAATGTCCAGAGTGCTTCTGAGACTTCTTTTTGTTTGGTACCTGGTTTTTTTTTCCAGGTACATTGTATCAGCACTGAATTTACACCTCGTAAACATGGAGGAGAGAAAGGAGTTCCTTTTAGGATTCAGGTTGACACATTTAAGCAGACTGAAAATGGAGAATATACAGATCATCTGCATTCAGCCAGCTGTCAAATCAAAGTTTTTAAGGTAATAGTAGAAAACAGATCCTTAATAAGTCTCTCCAAAGCTCCAGTAAAGATGTGAGACATCTTTATATTACTGCTTGATTTCTGATATCAGATTTGAGTTATAAAACCTGTTTTCCACTTGCATTCTTGTTTATGTAACTGTTCATTTTTAGCCAAAAGGAGCAGACAGGAAGCAGAAAACAGACAGAGAAAAGATGGAAAAGAGAACTGCACATGAAAAAGAAAAGTATCAGCCTTCATATGACACCACAGTTCTTACAGAGGTAAGAAACCAGTATTTTGTCTGCTGACTTAGGAGGAAATACATAGGTACAGCATATTGCTTAGCTGCAGTGTTGGAAGGGTTGGGGAAGAATTAGTGCTACACAAAGATGAACTTTTCTATTTGACAAACTTGTCCAGTGAAAAGCAACATTAAATTTTAAGATTTTTTTTGTTTAGTAAGCTCTCACTTAGGTACTTGATAGATGCGTGTATTAAAACACACCAAGACTGAACAGTATTTGACTGACTGGACTGAACCCTAGAGCAAGTCTTTCGGTACAGATCTAAAAATCTTGCAACTGAAAAGCCAAAAAAAGAGAGGGGGGAATCTAGAATTTATCTAATCTGCCAAATCTGAGTTTCAAAGTCTGTTTTTTGGAGATGACAGAGTTTAAGGCCAGAGCCTCAGCAGGCCTTTGCGTTTTCTTTTTGTTTAAGTATCACTGAGCTCTATGCAGTTTTCTAAAGATTTCACAAGTTTTTAAAAGGCTTTTAGATCTTTCCACACTGTATAACGAAAAGAAATTGATCCCAATCTTTGGTGTTTGTCCAGATGAGGCTTGAGCCTATAATTGAAGATGCAGTTGAACATGAGCAGAAAAAGTCCAGCAAGCGGACTTTGCCAGCAGACTACGGTGATTCTCTGGCAAAGCGAGGCAGTGTAAGGGACTTCTGCTTACCTTTTCATTGTGCAAGATACCTTGTGCAGTGTTAGATATAGGAGAAACTTCCATTCTATAAAGTAAAAATATTTTGATTGCTGTGTCTTAATTTTATTCACTTTGATGTACACCAATTGCTCCATGTTTGCTTTCAGCAAAGGAATCCTTCCTAAATCTAACACTTGAACTGTTGCAGAGGGACTGTGTAACTTTCAAAAGCCAACAGCTTTCCTTTTACATGATTTTAACTGAAAGAGCATTTTGCTTTCCTATTTGTGTGTAATTAGTGGAAGTAAGAAGAGTGACATGTAGTGTTGTTTTCTGTATTTGTACTCACATTCAACCTAAGTTTCCATGTCCCTCAGTGTTCTTAAAACACCATTTAGTGTTGATCATTACTGACTTTTTCTTCAGCCATCTACGTACTGTGCTCTAAGCAGGTTAATGCAGCTCAGAAGAGTCAGCATTTCTTCACAGTGCTGGTAGGCTAACCCTCCTAAGTGCTCCCAGAATGAATCTAACTTACATGCTGCACAACCTTTCTGGCAAGGGTTAGCATTTCAGATTTCTTAAATGCTGTTTCATAAGCTGTCGGTGCCACTCACCTTAACTTTTTAGATGAGAAAGGATTCTGCATTTTCCACTTGCCAAGTTTAAGTGTCAATTATTCAGGTTACTGTAGAAAACCATTACTTGAATGTTCTATGAACAGGCCATTGTGCTGACAGCTTTTCCCCAGCAGCACTCAGGCAGTGACTGTCTGACTCTTGTCTCTGAGGCATTTTTTTAGTTTGTATTTATGATCTGTGAAAGTCATGTATACTTCTAGATGTAACCTTTCTGATTCCTTAGCAGTGCAGACATTTCACTTGTTTCAGAGTTGGAGGTACAGACAGGAGAAAAACAGGATTTTATCACTTACAAAGTGTATCTGAGGCAGCTGCTGAAGCTGGTTCTTGGAGGAATTTCTGCTTCCCCTCCAAAACGTGCTCTCCTCTTTCTGGTTTTCTGTTTTTTTTTGGTTGGTTGGGGTTTTTTGTGTGTTTTGTGTTGTGGGTTTGTTTTTTGGTTTGTTGGGTTTTTTTTGTTTTGGGTTTTTTGGTTTGCTGGTCTTTTGTTGGTTTGGGTTTTGTTTGTTTGGGGGGTGTGTTTGTTTGGTTGGTTTGGGTATTTTTTATATACTTCATTGAATAATTGATGTTTATAGGAAGAATAGAAAGAGGATTTTTTAAAGAGACATGACAAATGCCTTGTCCAGAATAGGACAAACTGTAGCCTGACAATGTCTGGTTTTAATGTCACATTAATTGTAGCAAAGGAAAATGGAGATAGAATAGGTAGTACTGGCTATGGCTTTCCCAAAGGACACAGTGGAGACCATGTGTGTGTGTGTTTGTTTCTCCCTTCTTGCTTTGGATGAGGATGACAAGGGGCAATGAAGCTGATGAAGGGTCTAGAAATGAGGAGTGACTCAAGGAGCTGGGATTGTTTAGTCTGGAGGAGGCTGAGGGGACACCTTGCTCTCTATGACTGCCTGAAAGGAGGTTGTAGTGTGGTGGAGTTCAGTTTCCTCTCACAGAATGATAGGGGCTGGAAGGGACCTCAAAAGGTGGTCTAGTCCAAGCCCTCTGCCAGAGCAGGATCACCTATACCGGATCACACTGGAATACATCCAGGCAGGTCATGAGTATCTCCAATGTCCTCCCTAGTATCAAGTGATAAAACAAGAGGAAATGCCTTCAGGTTGCACCAGGAGATGTTTAGATTGGATATTAGGAAAAAATTCTTTCCTGAAAGAATGGTCAAGCATTTTAACAGGCTACCCAGGGAGGTGGTAGAGTCACCATCCTTGTGGGCGTTCAAAAGACGTGAAGACCTGATGCTTAGTGGGCATGGTGGTGTTGGACTGACAGTTGGACTTGATGATCTTGGAGGTCTTTTCCAACCTTAATGATTTTATGACCCACAGAGATTTTGTTACACCAGCTGTGTGCAGCTTCCCAGCTCTCCTCTTCGTGCATCTGACTGCTCCTGGTTTGTATTTGCCCTTAATGAGATGCTGCCTTTGGATCATGTGGTCAGTTTGTTGAGACTGTATAGAACCGTGAAACGTTTCCAGCCTTGGTATCATCTGCAGCTTTAACACAACCTGTTCCATCATAACAATTATTAGAAAAATCATGGGAAATCACTTGGCTCATTAAAAATACCATGAAATGCTACTTTTGCTGTATTCATAGTGAAACCATAGTAATCACTATGCACTCCCCAAGTGTTGGCTTTAACTACATAAATTGAGTGTACAATATGTATGTTTGACTTAGAAAATCATGTCTGGTCTGTTGCTTGAAGGCCAACTCATCAGTCATTTTCTCTTCAGACAGACATATCCTTGTGAGCCTTGTAAATGTGGACAGAGGATGATGCATGCTTCTACTTAGAGCAGTTCTGTCCTTGCAAATCTGTCCTTCTAGATGTAGCCATCAGAATATTTGCCTCTTCCCAGACTCGCCTCATATGTGCAGAGACGTTTCATGTGTGCAGTACAGCTGTTACTGAGGGCTGTAGATGCAAACACTAAAGACTTACTTTTGAGTAAGAGAATTGACACTTTTAACATATTATGTCTTTATATACAATGGATCTTGTACTTCATCTGTCCTGGGAATGTGACTGTGCTACAGAAGGAAAACAGAATTATTTAGAGTGTATCTTTGTGACAAAACTGGGAGTGTTGGCTATTTCTTAGCCAGTGCTACTTCCTAAATGCCCAGACTTCTTTTTTGGGGGGTAATCTTTTCTTGAATTCCAGAAATGTAGGTCAATTCAGTCTACAGTTCTTTTTAAAGCTGGGTATTGTTACCTTCCTCCTACACCTCACATATTATATAGGATTCCTTCCCTTTGGCATCTCATTTTGTATGTTGGCTGGTTTTTATTTTGCCTCTCCTGCATCCTACTCTTCTGCTACTTTATTTGCTGGATACTTCTAATTTTGTTGGGGTTTTTTGGGTGGTTCGGGTTCAAGGTTTTGTTCTATATGACTTTTTTCTGTCTTAGCCACAATCTGACTTGGACAGGTTGGTCTCTTCCTGTGTTTGAAAGCATTGAATCTCATGTCTTTTTAGTTTAGCTCATATGGGATTCTAGGAGTTTGGTGTAGCTTCCTTTCTGGATGGTCATTCTACTCTAGTCTTCTTTGCTTAGAAAGAATCTCTGGTTCTTATTGCCATCATCCATCTTTTCCTTTTAATTCATTTTCTGAAGAATGCCACCTGGATAAGACTCTTCCATTAGTCCTTTTTATTCATCTGATGTTCCAACATTCAGAGCATTCACTGCAGTTTCTGCAGTATTTGTCTCAGTGCTTTCCAGCCTGTCAGATGCAGTTCACAACGTGTTGAGCCTGCCTCTTGTGCTATGGAGCCTTGTAGAGATAAAAGGCTACAACCTAACACTGCCTTCTGGACCTCAGAGCAGATGTTTATGTACTGGTGACCTTCATCCAGGGCCGTTTTCTCAAGGAGACACTTTATTTTTTTTCCTCTCTTCCAAATATATAGAAGCTAGAGGTTATCTAGGGAAAAAAAGAGATTAAAACCACACCAGATTGTTTAAACTGCTTTTGATTTGAAAAAACAGGCAAATTTGTACTGTGATAATTGGGGTATTTGCACTTTTTTTGGGTTGTTTTTTATGTTAGTATATAAAATATGTCACAAACCAGACTATCTAAAGGTGCAGTTTTATTCAGCTTGGTGAAATGTTCATTTTTTTGCAGAGACAGCTGATTGTAGGGCATGTGAAGGCTTAGAAGACTTCCAGGTATAAATACTGAAATGGGAACATTAAAAGATTGGGACAGCAGTTAAATATTTTCTCTGAGTGGGTTTATTTTTGAATCTAAAAGAGGCTGTAAGAGTCAGAAAGTGGAGCTGGAACAAAACTAATTTATTAACATAAGCACAGAGTAATCCATCAATTTGTTTCACTTCACTTCTCTCTCTACTTCATATAGCAGCACCAGCATACAGGATATGTATTGTGGGTGACTTCACATTTTGAAGGTAGCTTCTTCTGCACTCAGAATCATCTGGTTTATATGAGCAGAAGTTTTGCTTTTGCTAACACTAAGGGCAGGTGTCTGGGGCAAGAACTTGTGTTTTACAGGTTCCTTGAAAAACCTCTGTCCCCCTGTATGATACAAGTGCTGTCCTGGTCTCTAAAGGGTGATGCTGTGTATCCAACTACAATTTGGAGAACAAATGTTTTGTTTTCATGCTGATATGGTATTTGAATGTAGTAAGGACCTATTACAAGCTCTTTGTAAAGCATGAATTTAGGCATATTCAGATAGATTGGATGTAAGAAGGGAAGTGACACCAAACAATGGCTTGGGATATTTTTGCAGTTCTTCAGATGCTGGGAATCTGAGTTTAAATGCTAAATATCCTGAGTCTGAAAAGTCAGACTTGGGAAGATTTCCTCTTTCTAACTCAGTAAAACCATTGGTCAGCACTTTGTAACTTCAGTCATGTTCTATACAAAGGATGCTAGAGGTGAAACCAAGATAATCTTCTCCTTTTCAAGAATTAATCAGTGTTTGAAAATTAAGGCATCATTTCCAGAGCACACTTGTGTCAGTGTACCTAGTAGCAGAGGACAGATAGACCTGAGTCCTCAAAGCCAGCTTCTTTGAAAATCCAGCAGTATGTATTCATTACTTCTTACAGGTAAAGACACAGTGTCAGTCTCATCTCTGCTCTGTGATGGTTTTTTATAGAGATGGATGCTTCCTCATGACAGAGTAGTATTTTTCTCTTAAGTTTATACCCAGTGGTAGGAACTTCTGAACTGGTATCATGACCTTGTCATGTCTCTGGGTTAACTGAGTTTTGGGCAAGGAGTATGTCCAGCAGGTCAAGACAGGTGATTCTGCCCCTTTGCTCTTGTCAGATCCTATCTCCAATGCTGCATCCAGTTCATGTGTCCCCATCATAAGGACACAGAGCTGTTGGAGCAAATCCAGAGGGCCACAAAGATAATCCTCTGCTGTGAGGATAGGCTGAGGGAGCAGGAGCTGCTCAGTCTAGAGAACAGAAGACAAGCATGACCTTGGAGCTACCTTCAAGTACCTGAAGGGATCCCACAGGAAGGCTGCAGGACTTTTCACAAGGGTGCTTAGTGATAGGGCAAGGGGGAATGGTTTGAAGCTGAGGGAGAGTAGGTTTAGCCTGGATCTTTGGAAGAAGTTACTCAGTGTGAGGGTGGTAAGGCTCTGGAATAGGCTACCCAGGGAGGTTGTGGATGCCTCCTCCCTGGGGGTGTTCAAGGCCAGGCTGGATGAGGCCTGGAGCAGCTGAGTGTAGTTGAAAGGCAAAGCTGCCCATGGTGGGGAGGTTGGAGTACATGATCTTAGAGGTTCCTTCCAACCTAAGCCGTTCTATGAAATATCCTGAGTGACCAGAGCACAAGTCTGTGAGGCCCAGCCACTTGTCCCTGCAGACAGTTTCAAGGAAGCCAAACCACACTTCCTGTGATCCATTCCCCCCATCACCCCCACTCCCCCGTCCTCAGTCATAGTGCAGGATGTTGGAGAGCACATCCCTGCTTGGGCTTGTTAGTGTTAATGTGTTTGATGTGCAGGCATTGATCTTACCCTGTTCTGAACCTGATGGGCTTGGGAAGCGTGGGACAGTGTGTGGTGGTGTTACCTAGCTGATTCAGTCTCCTCAATGGATAGTAGTTACACCTTTGCTGGAAGGGGAAGCAAGGTAGGAAAGTGGATTGGGGTTTTCTTTTTCAGTACTACAAGTGTGCTTCCTCCTGCACTTCAGCTGGGGAGTTGTGTTGAAACAACTTCAGCTGAAGGGCACAAACATGACCTGCAGTACAACCTTGGAAGTGGCTCAGAAGCTGTCCTCTAACACCAGTGCCTTTTCCCCTGCTCCAGAACTGGGATAGATGTTGAACAGAATCTTGTGGTGCAGGAGCGCCTGAGGATGTACAGTTTGTGTCTGTGTGTCCAAATAAACACCTGGCCTTAAAACCTAGGGAGAGACTGTCAGGAAATCAATGAAAATTAATTCCACCTTCAGAATGTTTCAGAACCACAAAGTTAAGGTGTAGGCTGTGCTGGGGAGCTTGCAGTGCTACTGACAAGGGAAGGCTGGAGCCCAGCACAGAAATGGTGTTCTCACTGAGGATGGCAGCTGGCTTGGCACTCATTTACTGTTTTCCCCAGATACTGAAAAGGTTTTTCAACACAAAATTGTTGAAACATGTTTCCATTAATATTAGGTCATACTTGTTGCTCTCCCTACTCCTCCCCCACAAGGCTACAGATATGACACTGCAAACTTCCTTACAGGGTATTTAGTTGGCACATGCCAAGTATGTCAGAAACCTTTGTTGTCTTAGCGTACTTTTATCTTCAGCATCTTGCTTGTTTTAATCCCGTTTGTGTTTGAACGTACCCAAATCATGTTTGGTTTTGATGTTTTCTTTAAAATGGTGGATTTGCAGTGGTTATTTGAAACCCTAAAACCTACTCTCCATTTGAAGGGCTTTATCAGGATTGTTTAAGAAAGTATCCCAAAGAGATTGACTCAGCTGAACAGCTGGGCTCATCGTATGCTTGTGATGTGTCAAAAATTCCAGTTTGCCAAGCAGGTTAGAGACAGCAGGACCTGCAAGCATCATTCAGTCCTGCAGTAAACTAATAAAAACTTGAACATTTTTACTGAAAATATAATTTTTGTTTAATTGCTGTTAGGGGAGATATGTTACATTTACTCCCGAGGTGGGGGAAAAAAAAAATCTAGCTTCTGAATTTTACTTGCTACTGCTGAGCAGCTGCTGTGCCTTGTAAACAGCTCCTTCATCCCCTGTAAGATGAAAGAAGGTTGCTTTTTTTCAGCAGATGGCTTGGGGTGGGTCAGTTGGATGGTTTTAAACTAAGTAATTGCTACAGGTCTTCTATCAGGTCCACACTGATGCCTGCATTTTGTTAACAGCAGACAGTATAGATGGGAGTCTTCATGAAAGAAAAGATAGGACTCATTTTTACCTGGAATCTCTGCATGTAGTATGTGGGATGGAGGGCATCTTTTATTTGGAATTACAAATCAGAATTCTCTGTGGATAAAACCCTGGTTTTAAGTGAAAGAAGTGTGCATCAGAGTGAAAATGTATTGTCCAGAGAAACTTAAGTTTTAATTCTTTACCTTCAGTGCTCACCATGGCCAGATACTCCCACAACATTTGTAAACAACAGTCCTACTCCTGCTCCAACTTTTACCTCTGCTCAACACAACACCTACAGTGTCCCAGACAGGTAGGTTTCTTTACTGTACCCTAGTTAGAGGTTACATTTTTAAAACCAATCTTATTCAAAAGTGTTTTCTGCTTCATCTGGGGATAGGAGGTTGCTTTGACCCATGTATTTATTTGAGAGCTTGACCCTTGCACCATGGGATTCCATTAGTGTCACTACTTTTGCTTTGATTGTTTCCTTTCTTACTCTAGACTGTTGAAAACTTTTCCTGTCTGTTGTCCCACAGCAAACCTTTAACCTTTTAACTGTTCTGGCTTAGTCCTTCTCTATGGACACTGTTTAGCCTTTTACAGTCAGAACAGTCTCAGTTCCCCTCAGAACCAGTTAATACAATTTGCAAGAGAAAATAACCTCCGCAGTCATCTTTACAGGCTGCTCAACAGGTGTTCTGTTGGTGAAAACATTTTGTATTGAGGCATGATTTACAGTGTTACCTATTTTGGGGGGTTATTTTTCAGCAGAGCTTAAGGATTTTGCCTAATAAAATTCTGGTAATACTTTTTTTTTTTTTTTTAAAATCCGTAGCAATTCTTCCTCCCCAAATCACCAAGGAGATGGAACCTCTCAAGGGTCTGGAGATGTGAGTATTTGCTTTCTGGTATTGGTTATGGTTATATTTGTAGCTTTGTGTCAGAACACTTGATTTATGTGTACCTTGGCATTCATAGGTACTGAGAAGTGTTTGACTGGAGGTTATTTTTCAATGGTTTGAGCTTTTTTTTTCAAATCTAAATTAAATCCAATCTTCTTTCTTACAGCAGCTTCATCCTTCAGCCACAATCCAGGAAACTCAGCAATGGTTGCTCAAGAATAGGTTTTCCACCTATACAAGGCTTTTTTCAAATTTCTCAGGTATCTCTAGTTTACTACTTTATGTGGAACCTGTCTTCATGGCTGTGTGGGGGAATAATTCTCTGAAAACAGTACAGCATCAATATTCATAGCAACTTGCCAAGTTGCTTATTCAGTGTGCATTGGGAGGCATTTATTCTCCGGTTTGTTTTGTACAAGCTCAGCCTAGCACCCAAAAGTAAAGCCAGCTTCTTTTTGCATGAAAGGAGTTCACAAAATCATTGTAACCTTGACTGCTCCTTGGAGATAAAGGAGCAGCTCTGGGGAGCCAGGCTGGCTGCTCTGCTGTGCCCTCCCCCAGTGGCAGGCAGCTGCAGGAGGCTGCGCATTCCTCTGCTGCCGCTTTGGGTTTGACCTCTGCTGCTCATATTACCACTGCTACACTGTCCCAGTAAACTCCAATGCCAAATTCCTGACAGAGACTCTGGGAAAAAACTTGCAAAGGAGGAGTTCTTTTTTATGACCATCTTTAAAGAAGTCAAGTATTAGCTGGCTGATAGGTTTTCATTGAAGCAACAGATGTGGTATCTATAGCTTCTATTACACTTCCTTAGGTGTGGGGCTTTTGTTGCAGTGTTTAAGGGCTGTGGTGACCCTTTATAGTTACTGACTTTCCCCTAGGCATTCCTAGATCATCTGTGGAGTACTTTTACAAGTAGGCTATCTTATCTTTTGTTAATTCCTTGTCCTCCCATTCCCCTATTACAGTGACTGACCTGTCAGATTGTTCTTTGTTGACACCCATGCTGCTCCTCAGAAGGATCTTTCCTTCCATTTTAGGTTTAGATTTGCTTACTGTCTGTCATTGAAGCTTCCCCTCCTAAAGTAAATGTTTTGGAAAGAGCTGTCTTCACAGACCACTTATTCCCAGGATCACATTAAAAAAAAAAAAAATCCCAATTGCTTTTGGGTGGCAGTATCCTACAATGTGGATTTACACCAGAGGCTGCTGATGGACTGGTTTGACTACACTGCTGTAGCTATGCCAGCCTGTAGCAGTAGCTTCTATAAATGAGAGCATTGTAATGACTGAAGGGTAGAGAGGATATGATGCATTGTTGACTACCTGGGACAATTCATCAAGTGAGGAATCATCAAATATCTTTGCTGTGTTTAAAATACACTGACCTTGGGTGTCAGTTAACACTTTTGAGTCGTTTAAGCCATTGTCTGCATGTGGAAGAGCCCTGTGTGCATACAGAAACTGCTTCTCTGACACATTTGGCACTTTCTCAGAGCTGTGAGCACCATCAGCTGGCACTGACCACCTCTGGGGGAGGTTGTTTTTCTGGTTCTGGATGCTGCTTGCCAGAGTCCATATCAAGAATGGTGGAGTTTGTTGTTCTTGGTTAAAAGGAAGATGCAATTTTAGTTTCAACAGTACAGATGTTGTGAAATAATCTCTATCAAATCCTCCTGTGTTTGTCCAGGTGCTGATTTATTAAAGCTGACAAGAGAAGATCTGGTACAAATCTGTGGTCCTGCTGATGGCATTCGGCTCTACAATGCACTGAAATCCAGGTAACCTCTGTGGTGTCTCTGTGGCTGGTGGGGTTTTGCTTTGCCCAGAACTGACATGCCAGGAGAGGCCTAGCTGCCAGTGTGAGCTGCCACCCATCTATGCCTTCAGGGCAGGCCCCAGAGATGTGGTTACTGGTGAGCTCAAAGGTAGCCTGCAACAGTGGTACCAGTGCAGTCAGGCACTGCTGATCTCTTGGCAAGAGGTAGGTTGGCAACAGATGGATTTGTTGCCAAGAGACAACTTCTCATTTAGGGGAGGAAAGAACAACAGCTGAAAGGTTTAAGGTCACAGGTGCTGAGTGCTAACACAGACAGCATCTGATTGAAAGGGTGTTTGTGGCCACTGGCCACAGGAATTGTCACTGTTACACAGTAGCTGCATTCCAGGATTCCCACAAGCAGCACCTTGATGTACTCAGAACTCTGATTGTAGTAGCACCTGAGAGCCCACTGAACACTGTTGTGATTTTGATTTCTTTTGCTCAGTGAAGGAAAACATTTCAAGTGTACCAAGAGCATAGCAAATCCACCTCAGTGGCCTGTCAGCTTCTGTATTTCCTGGGCAAGAAACCTTTTCTCTGACACTGATCTCTGCCTTGCAGGTCTGTTAGGCCCCGGTTAACAATCTACGTCTGCCAAGAGCCATTGAGGAGCATAGAACTGGAAAGACAAGACGCAGGCAACGGCGATAGCAGCAACGGTGCAATATACGGTAGGGAGCAGGGGGACTCTGGGAGCACCATTGCTGGCTCTTAACAAGTCTATGCCAAGAGAGGTGAAAAAAGAGCAGTGCAAAGGTTGCTTTGCTGCTCTACAAACAGTGCAGGGGTTTGTTCTCGGGACAGCATTGCTGTTCTAGCTGCATGCTGTCAGCAGAACCTTAAAAAAACTCGAGGTTAAATAACTGATTTTTTTTGTATCCATTGATAAACCATAACTGTAGTTACATGGTAATTAATTAAGAAGCTCTCAAATTACTTTTGCTGTGTTGTTAGAGGCAGAGTAATGAGCAGACCAGTGCAGCTGGTCTGTGAAAGCTACATGCCTACAGATCACTTTCTTCCCCGTTTTCTGCTACGTTTTGCTGTCGTTTTCTTTGCAACTCAATTAAAACTGGTGGGGAAAACAGCCAAGTGGTGCATGGGCTTATGGGTTTAGTGTGGCTGGTTCTCCTGATAGCTCCTGTTTCAGCACAGATGGGGACTTCTAGTATATCTGACATGAGAATGGAGCTGTTTGGAAACTTATTTTCTTGGTCTTGGTTTTGAGTGAAGAGGAGTGCCTCAACTAACTGGAAACTGTATAGGTTGCTGCTGTAATAACATGCTCCCTGCAAGAACTGAGGTGGAGGAGGATCTGTGATTAGGACACTGTCTCTGTCGAGTGGGTATTTACCCTCTGATACCTTCAGCTTTTGGTTTGGGACAGAAGACTGCAAGCATGGAGCTGCCAAGGGCATCTAGCACTAAGCTACAGAACTGTAAATACAGCGTTGAGCTTAACAAGCTACTTGCTCTTACAGCTCTTCATTTGCTGTCCCATCAGCTCTGACGTAAAATCCCTGCAGATAAGTTTCCTTTAGCAAAAAAGAATCAAACCACCAAACAAAAAGGTAGAACCAAAGCAACACCTCCCAGAAACTACATCTCTATTCAAAACAGTAAAAGTTTTCCTTTTACTGTATGGCCTGCTACTTTTGAGATGGTCCAAAACCACTTTCAAATTCCTCAGGTGATCTGTTTCAGTCTGTGTAACAGAACTGGCTTTCTCTGAAGGGATACAGGGAAAATGGAAGTTGCCTTCAGTATCAGCCAACAGAAGCCTCCCCCTTCTTAGAGAGGTGTGTTTAGGACTCCACCTTGATAGAACTCATGGTAGTTCATGCTTCTTGGTGAGAATGGGCACAGTGAAGTGTTTCTTGCTTGTAACATTTTAAATTTTTTTAAATAAGCCTGGCTAAAAGAAAAAAAAAATCAGGTTTGTGTTTTTCTTTCATCCAGCCACTGTTACCTAATAGGACCAAGCTTATGTCAATACCTTTTTTCCCTTGTAGTTTATCATGCAATCTACTTAGAAGAAATGACAGCCTCAGAAGTCACACGCAAGCTTGCTTTGGCATTTAATATTCCCTTGCATCAGATCAACCAGGTTTACAGACAGGGCCCCACTGGGATCCACATCCTTGTTAGTGATCAGGTAAGACAAACAGCATTTTCTGGACAAATGCTATGTGTGAATTGAATACAACTGAAGATTTTCTGGTGCATGCTGCTTTATTACTGGGTTTTCTGCTGGGTAATGCAACCAAGAATTTTCTGACACCGAGTATTTTTTCCTTTACATTAAAATGCACAGAAGGATCCTTTAAATGTCGTTTACAAATTCTGGGGAGAGAAAGGCAACTGGTCTGGTTCTGCAGTGCTGCAGTAACTGCTTAGTGTGGCTTTATTTCACACCAACCCAGAGCCTGACAGCATTTAAATACTGTTAAGCCCTCCTTGTTCAGGTATCTGCTTACATGTATTTAGAGTTTCAAGACACAGCTGACAGTTTTGGGCTCCTAGTGACCATTAATCACTATCAGGTGATTAACAGGCAGTATTGTGACAGTAATGTGTTTTCATTTAATTTGGGGAACGCTTGCTGAACAAAACCATAAAAATAAACAGTTGCTTATCCAAGGCTGCATTTAAGACCTGATGTGTTTAGTGTTTTGCATTGCTTATACTCGGGAGAGTTTCAAACTGCTGCTGCTTCTTGTTGTAGATGGTTCAAAACTTTCAAGATGAGAGTTGCTTCTTATTCACCACGATAAAAGGTACAGTCTCTTCTGACAGTCTGAGGCATAACTGTTTGTTCTACCAGGGAACCTTCTTTGAAGTAGAGTCTTTACTGTTCCAGAACTCTGGCAAGTGAAGAGCAGTAGGAGCAGAGGGAGTGATGGGTGCCTTGTCATCACAGGCAGTTCTGGCCACAAGCTCCTCCTCTGGGAGCCAGACCTTTCAGCCTCTGTGGCACACCTCTGTCTTTTCTCCAGGCTTTCACTGGTAACAGAGCTCATTTACAGTGCTGTCAGCCAGCTCTGACCAGTGATTGCTGCTTGTTATTGTGGAGAAAAACCCCAGTCCTGTGCAGTTCAGAAAGGGACTGCTGACCAAGTCCTGACAGCTGGCAGAACCAACTGCCAGTTCTGCTCTTGCACTGCTGGTAATTGGTCCTGGTCAGCAGCTTGCTGCTGTAGACAAGATGTGGCCATTGTAAGGGAAGGCTGCAACACTGTTCCCCTGCCTAATAGAGACTCGCTGACCTAAAGCTGCTCTTCAGCACCAACCAGTAGACTCAAAGGGGAACAGCCACAGCACAAACTCCTCCCTGCCCTGTGTTGCCAAGCGTGAGGAATTGCTTCTATTGTGTGCCTGCAGTTAAACAGGGATGTAGCCAGCCTTAGTCCATGAGGATTGCTGACCCAGGCTGTGAGGCTCCCTGCTAACTACTCATGTGTTTCAGAGGAATTCAGATGAGTCCAGTTCATTTGTGGTATGAGGTGCCAGGAAATTTTAGATATCAGTGGACAAGGTTGACTCTGCAGGTGTTATGGTACTATGTGAACAGCCCTAACTTTGAAGACCCAATTGCAGATTGTCACCAGAACATTTCTCTTTGGCATGAGGAGGGATTTTTTTTTTTTTCATGCTATGTTTTGCTGTAGATAAGCTGTGTTTTTTAAAGCCTGCTTCACTTGGTCAGCATCTGAACTTGAAACAAATTGTTCCGTGTGGTATAAAATCTGCTCCTGTTTGTGATTGTCAGAGACCTGTTTGTCGTGGCTGTTGAGTTTTTGGTGGTACTGTGACCTTCCAAGCATGAAGGCCACAGAGGTCTGGGTGTTTTAACATTTTCTGTTTGGCTTTTTAGCTTAATCTCACAGAAGAGATTAAAGCCATATGTGAAGGACTTAGGCTGGTCTTGCAGAAGTTAACTTCTTTGTACAGTATCAGCAGTGGCTACCAGTCAGGGAGGTTTATTGTGGAATAGGAAGTGATCAAAAATAACTAGCTGCAAACCAGAGGGATTTGAAAAATTAATTTAGTTCTTCAAGGGCCCCGTCTGAAGAGCAGGTTGCTGACACATGACATTCCAGGTTTTCCTGCCCTGGTGTAGTGATGAGCCACCTCTGCACAGTAAAACCCAGCCCTGTAGGTCCATGGGTTAGTTATGATTCTGTTTATAAAAGGCTGACACTTCTTTCTTTTTCAGCTGAAAATGGTGAAGGCTTCCACATAATCCTGAAGTGATGTCACACAGTTGCTAGACTGATACCCCAACACAGAATGAAGTCCTGCCTAAAGACTATGAAGATCATCCACAACCTTAGGATCTAACTTCACTGTATAAGATGTTTCATATTGAAAACACAAAATGACCTTTCTAATGAGCTGTTTGATAGGTGAACTTTCTTATCACTGCCATAGCTAAGTGTCCTCATGAGAGGTATAATGCCATGACAGCTGACGTACAGGCATGGAAGACAATGTGAGCAAAGGTGCTTGCCCTTTCCTGAAATAAGGCGAATTATGGCCAGTAGATGCAGTGTCTAGAAGCAAAGCTCTGCTGCTGTTCTATGATCTGTGTCCAGTTGGAGATGAATGTAAACTTATTTGGGGGCATTTACCTTTCTGTGCCAGTTTGTCTATTACTTGCTCGTACCTTAGGCTGGTTTTATTTTTGATGTTAGCAGAGCACATACTAATCTGTGTGGAGATGAGTAGTTAAGCAGATAGTGATCAGATTGTTGGGTCTCGGAGAGTAAGGCTGTCAAAACAGCTTCCTGTGTAAATTGTGTATAAGAGTGTATGTAAGAAGTGTAAATGCCAGAAGAGGGCTTAGAAGAAGCCCCAGACAGATGCAATATATGCATGCAGCAAACTGCATTATCAATAGTACCTTATTGGAGGGATTAATGTCCTGTGGGGTACTGAGTAATTGTGTTTTGCTTTAACGAATTTAATGGAGAAGAATTGCCTATGCATCCTTTATGTTTAGTTTCCTAGGTTCTCTGCGGAGCACTGCTGCAGTTTAACTCTTTGCTTGCAAAATTGTGGGTTTAAAAGTACTAGCAGTGAGAGATGGGGTTTGTGACTTAGTGGAATTCTGCTGATGAGGGAAGATGACCCACTGGCACCTCGGGGCTGCCGTAGCTTTCAGCAACCTCCAATAAACTGCTTAAGTAACACTAAATATTAACCAGTTATGTCTCCTTCCCAGCAGGTAAATGCCTGGCTGCAGGCACCATTAGGGCTGAGTCTTTTAACCTTTCCTGTTGCAGTTTCTCAGCCTCACTCAGCCCAGACTGTACAGCTGTTACAGTGCCTCCTCACAGGACCAGACACTCACTGCCCTTTGCAGCAGCCACTTGCTTTTCTCCATGGCTTGGGCTTTCCTTTCTTGTAAAGACACGGTGCAGCACTTCCTATGTTCGTGTTAAGTTCCAGCTGCTGAGGTACTTGGAGGGCAACCTTTCAAAAGGCATTAAGGGACAGTTTCAGAGCTGTCATTTTGTGCCTTGGAGAAGTTCCCCTTTCATCTCTGGCTTAAAAGCTTGGGAAGCATTTGCTTTTAATGCTGCAGTGTTCAGTGTCAGCAGCTACTGCAGCAAGTGAAAAAGCAACCTGGCTTTTTTTCATTGCCTCTTTCATAACCAGCTCCAGTGCATAGCAGAAAAGCTTCTAAAAGCTGTAGCATTTTGAAAATTGAAATACATCAAAGCTAGAGGATTTGGGTGGTTTGGTGGTTTTTTTCCTTCCCTTTGTGCACTGAAAGCTTAATTTTTTTTTTTTTTTTGTACTTTCAAGTTTCTGCCTATAAGTTGCTCATCTTTCTTGGGGTATTGTTTNCTTGATTGGAAAGTATCCCAATATCTAATTTTAAAAGAATATTGAAAGTTGTACAGTAGTTTGTCCAGCTCACTTGAAATTGGAATTAAATTATGGCACCAGCAAATTGCTTTTGTTTTTTAATAAGATGTACACATTTCAATTTAAGTATAATAAATGTTTTTCAGTAATTTTGTAAATGTGCTTTTTCTTTTTCTTTCCTTCCCCCACCTAACAGAGATGGCTTTTCTGTGCAGATTAACTGCAGGCCTTACCCCAGCACTGGTGCTAGGTGAAGGTAAGTAACAGAAGCCAACCAGCAATGCAGCTCATCCTGCAGCCAGCTGGAAAGCTCAGTTAAATTTCAAATAATGGAAACCAAATCCCCCATTTGACATCAGCTGACTGTTTATTGAAGTGTCCTGTATCAGAGCAGGTTCCATTTGGTTTTGTACATCTTTAATGCAATAGACTTACAAGGTTTGTTATGTCCTTTAAAGTAAAAGCCAACAAATGGCAACACACCTCAACAAACTCGTACCAGTGGCTGAAGAACATCTGCTTACATGTTCCTGCTGCAGCAGTCTCTTAATGGAACTCCAGCTGTGACTGCAGTAAGGCTCCTCCACTGCTGTGCAAAACCAAGCCCCAGCTGGTTTGCTCTGTACTGGTAAAGAAATTCACCTCCACACACATTGGTAAGGAACCTCAGCCCTGACCTCTCTATTCCCGCTCTATGAATGGGAAGTGTGAACACAGCCCAGCTGCTGTTACCCATAAAAGTCTCTTCATGTTCACACTCCTTTTTTAAAAGTAGCTTAAAATTTGCAGGGGGAATTGTAGCAGTATCCCACAGCAGCTTCTCCACCTGCTCTTCAAGCCAGTATTTGTTACTTTTCAGTGAACACACAGGCCCTGAACTCTTAAAACACACACACGCACACACAGAGTCAATCTTGCACACAGCTTTCCGAGCTGTTGTTGAGAAGTTTCTCTCAGATCATCAATATAAAAAAGTCTGATTTCTAACCCTATAGCACTGAAAAACTAAGGATGAAAGCATGGCCTTAAGAATTAATAGATAGATTTAATTTTTACCATTCAGATGTTGAGAGTTTCTTACCCCCTCATGTGAAGAGTTTGGCTTTCTACATTGGAGACTCACAGGTTTGGTTTGGTTCAACTCCTGCCCACAGCTTTGTTTGCCTACCTGCTTTCTGCATCTCTAAAACAGGTGTGAGAGAGTTTGGATTGAATTCCTTGCTCCAGTGTAGTTCCCATAACTGAACCTGATTTCTACTTTTCACCTGTAGAAGCACACAAATACTGCACCCCTCTTCCTAGACCTGCTGCATCCTGCCCTCACAAGCAGAGGAGGTGACCAAGGACACACAGGAACAGCTTAGCAGTAAGCACCATGTATGATCGTGGCAGCCAGTTACAGTAGAGTGCCCGAGCTCTACCACAGTGGATTTCTTGCCCCTTGTAAAGGCTGATGACAGGGCATAGAACGTGCTTCCGGTGGTGGGCAAGCTTTATACTAACACATACTTCAATGGCACCAAGTTCCAAAACTTGGAAAGTATTTATTTATAGAGGTACCTCGAGGTACTATCTTACCTTTTGACATTGCTATTGTCCTGTTACATAATTAAATATGAAGCTGAATCATGAAAAAATACAAGCTGGTTTGCTGTAAGAGCTCATCACTACCTTGCTTTTTTTTTTTTTGGTCAACATCTGCTAAAGCTGATTTGTCCTTAAACCTGGTACTGGATCTGTCATGTATATTGCAGACCACCAGGTCCCTTGGAGTGACAGACTTGAGCCCCAGGATAGTTAGGACATCACGGTGGGCAGTGCTTAAAAATGCAGAATTAACTTCCAAGTTTAGTCAGCCTTCACCAGGTAGCTGCTAGGCTGCAAGGCCTGCACATCTCACACAGTACTTCAGTTCTCATGCCAACAGAAGGAAGGAGTTACTAATACAAACCAAAGCATCACCAACTTAATCCACAGCTGCACATTACGTTAAGATTTGTACCTGGAAAAAAATGCTTTTCTTGTCACAAAACTGGATGACCAAACACCACCATTAGGACTGTCAGGAAACCAACTCCTTCCACAGAGGTGCAGTCCCCTTCTTCAAAACCACCACCATTCCCTGCGTGGCTGCACTTACTGTCAGAGGATAATACAGCATCTGCAGAGGCGCTGTCCACTCCCTCCTACCGAAGGAGGGGGAGTCACTGGAGCAAAGTAAGCGTGAACTTTCACATGAGGTAGATGAGCCTATGGGTGAAAAGGAGAGAAAGAAACATCACTGGTGCACCTCAACTACTGGCAGCAAGTGGGCACCCCTTCAGGCTCTTCAGCTTTTAGGGTCTAGTCACTTGATGCTATCCAAGCAGTCTCCTGGTGAGAAATGTGTCCCACCCAGCCAGGGCACACCAGTGTCTGGGGACGCTGACCTGCACAGGCTTCCTGCTCCTCTCTGAGGAGAGGCATGAGCCCTGCTGCAGGGGAGAGGTGGAGCCCAGGCTACTGAAGAAGGACCTATGTTGTGTTCCGTATTCCCTGCTGCTTCTCTCACCCTAGACAGCAGCATGGAATAGAACAGGGCACCTCCCTGCCCAGTACATGGAGATGTGTTGGTGGCTGTATCCCTACAGACGAAATTTCCATGCTGTGTTGTACCACTGGCTCTGTATTTAACTGCTTTAAGAGAGCTGGAGAATGCCATCACAAAAGCCTGTACTTTAAACAACACAGAAAGCAGAAGATAAGCACTCATCACTCCCCTGGAAAAAGTGTCATGATGACTTACAAACTGAGTTAGAAATCACTACTGCTTACAGAGAACAGCTACACTTAGTGCCTTGAGGTGGAGGCCTAAGAGAAGGATAGAGTCTGTTCTGCCCTGCTCCTTTGCCTGGGACACCTGCAGGACTCAGGCAGCCTCCAGCAGCATGGCCAGAACAAGCTGTCAAACACTTACTCTGATCCGCTTGATCCCGGCCCGTGTCACTTGCTGACAGTCATACAGCTCAATTCTCTCCAGGTTGTGGCAGTTCTCCAGGTGTTCCAGAGTCACATCAGTGATGAGAAGACAGTTATCAAGCTCCAGCACCTGCAGCCTCTCATGACCACATGTACTGTTGCTCAGATGAAGAATTCCATCGTCCGTGATCAATTCACAGTGAGATAAGCTCTAAAACGAGAGAAGCAAAGAGTTGTGGCATCACTCAGTCCACTTCAACCTCCCTCATTCTAGCGGTGAAACAGTTACAAAGAGTTCACAGAAGAGAAACAAAAGAAGCGTGCTCAACAAGTCAGCTGCACTTTCATTGCCAGCTCGGCTGCAAGGCCAGTCGGATCCCAAAAGAAACGTCACTGGCAAAACTCTTCCAGCGCCTTTGGTCTCCCTGTGGGGATGCAGGAATTCTGTCCCAATTGCCACACCCATCTGTAGCTGACTGGGGGAGGGGGGCAAACAGCAGATCACTGCAAAAGATCATCAAGACAGGAATCCACGAGGACCTACTGACTGACAGGAGTTTCACATGCTACTGTGTTTCACGCATACCACCAGGACCAAGCCTGTGCAAAGTCACACAGAACAACCAGATGGGACTGATTTGCCAAACTCGTGAGGGCATTGTCCCTCAGGCTGTACGTACCAGGAGCAGCAAACCCTTGATACAGCTGCAGGAGTGGGTCTCTTTTGCAGCAGTCCACACCATCAACTGCAAAATTCTGCTCCTCTTCAACCTGTTTTTTTCAATCCCTTGGATCACAGAATGGCTGAGGGACATTAGAGAGCATCTACTCCAACCTCCCTGCCATGGGCAGGGACACCTCTCAACTACATTCAGCTGCTCAAGGCCTCCTAGAGCCTGGCCTTCAACATCCCCAGGGAGGAGGCATCCACAGCCTCTCTGGGCAGCCTATTCCAGAGTCTCACCACTCTTGTACTGAAGAACTACTCCCTAAGATCCAGTCTAAACCTACTCTCCCTCAGCCTCAAAGCATCCCCTCTTGTCCTATTGCTAGACACCCTTAGGAAAAGTCTCTCTCTCTGTCCTTCCTGTGGGATCCCTTCAGGTACTTGAAGGCAGCTCAAAGGTCCCCCTGGAGCCTTCTCTTCTCTAGGCTGAACACCCCCAGCTCCCTCAGCCTATCCTCACAGCAGAGGATCACCTTTGTGGCCCTTCCCTGGACTCATTCCAACAACTCTGTGCCCTTCTTATGATGGGGACACCAGAACTGGATGCAGTATTGGAGGCGGGGTCTCACAAGGTTAGAGCAAAGGGGCAGAATCCCCTCTCTTGCCCTGTTGGCCACACTGTCCTGATGCAGCCTAGGATACAGTTTGCCTTCTGGGCTGCATGAGCACACTGCATGATCGTGGTGAGCTTCTGCAGCCACCTCAGGCAGCAGAAGTACGTAAGCCAGCTTCCCGGTTCCTCTAGGGAATTCATGACTTTTGGAGAAGCAATGATGATGACAACAGCAGGAAACAAGCCATCCTCAGAGGAGGCTTAGAAAACCACTCTTTGTCACCAGAGGAATGAATGCTCTCAAATCTTCTGTACTACAAACATGCAGGATCAACAAGCTCCCATTCCTCCTGCTCTGAGGCCAGCTCCTTGCCTCAGGCTCAGCCCTGGGCCGTGCCCATACTGGTAATCCAGTCTGAGGCTGACTGGGTTTGCAGGTTTTTTACACTAGCAACTGAGGAAGAAACACTTGTAACAATCAAAAAATGCTTTTTAAACTCAGCATAGGAGAGCTAGTGCTCAGCTGTGCCTCCTGCCAGGCCTCTGACCAGACATGTAACTCCTGTCTCACTACATCACAGATACCTTCTTTTCTTTCAGCCTGACAAGGCAGGCCTGAGGACTACCAACCTCACCTTTATTTTACCTCAGCTGAAGTCATGAGCATTTCTTCCCTGCTGCCAGACACACAGGGTCTGTCCTGACCTTTACAACCACCTGCCCTTCAGCTTTTTTTTCTCCTTCGCTCACCAGGATGAACAAGTAACCAGAGAATAGGCTGAGAGACAGGTCTGCAGCTCTCCTTAAGGCTGATGGGCAGCTTCCCTTCAGCTCCAGCTGCTGCAATTTCACTCCTTCACCCACATAAGCAGCAACACCAAACACCACAGTCTCCAAAAAGACCTCCTGTCTCCAGAAGACAACAGACATGAAGCACCTTCCCCTGGCAGCAGTGGTTTATTATGAGATGTTCACATTTTGGACATCTATCAACTCTTCAAAGGTTCTCTCAAATACCTGCTTTCTTTATGTTGGGGTTCTGAGCATTTGCTTTGGCTCATAACCTGGAAACAAACCAGCATCTGCAGGGTTAAAGAAGATTAACAATAAACCTGTTGTTTGAAGGAAGGACCAGAGGGGATGTGAAGCTGCTAGCTACAGCAGCAGTCTGCTGGCTAATTAAGAGTTTTCTATCCCAGGAAGTAAGCAGCTTATAAAATCAGCTTTCCTGAGACACCATGTTTGGTACTGAAGAGGACAATACACGATGTACAGCTCAGTTTCTAGAAGCTTGTACAACGAATGTGCAGAATGCTACGACCATGCATTAAACCACAGGATTTTTCTGCCTTCAAAACTCTGTAACAGTGTGTTGATCATGTGGGATTTTACAAATGCAATTGATTGAAGCCTTCTGGACAAAGTGATATGGTTACAGTTTCTCTTTTGGTTAACACACACTAAGTGCCACAGATAAATCACATGTGGCACGGTAAGCTGTGACAGCAAGAAACAGGGTGAGCAACTGAAAACTGCAACTGTCTCCTCACCTCCAGGAATGTCAGCAGGAGTATTTCAGTTTCTCTAATAATCTGACAGAGCAGTTATTTAACAGAGGGCCTACAGGAAAGCTGGGGAGGGACTTTTTAGGGTGTCAGGTAGCAATAGGACTAGGGGGAAGGGAGCAAAATGAAAAGTTGGCAGATTCAGCTTGGACGTTAGGAAGAACTTCCACCATGAAGGTGGTGAGACACTGGAACAGGTTGCCCAGGGAGGTAGTGGAAGCCTCATCCCTGGAAGTTAAGGCCAGGCTGGAAGGGACTCTAGGCAACCTAATCTAGTGTGAGGTGTTCCTGCCCACGGCAGTGGGGTTTGGACCTAGATGATCCTTGAGGTCGCTTTCAACCCTGACAGTTCTATGGTTCTACGATTCTATCTATCAAATCAACAAACACCAGGAGAAACACTCACAACTGATTTCTACAGCTCCACAATATTTGTTAAACTCCAGATACACCTACAGTTATCACAGGATGTCAGGGGTTGGAAGGGACCCAAAGAGGTCATCGACTCCAACCCCCCTGCCAAAGCAGGGCCACACAATCTAGTTCAGATCACAAAGGAACACATCCAGACAGGCCTTGAAAGTCTCCAGAAGAGGACACTCCACAACCTGTCTGGGGAGCCTGTTCCAGTGTTCTGTGTTATGCTAAAGCACAGCTAGACAAGAGTTTGCAGAACCATCAACAGTACCACGTCAACTGTTTGATATTTGGAGTACTGATGTTAGTTCAGGGCAGGTGTTTGGCACCTGCTAGTCTGGTTTTTTCCCCCTGTAACTCTCAGCCAACATTCCAGTAAGCATTCTTCCTACACAAAGGATATACACACCAACAAGCACAACCATTTTTCCTGGTTCCCTTAGAAAAGCCATGTTATTTTAGCAATGCCACACTTCTCTGCTTGTGTGCTAACACACAAAGGCTGGCCAAAAGGAGCAGGTTCATTAAAGCCCTTGGAAGTGACCAGGGTTTACAATAGCTCTGGTCAAATGCTGGCAGAACTACCAGCAAAAAACTCTTCCAAGCACAACTGGGATTGCAACACAAAAGCACATCCGTCACAGAAGAACAAAAACTATCCCATTTAAATGGCTCCACATCTCCTGACAATTCTTGTTTGGCTTAACAGTAAGCATTTTGGTACAGAAATGAGGTCAGTTAACAAGCAAAAATGAAGGATAAGAAGAACAAGAAGCTCCTTTTTAAAATCCATCTCTCCTCATGTTGCTACCTCAGTAACACTGAGTAACACCAACTAATCATAACTCCATTTAATTAATGAAGCAGCACACCTTCCTTTAATCCCTCCTAAGAACAGATTATTAAGATATTTATTCTCTCACACAGATCTGAAGCAGTGTCTAGCAAACCTCCACTCATGGGACAGCTGGCCCTGAATACAGGAACTCCTATTGCAAGGGCAGGTTAGTGATTATGGACTGCCCTGACAGAACAACAGCCTCTGAAATAGCTTTTGATGTTCTGAATGACCTAAGCAACGATTCCCTAGAAAACAGTTGAGCAAGTACAGTGAGCAAGGAACCCCACTGAGGGCATCTTGAGCCTCTCCAATTACATTCAAAAGTCTAAGGTCAAAAAAAACCCACCAAAACCCTTCCTTCATTTCCTATGCCAATGTAGTCCTGGGGAAGAACTGATTGCAGCAATTACATTTCTCTTGGGTGGGTGGCTTTGTTTATGCAGTATTTGATGTATAGTGTCACACTCCCTAAGAAAACAATTAATGAACATCCAGGAACTCCATCAACTGTCAGCTGAATAACACTCAAATAACAAGGATGTTAACCATAAAGTAGGAGCTTTCTGCTTATTACTCACTGATTTGATAATGATTTTTTTTAATCAACCAATGCATGTAAATATTTTTAGGAGTAACCTAAACCCTTCTTTTAGAGTATTTATGAAACCTGCAGGTACCTTGCACGGTGCCACACTACATCCAACATGCTAGATCCAAAGTGCACAACCTAGGTTTGTACCGAGGGTGTTGTGTATGGGTGAGGGTTTGGGAGGTGCAGCGTTAAACTTACCAATGCTTGTAGCTTGGGACAGTGTATGGAAAGTTGTATCAAGGTGTTGTCAGTTATCTAGAAATAAAAGAAATCAAACAAGTATGAGCAAACAGACAGCAGGAGAGTCAACCCTCGTGTAAGACACCAGATACATTTTCTGTTATTTCTGGAAAACACCCAATCCCCTGCTACTCTTCAAGTACCTCCCCAGAGAGAATTTCCCACTCATTGTTTTTATTTATTACCAAACATGCAGCACCTGTAATAAAGACCACAACACATCTATCTGGCAGTGCTAGTGCACTGCATTCTTACACTGGCCATTCAATACTGCTTCTCATGTTAAATCTCACCAAAACACACTCTTCCAAGTCCATCTTCTCCAGCTCGTGGCAATTCTAAAACAAACAAAACCCAAACAAATGAATTAGAAAGAAGCCTTAAAACCAATTTGCTCTGCTGATGAATGCTGGAAATGTTAAAACAGAGTCCACTGTGGGGCTGGGAGAAATCTACACTTCCCACTCACACCTGTGATTTCCATACTGTGAGACATCCCCAGCTAGTTTTCAGAAGTGCTTTCAGTATCTGATTGTCACTGATTTCAACAGAATGATGTCACCTTTTGTACTGCCAGCAGACCACACTGTCATGGCTCAACCTAAACCCCAACCCATTTTCTTATGGGTGCAAGAAGACTGTTTAACTTGCTGCTCCCCAAATCATCAGGTGTGAGGTGACTACTGAAAGCCCAAGGCTGTAGCACTGAATGATTAGAAACCCACAGTTTAACCACTGTGGCTAGAAAAAAACCCTCTTCCATTCACACTGCCAGCAGCCTAGGTGAATCCTGTTTACAGAGCACTACTTATGTGCTCTGATTTCCTAAACCAGTGAGCATCCAACTCAAAGCATCTGAGGCCTTCAACGTGCTCACACAGCATCAATCAGGGCATAACTGCTTATGGTTTATAATCTACAATTATAAGTACTATAAGGAAGTACTTTTGAAGTGAAGGTATGCTCAGAATAATCTGTAGTGATTTTTGGGGTGTAAACATAACAAGGAGGTGTGCCACTTGGCTACAATGCATAACACAACCTTAGGATTATGCTACGTGTAACAAATTCAGTTGAAGCGCTACCAAAAAGAAAAGTGGGGGGGGAGGGGAAATGAAAGGTGCAATGATAGATGGGAAAACAGATCAAGTTGCAGCTCTGAGTATAATCCAGAGATAAGATAATGCTTAGTCCCCTCTTCCACATGGTCCTTCCTTTGGTTTTCTCCTTCTCATATCCCTTCCCAGCAGAACTGTTTCAGTTCACAGCTGCTGAGCAGCAATGAAAATAAGGTGAGCTCTAACCTTCTGAAACGACCCTTACCCGTGCTAAAAGGGTAAAGCCAGCATCTGTTAGATGTGAACATCTTGCAGCTTCCAAAATCCTGGAAGAGTTTTAAAAGTTGAAGAAAACATTAACACAAAGAAAAGCAAATGCATTTGAGATATAAATCTGTCTTCTGCAACTTCAAGCTATTTATCACAGTGATCTGCAATCAGAAAGCACTAGGCAGACTTTGGATCCAGCTTATCAGAAGATTCTGATAGTCATGGAACAGATTAAATTCAATCCTCATCATGTAATGGGAAAAAAAAATATACAGAATTATATGCATTCAACTGGTTTCAGTAAAACAGCATAATGCACAAGTTTTCTCATGTGTTGCCTGAGGAAAGATAGGACAGAAGAAATCCTGAACTAAGGAAAATGCAGATGAAGCCTGCATCTAAAACCTGTTATCTAAACACAGGATGTTGGGAAGCCACAGAACTGAGAAACTGCTTACCAGAAATTTGCTCAGAGGCTTTGCATGAAGTACAGTTACCAGAAAGTAAGGAGGTTAAAAATCACCAAGTTCACAGTAAAAGCATTAAGTTAGACCAATACAACCTCAAAGAAAACAAGGTGGTGTTCTGGTAAGATAAACATAACTCTTCTGAGAGGCACTGGGAAGCGGTAAGGACAGAACAAAACAAGGTCAGCTGCCCCAGACAGCACTACTGGTATGCAGAACAGCCTTTTGTTTTGTCATCTTTGTTTTCTTTTTCTTAATTTTTCATGAGCACTTCTTACTTTGCAGGTGCAGTAAGTATCAAGATGAGTAAGGGGAAACCACAGCATCACATAATGAGCAACACAATCTAAGCACAACTTACCCACTGACCACAGCAAACACTACCTCTACACTGGCGTTTGGGGGGGTGGGCAGGAAAGGTGGACAAAAGAACCTCCTGCTGTGGTAACACTTAGGAGGTTTCCAAATCCTTCCATTGCTTTAGGAAGTCATTAGAAAGCTCTCTTTATAGAGAGAAAGTGAAAAGGGAAAATTAGTGCTGTGTGCCCGAGAAAAACACAACCCCACTAGAGTACAGGACATGAGGCTCTGACTACAACTTTGCTCAATCAGTCTCTCTCATGCCAAGAGTGTAGCCAAGTTCAAAGGAAAGCAGCCTGACAGGAACCACTTCCAGAGTGCCAGCCTTCAAACTAGGTTCAGAAGTATGATGGAATGGCCAGTAGAGAGGTACAAGACAGGTATCACTTCCCAAATGCTATAACATCTCTGGATTTTCTTTCCAGACTCACATTTGGGATATTTCTGCCTTTACATTAACGGCACTTAGCAACCTATCATAAAATACTCTCAGTTATTCTGAACATTAGCTAGGATACCAAATACAAAGGGAAAAAACCACCACTAAGAACAAAATCCTCATAATTCAGGTAGTATTTGTTACCCTTCTCTTAATCTTTTCATCTATTACTTGCTTTTAACCCCAGCTACCTTTAGGACCATTGTATATCCAACTCCTTTAACTTCTGACTTTAAAGGGGTGGAGGGGAAAATGACATCCACAATATGCAAAACAGTGAGGATGCTACTTACTGCACATCTGGTTGAAAGGAAGAACATGGAAACAGAGGAGTAAGAAAACAGAAGACTAACAGCTGCTGTTTTCCTGAGAAGTCAGGGAAAGGGAGCTACATATACATATGCTGCATCTATCAGGCCTCACTATGGAAAACAGGTGGGAAGGCTGTGGCCAGCAGGAAAATGAACAAAGCTCTAACTTCTGCTTTGTTTCAGTCACTGTAATTAATTACAAAGGGCTCTTTTTTTTTTTTTTTTTTATTTTACCCCCAGATTTATTTCCCATCCAGTGAACCACAACAAAACTACCCAGCACAGGAGTTGAAAAGGCAAAATGAACTCCAAGAGCAGCTTCCCCACGCTTAGAAAGCAACGTTTTGGAGACAGACCTCACAGCTGCACTTGTTGTCTGCAAAGGTCTTTTAGGTACACATGGAGTGTTTGCAAACAGCACCTCCCTACTTCTGTTCAATGAGCAGCAGGTGGGAGAGAACATTAGTGGGGTTAAAGGCCATATGGGCCTAATTTTCACCACCTAGACAGAGACATTCATGGCTCTTGAGTGCTTTTCTCAAACATCATCACCACATCTATCAGTATTTTAATGTTAGGAAAGGAAAAAAATGCTAAAAAAGAAAAACAGAGAAGGTAGCAGGCACTCAACTGAGCAGATATAAAAAAGGGTGAGGTAGCTGTATCCTGATGTAGTGGGGGGAAGAAAAAGAACAGCTGAAAGGAGCTGGTCAAGCTTAGGACTTTTTGTTAAGGAGATACCATTTTTGAGTGGTAACAGCTGCAGAACACAGCAGTACCATGGAAAGCAGCACAGCCAGGACCCTGAAGCGAGATTAGTACTGCACAGAAAATACTGAAAATCTTCCTAACCAGGCCATCACATCCAACAGAGGCAGAACAGTCTTCTTTCCAAAGTGTGGAATTACATTTCCCTTTGATTTCCAACTGAATTTTTACCCAAGTACTTTCCATCCATGATCCCAAAAGTCTAGAAGAAACTAAGGTGTATCACTGTCCCTTCATCACTCCCTCCTCTGCAGCAATCCTGCAAAGGGTGGTTCTCCTCATCAAAGGAGAAGAGTGGCAGACGCCTTCCCCCTCGCGGCACAGAAGAGGGCTAACAGCTTACCTACCGAAGTCAATTCCTGCTGCAGCTGCACCGCCCTGGGAAAGAACTGCTCAACTAACAGCATTCAGACCCCCTTTAACTCCTAAATCTGAGCTGTAAAACTGAGAGAACGAACGAAATGAGGGGGGAGGACCAGTAACAGCAGCAGAAAGGAATGCAAGTGTTTGAGAAGACATCTAAGCACCTAACATGGCACTGGCAGGTATCAAAGGATGATATCTGAAGAGCACTGTCACTCTGGAAGCTGTCTTAAGAACAGGTTTTCTACAGTAACAAAAGCTCCTTTTCACTCAATCAGCTAAAGGAAAGCTGTGTCAGCATACTGCATGCTGCCTTTGGAATGTAGCTTCCCTCCTAATTTTACAATCTACACTTTCCTCCATTTATCTGTGACTGACACATAAGGAGTTGCAACTGCTGTAGGTTCTTGTTATAAGTGGTAGTTTAGTGTCATCCAAAAATCTTCTGGTTTGATTTACATGAAAATTAGACCTTACATGAAGTATTGTATGTATCTACAAGCAGATGGCTGCTGCATGACTGAGCTTTGCTAAGGCTGAAGCTGTCCCCACTGCTGAGAAGGCCACCACATTAGCACAAACTACACCAATGTAGAAGTTTATATTACTTTTAACTGATGAGCCCCTACTAGTCAAAATATCTACCATAAACATCAGTCCTCAGTGCTTGCAGAGACATTGGCACACTCCATGGCAGAGTTTAAGAATGCCAGGATGTACTGCAGTGTGTTAAAAACACATCTGTAATAAAATCTGTAAGTACAATACTCGGATATGACTTAGCTATTTGGGTTTTTTTTTCTTTTTGCAAGACAAAGAACTGCATAAACCCACAGCAGAGTATAGACATCACAAGACACAACAACACAACCACAGATGTTTTAACCTTTTAAAAAAATAATTTGCTTTATATCTTCTTCAGGCTTATAATTAGCACCTAAAATATTTACCTAGAAGCACAGAATTGATCTGCTAGGTTCACCATGTTTGGTTTGCCATGTATTAGTTCTTGTTTTTCTGATACACAGTGGATTACATTCTCTCATGCTAGCTACAGAGAACCAAGCTCTCAAGCTGATATTCAGCTGGTACTTCTAACAATGGTTTGATTGCAAAGGCAATACAAAACAGCACAAAGCTAAACCAAACCTGAAGATAATCAGCCAATATCCACAGAAGGGAATTTCTCAGATCAGGCTAGTAACAGCAACATGACATATGACACACTTATGACATACTCACTTCAGCCTTGGACAGTTTAGACCAAGTGCTGTGAGAGAAGCGTCTGTAAGGTTGCTACAGCCTGAAACACAGAGGGACTGGAGTCTGTGGCATCCTCTGCAGATTTTTACAATGCCTTCATCTGAAATTTGCTGCAACAAAGAAGGTGGAAGTTACTTTGTTATCAAGAATTCAACTAAGAACAAGAGTAAAGTCCTATTAGTGAGCTGTTAGCATCACACTGTACACCCAAAAATTTTCAGTCAATCTTAGTAAAAAACAGTTCCATGCCACAGTCATTCAGTAACAATCTGTAAAACAGATTTGAAAGTCTTAACTCAAGCAGATTTTAAGACAAGGCATTGAACTGTTGGAGCAGGTCCAGAGGAGGGCCACAAGGATGCTCAGACACCTGGAGAAGCTCTGCTCTGAGGACAGGCTGAGAGAGTTGGGGCTCTGCAGTCTGGAGAAGAGAAGGCTTCCAAGAGACCTTGGAGTAGCCTTCCAGGATCTCAAAGGGGCTACAGGAAGGCTGGGGAGGGACTATTGACAAGGTCTTGCAATGCAAGGACAAGGGGCAATGGGTTTGAACTGGCAGAGGGGAGATTTAGACTGGATATTAGGAGGAAGTTCTTTCCAGTGGCGGTGGTGAGACACTGGCACAGGTTGCCCAGGGAGGTTGTGGCTGCTCCCTCCCTGGAGGTGTTCAAGGCCAGGTTGGAGGAGGCCTTGAGTGACCTGTATTAGTGGGAGGTGTCCCTGCCTATGGCAGGGGGTTGGAAATAGATGATCTCTGAGGTCCCTTCCAGCCTTACCATTGTATGATTCTATATCTTTCAGCAACAAACACGTAAAAAATGCTCCAAATGCACAAAAAAAAAAAAAGGGTAAAAAACCCCACCAAAAAAACTAACTTCGTTATTGACATCTGCATGTCTGAAACACTGAAATTCTAATCATTTCACTGTTTTTCAAAGGATTGTTTACAAAACACAACTTAAAACACTGAGAATCTATAACAGAGTTTTTCCCATTCCTGGACAGTCACATCAGAAATGACACAAAAGCAAATACAAACTACAGCAAATTCTGTTTCTCTGTACTCTCTAAGTGGAATTAAAAGCACAGGAATGTTCTGGTGTGGTTTCATTACAAATTAATGTGTTTCTTCCATTCCTACTGTAAAAGCATACCCTTCTCCTGTGACCTAAGTGGTTCTGAATCATCTTCAGTTACAATGCCATTACACTGTACTCTCAATTACGCAGCCCAGGATCTGGCTTCTGTTCAGTGAGAAACCTTAAAACTATGAATAGACCAAAATCTTTGACCTCACTGCATGGGAGAACGAGAATTACAGCTGCAAAGCTGCATGGTTTAGCATACATACAGATTTGTATGAATGCAGTTAATTCTTACTCTAGTGCTTGCTACAGTTAAAAGATGTTATGAGGGGACAGGAAAAATGGGATGGGGAAAATGGGACAGGAAAGATGTGATTCCAAATCACAGAAACATTCAGGTTGGAAAAGACCCTCAGCATCACCAAGTCCAACCAATATCCCTACTCTACAAGGTTCACCCTAAACCATATCCCCAAGCACTCCATCCAAACAACCTTTAAACGCATCCTGGGTTGGTGACTCAACCCTCCCTGGGCAGCCCACTCTGATTCCTGACCACCCTTGCTGTGAAAGTTTTTTCCTAATATCCAGTCTAAACCTACCCAATCCCAGCTGGAGGCCATTCCCTCTTGCTCTATTGTTAATTACCTGTGAGAAGAGGCCAGCACTATCCTCTCCAAAATGTCCTTTCAGGTAGCTGTAGACAGCCAAAAGGTCTTCCCTCAGCCTCCTTTTTCAAATTAAATATCCCCAGCTCCTTCAGTTGCTCCTTTTAAGATTTATTCTCCAGGCCCTTCCCCAGCTTCATTGCCCTCCTCTGCACTTTCTCCAGCACCTCCACATCCCTCTTGTATTGGGCTGCCCAAAGCCGAACACAATACTCGAGGTGTGGCCTCACCAGAGCAGAGTACAAGGAGACAATCACCTCCCTACTCCTGCTGGACACAGCATTTCTTATACAAGTCAGGATGCCATTGGCTTTCTTGGCCACCTGGGCACACTGCTTGCTCATATTCAGCTGTTTTTCTACTGGAACCCCCAGGTCCCTTTCTGCTAGAACTTTCCAGCCACACTGCCCCAGGTCTGTAGTGTTGCTTGGGGTTGTTGTGACCCAAGTGCAGGACCTGGCATTTGGCCTTGTTGAAGCTCACCCTGTTAACGCTGGTGCACTGATTCAATCTATCCAAGTCCCTCTTCAGAGCCTCCCCACGCTCATGCAGAAATACAAAGTCAGGTGTAGAAACAGCCAGCTCATTTAAAAGCTCCATTCCACACAAAACTCTGTAAACTGCAGAAATGACCTATTGGAATTATGTGTATTGTATCAACCCATCAGCATTCAAAAATGGTTTATGATTCGTGGAGAATGCATCTTTTGAAGCTTCAAATACTTACTGTACAGGATTGCAAATTCAGGATTACAAGTTCATGACAGTGATTTTGAATGTGTTTCAGTGCTTCATCTTCTAACTGTATTTAGCAATTAAATCGGACACAGGAAAAGAAACAAGAAATTAAAAAGCACATCAAAGCACCCCAAAAGAATGTATACATCTTGCAATACTGAACAAATGACTATAACAAAAACAGTATTTTTTAATTCATGGAGATTTCAACAATCCAAAACAAAAATGTTATTCCTAAAGGATCACCCAAGCAGTTATGTACCTGTGTGCAACCTCTAAGAAATAGAGCTTTTAGTCCACTACACCCTTTCACCAGTGCTTCAATACCATCCTTCGTAATCTGATCACACCAGGAAAGATTCAAATGTTCCAGATTTCTGCAACCCTCACTGGGAGAATTAAAAAAATACATAAAGTTAAATCCAGTCTTCAAATAGTCATAACGGTGGGAAACCCAAATTAAACACACTGTTAGAAATTAACCATAGCCAGTGGACCGTGCCAGGCCTCCACAGAAAAGTCAAGAGAAAAGTTCACACAAACACCACAGTCTACACCCAAGAAGCCCTAGAAATGGGGTACAGTCAGTGCTGACACACAACATTATGGTTCAGCATTGGCTTTTAAAATGTTATTGAATGTTGAACAGCTCTTTAAATGCCTTTCTTGAACACAAACACTGAATCTTCTTACCTTAAGCCTTTCAAAGAGCTGTTTGTGATGGCTACGCAAGAGGTCAGATCCAGATGTTTCAGCTTGGAACAGAATCTGCTAAGACTGTAACACGTGCTGCAAAACAGCAGACACACTAAAAATACCTTCAGTTACTTCTTTCCCAAATATTCCCACCAAACAAAAAACCCCTTTCACTTACCTGTCAGTGATTTTCGTGCAGCCGTTCAGATTTAAGTGTTCGATGTTTCTGCAGTTCTGTGCGAAGGTCCTAGAACAACAGAGCGCTGGAGAATCAGTGCAACGCTACCGGTTGCGACGCAGTCACTGCAGCACCACCTGTCCCCTGCCTCCCATCACATCAGCCAAAAAGCCACAGAGTAATTACAAAGTACACCTCACGCTTGTCTCTCAGGGGTTGCTTTTTCCTTTCGCAGGTTTGTCTCAGCTAACTCCTGAAACGCAGTGCTGTTCCTCTCTCAAACATCACTTGAACGAGGTGTTTATTTCAGACATAGAGAAGCCAGAACTGACTTGCTCCAAATGCCTTAGACTGAAAACTCTAAGGTCATAAGCCACATCAGTTAAATATTAAGCTGCTAGGGAGAAGTTTTTTTGCACATTTCATGTCACTTGTAAAACGTCTTTTGTGAGATCCTTGGGATTAAAGTTTTGGTTACAATTCCTGGTTTAATGTCTGAGCACCTACTGCCTTTGTTTGCCTTGTAGAATGCAAAGAGAAGGCTTCTAGGAGACCTTATAGTAGCCTTCCAGTATCTGAAGTGGGCTACAGGAAGGCTGGGGAGGGAGTAATGACAAGGTCTTGCAATGACAGGACAAGGGGCAATGGGTTTAAACTGGCAGAGGGGAGATTTAGACTGGATGTTAGGAGAAAGTTGTTTACAGTGAGGGTGGTGAGACACTGGAACAGGTTGCCCAGGGAGGTTGTGATTGCTCCCTCCCTGGAGGCGTTCAAGGTCAGGTTGGACAAGGCCTTGAGTTGACCTGTACTAGTGGGAGGTGTCTCTGCCTATGGCAGGGGGTTGGAACTAGATGATCCTTGAGGTCCCTTCCAACCTTACCATTCTATGATTCTATTACTGAAGCCTTCACAGGTCTTAAGGGGATGACTTCCATATCAACTGAAGAGGAACACAGCTTGCACAAATCAGAAATGGGACCTAAGCTTATTAGACTACCAATGGAAAGCCCTGTGAGTTACAAATTAGTTATTTATGGTTTTAAAAATTAAAATGCATCTGTTTTGAACTACTGGGTAAGAACTCGAAGGATGATTAGAGCTATTATACTGCTAAAAGCCTCTATCATTATACTAATTACCCAGAAGACATACATAAACTTTCATCTCTGCAAAGTAATATTTACAGCTGTGCTGCATTTCAGAGCACTGGTTTTCTGCCCATGTTTCCTCCAACTGCATGGATTTTATTGGCAGGGGTGAAGGAAACACACAAAACCAGTTTTGTCTGGAGGCTTGCCGTGGTTAACAGATCCGACTACATGCTCAGCTGGTAACAACTTCCTGGCTCTCTAGTGTGGATTGAAAACAATGGAAAAAAAACCCCAGCAAGCAGTTATACTGATGAGAGTTTCCACTTGAATTCTCAAAGCAGCTATTCCAAAATTCATCTACTGGAGGGAGATTTATAATAGAGACACCCTTTGAATCACTTGGAAAGACGCTACGCTCTGGAGGAACAGCAAACTTTGCCTGTGAGATTCAAGCATGAGGCATGTCCTAAGAGAGATGCCACAGACATTCTGCACTTATAGTCAATATTTGCTTCAAAAATTGGCAATTTTTAAAGAAAAGTTGAAGGATAAACAGAAAAATAAATATCACACACAGAACTAAGGGATCTGGAAACGACCCAACCCAAAAAAGCCCGACAGAAAAAGCCACTCTGACAACAAGCATCTGAGAATCAATGCCAGCTTTCTCATGCTAATGTTTGGAAAGTCTTAAAGCTCATGCATTTATCATTCATTTGTTCACTTCAATATGAGGTGTTTATATTTTAAAGGAGAACAATTTTCTACCCTAAAGTGTCTAAGACATCACCATCTGCATCAGCTAGCTGTTAGGGATGCATTTGTGAATACTGGTAACACTGGTAGCTGGCCTCAGCTAAGCCTGTTGTCTCTTGTGATAGCAGAGAAAAACACAACTGCAAAAATTCATAATCTGAGGCTTCCTCCAAATATGAAGTCCTAAAGTATTTGTAGATTAGGAAACCTTCAGGTAAGACCTTTGGATTTAAATTCTCAGAGAAATATCTGGAAAGGAATCTGGCTAAAGAGTTTGAATATAGAAAAAGCTTACAGGGATTCAAATGACCCCTCTGGGAACAAACTGCACAGTTCAATTTAAATATTGTGTAAAGAGGAGCCACTGACACTATTTAGAGACACTACCCCCCCAAAAAAAAAAAATGTTCCTTTTGCCTGCCTGTATTAGAGTAAGCCTCTACTGATTTTGTGGGCACTTCACTCTCTATTCTTCTTCCTATTGCTAGGGTCACCTTTTGTCCAGACTAGAAGATTAAATTATTGACTCACTGACTACTAATCTTCATGAAATTAAAGCTGTAGGATGCCAGAGTAGAGGTCTGAAAACACTCTAAGTGCTTGAAAATGAAGAGATATCAACATAACACTAATGAAATAAACCACCATATTTCTGGAAAGCACAGTTCTCATCTCTTAGTTCATTTCCAGAAAATAATATTACAGCTATAGATTGATCTCAAACTGACATCTCATTTAGTCATTATTAAGGTACTTGATACTTACTTAAGTATCCCATTTTAGTCATTAGTCAGTACTTAGAAATAAAAATAAAGGTAATAATAATTACTTTTGGTCCAGACTTAGGATATAAGTGATATCTTACTCTAGGACTTTACTTACTTTAAAGAGGAGTCTCCAACACCAAGACATCCTCTCAGACTAAGTTGCCTCAGGAACCCACCACACCTTTTCGATATATTTTCCACAACACGACCCTTAAAGCAAATAAAAGGAGGATTTTGTTGAGTTTCATTCTGACATAATATTCTAACCAACTCAAAAATGCTGGGAGTGAGGCCCAGTCTCAGAAATACCCCACCAGAACCACACCTCTTTGAATTTCTGTTGCTACTTTAAGACTAGCTACCTGTTGAGACTCTCCACTCACCTGTGCCGTTCAATTAAATCTTTAGTTCTTTCATTTTTCACTCTATCACACAGATTTTTTTTTCCCCCCCTCAGCAAAACCTACCCATTAAGTCTGATAAAATCCTCTTCAAGTTTTGTCAGATGTGCAGGGGACCTAAAGAACTTCCCCAGAAGGCAGACAAAGAGACATATCTGCTCCTCAAAGATCACAGTTACTACTACAGCAAGTAAGGCTCAGTTGTCCACTGAGGTGTGCTTAGGCTGCTGTGTCACTGACCTATAGGTTCTGTTAAGCCTCATTTTAACATCCCTGCTACAGAGGTGGCTGCCTCAGCAACTGAGAGGGGCTTAACACCTTGGTGGCAGCAGCTACTTCAGTTGCCTCCAGTAGATTTGCCAGAGCCCACCGGTTTCAACATTACATATATTTGGGTGTGTGTACCTAACACTTAGGAATGCCAAATAGCTTCTCACACTGTGAAGCTTACAGACTGGATGCCTCCTTATTTGTCAAAGGTTGAAGCACAGGTTACAAATTCCTACTTGACCTCATATTTGCTACAAAAACCTTATTTTTATGTATCAAATGTGCATTTTGCTTCGCTCTAGGAGTAAGCAGAATAGCACAGTACTTACACAATTAAATGTGAAATTAGCATTAGGCAAAAGCTAATGCTGCTCTAATCCTGTCATTGTATGTTGAAAAGGACTAAAATCCACATGGACCTGCTTTTTAGGCAGGGTTCATACCCTATAAAACAAAATGTTCATAAAAAGCTAATCAAACACACACCAAATCAAATCCAGGCAAGTCAGGGGTAAGAGAAGTCATTCAGCACTTAATTGTTTTGATCTCCTACAGCCAAGTGTCCAGAGAGCTTTCAGCACTAGATGGCACAGTCTCACAGAGAGACTTGGGACCAGAAACAAAATTATCCTTTAGATCACCATAAATATGATTCTGATGATCTCACTCCACCCAGAGGCACTATTTATACCTTGACTTTCAGGAAATCAGCAGCTTTGAATTTCTAGAGCCCTGTACATTTACAATATATGCAAATCATCTCATATGTAGCTGGCAATCAGAAGTGAAATACTTAAACAGTGTGAAAAAAGGCAGAGTTATTTTCCATCTACTCCTTCACAGTAGCAGTATGGTAAACTTCAGCCTTTGAAATGTATATGAAGGCAAGCACAGTCTATGGGATACTCAATCATCACCAGAGGAATGAAAAAATCCCCAAAGACACTAACCTCTATATCTGTTTGAAAGTTAAAGAGGTCTATTCTTTGCCAATTGCTTCCATCCAGAGCTAAAACGTTCCATGCCTGCAGAAAACACAGTGCATTTATTACCTCCACTGCCTGCTCCCTTCACTTTCTTCTCAACCAGTCAAACATAATAAATTCAAATACAACAAAACATACAATTTCAGTTAGCATCCTCTTTAAAAAGAAACAGAATTGTATATATTAGCAGTCAGAAAACAGCAACTAGTAAAAAAAGCATAGAATTTGTGGAAGTAAATCTCCTAAATGGATTACACTTCAAAAGCTAATTTATGCCCATAAAACGTGCAGGAAAGCAAGAAATTAAATGTGAAGTACACACATGAGATTTCAACCCCCATTTTTAAAAAAACTTTTGTAAATTTGGTCTAATAAGATACTTTGGCTGGGTCTTTTGGGGGGAAAGTAACTGCAGATAAGACTCCTTCCTAAATAAAGACTAGTCACTATTCTGAGAGAAACAGAAACCCTTCAGAAAACTGCTGACTTTCCACTGTTAGGATCAGGTCATTCCTTTAGCTCGTGTGTTTGACAATTTGTCCTTCACTCTTGAAGCAATACTTCTTCAAAGCATAAAAAAAAAAAAATCCACAGAAACACAAATACACTTTGAAAAATGAAAAAAAAATAATACCAAGTGCAACTGACAGGTAGTTCTGAGAGAAAAATACAACTTATTTAATCACTTTCATTTTCTTCCACTGTTATTAGAATCTAGCTGAAGCTTTAACAAAACCTGATGTTGGTCTACTTAACAAAACCTACTGAAGTTGCAGGCTGGGTGATATAGGTGTAGGAATGAAAACAGTGGCACGATGATACAATGAAACAACCAAACAAGAAAGGCCCAATAAACAAAACACACACCAGAGGAAAAAAAAACCAAAACTAAACAACAAACAAACCAATCTTTATTAAGACAAGGAGGAAAGGGATGAAATAAAGTTCATTCATTCTGTATAAGAATACACTTCATTGTACTCACTTGATACAGGAATGGAACAGTATTGGTTTTAATTCAAGAAACAAATAATCAAGGTGAGCCAAACAAAAAAGTTACTTAACATGCTTTTTCTGTCTTCTGTATGCCTTTTTCTTCTACTAGTAGTCCATCTACTTAACACCTTTCATACTTGGCAAGCAACCAGCATGGATGTACTTCTTAGACTCATGGTGCACATTAACTGAACTATATGGAATTTTAAGCAGAAGCTTTATAAAAAGCAAAGGCCATCATGCCAGACTGGGCTTAATCCTTTCTCCAGATACTGTGCATATACACAACTGGCTACCTTTTCCACAGCCTTTAAACAAAAGTCCAGTACACAGTAACTAAGTCCACATCTGAATGCAAAGCCAGACCCATTATTTGTTTTAATAAACAAATGAATATCTTTGACAGGCTGAAAATAGCCCTAAACCCCATGATTTGAAGAGAATTAAGTGAAAAACCTTCCAAAGAAGAACAGAAAACTCCAACAGAAATACATACATACCTTGGAAACTTGTGCACAGCGACACAAAGTAACTATATCCAAGAAAGAAAATATTCTAGGAAGAAAGGGAAAAAACCAACAATTAAAAGGTTTCGTTATGAAGTCAAACTAAGATGTGAATTCAGAGTTCTGTAGATCTATGGAAGGACATCAGTTACACAAGAAGCAAATTAAATGCAGTGTGTTTTACCTAACCATTTTGGTTTAAGGAATAATATCATAGCTATTATCTAAAGACAGCACCAACACATCAGAAGCAGTAGGTGCTGCTTCTGAAAAGGCTCTTTTCTGTTTCCCCCTCCTTACTACATGAACATGTATGACTGGTAACAAACTCTTTTTTTCTCCTTTAAATTCAGAGAAATGTTTAATTATGCTACAGTTAGTGTGAAGATTTGAGAAGCTGAAGAATAAATGAATGAATCCAAATTAAAAAATATTAAGTACAAAAACAAAGAAAGACAAACAAAATTTCTAAAGGAGCAGCATGATGATTACCAAGCCTAATACAGTATCTTTGGGTAGTTCACAAAACCTGAAAATTTAGTATTGCCATTCTAACCATGGAACCAATTCCTCAAGGTTGCCAACTATTAATAACTTTCTGAAAGAAATTTTTCAGTGGCTGAATTAGTTTTGCTAAATACCTTTCCCAACCAACAATGACATTTGTTCAAAGGATGTTCTCAGCTTAAGCATAAAACATAGATCCTATTCCAAAATATTTTTCTCTTACAGAGAATGTAAGATGTGAAATATATGAAAGCTGTTACTGTAATTCACTTATAAACTTGCCAATGAATTTTTTTCAGTCATCAAAACAACGTACAGTAATAATAAAAAATTCACCTTCTAGTGAGATGTTAACACAGGGGAGAACACAACTCATAGGAGATGCAGAATTCAATAATGTAAAACTAGTTACTGTTTTCCAACTGGAAATCTAAAGCTAGAGCTTGAAATGGATGCTTACATCTTAAGTGTTGTGATTTCAAAAGTCAATAAAAGTACTGCTTAAACATAACAGCCTTCTGAATGCTCATTATGATCACTTCGGGTATTCATTTTCCAATATTTCATTAACACGTGAAAATAGTTTTTCTTTTTCACCATACAGTAACACATTTAATAAAAAAAAAATCTATTAGGTATGCAAATAGCAGGTCAGACATTCCCAGAAGCTATGAAAGAGCTGATAAAATTTATTTTGACACCCTCTTCTGAAGTCACCTTGCCTCCCTGTTGCAAGGCAAAGGGCAGATGATGGAGGTGTGATGATTGCTTAGATAGCTGAAAAAGCTCCTTGGCTTGTAGAGGCTTCTTCATAGTACTACTGTATGAGTGGAATCAGAGAAGGATTATTGCAGAGTTACAAAAGCTGAGGCACAAAATACAGATTGCTATGTAACCTGCAAAAGAGAAAGGAAGGGTTGTGACAAACCATTTCATGTCACAATACCCTTGCCTAAATGAAGAACGTGACATGTTTCAGAAGTGATGTATCAAGTTCTACTGAAATAAGAAACAAAAGAAGAAATTGTAAGATGCTGAAGACAGTATTTTAGGTTATTTTATACACCCCCACTACTCTGAGTTGTCTGGCAGTCAGTCTGTCTTCATGCTTGACTGGTTATTGCTGTTAAGAGATTAACGCTGAAGCATGGTTTCTGCTAAAAAAGTAAATTAAAACCTGAAGCAGAACAGATGTATTTATTTATGCTTCAATCTGTATGAAGTGACTTTTTAAAAAGTCAAAAGCTAAAAGAGGTCACTCTATGCTAAAAGGAGAAATATTTCTGCAAGTGTAAACATGATGCTGCTGGATTTTTATTTTAGTTCTTGCAAGGCAGCCCAGGCTGTTCCCATCAAGACAGATAACACGAGGCCACATTATAACCCATGATTAAATATGAAATTAATTCTTTTATCATTCCAAGAAGTAATTTTTCCTCCCTCTATCATTCGTAGAAAATTCTTTTATCATTCCAAGAAGTAATTTTTCCTCCTTCCAAACACTTTACCACGCTTTTCTATTTATTTATCCTCTATAGTATAATGTGAACCACTTGCATACACTAGCTTCTCTACTTGCAGTCCCACAGAACTACTATCAAATACTTACCAGTTAGGGAAGCTAGCCAACATGACATAAGACTAACTGATTTCAAGCCTTAGAAAGTCTTTAAAAGACTTTGAAGTCATTAAATGCAGCCAAGAAATTGAGATGGAGACAGCAACAGTGACATTGTCAGTCATGTGTCAGTGTCAGACACTGACATTGCCTTAGAGTGAAGGGCTGTGTCAGCAGGCATTTGTAATTTTAAAACGTGGAAAAAACTACCAAGTAGGGCAGCTGATGGTTCTATAGCACTACTGTCCTCTATAACCAGAGCTACAGAGACAGGAGCTAATGCAGTCAGCAATAGGATTGATTTCCATTTAAATGTTTGGCACAGATCAGTAGAGGGAAACTGAAAGTTAACAGATCCACAGAAAAGTTTAGAATCATCTGATCCAGCACAAGCTATTCAATTCTCCATAGCTACCCCTGTATCAAGCTCAAGAAAGAGAATCCACTCATCAACAACTGGAGTTTTTCAAAATCTTTCATCTCTAGGTACATACCACTTTTAACATGTCCCCTGAGTTGGGCCCTGGAGATCCTGCAGTGTGGATGGTACCTGCAGCATGTGTGAGCTTCATGCCAAAGGCACAAAAGGTACAAAATCACAGTTCCTTGACTCCTTGCATTTGGCTAAAGTCTAACTTCCAGAAAAGAAACCATTCTTGATTTGAAAGTCTTCAGGTACTGGAAAACCATCACCTTCTCTGGTAGTTTGTTCCACTGGTCAATCTCTGTTAAAATGTTTGCCTTATTTGCAAGGTGAATATCTGACTTCCAGCTTCAAGCTTTTTTTCTACTTTCCTTCACCAACCTAGAGAGTGCTTTAGCAATCAGTTTTCTCTTCATCGAGTTATAAAGCTGCCTACCATGTCTTATTTAATTATTTAAAATATATAATTCTTTTTACTTCAGCTCTTTAAATCTCATTTTCTCTGCACATCATTGTTCCAGTATGTTTCTTCAAATGTAGACATCAGAAGCATGTGCAGCATTAAAGATTTTATTAACACTGACAATGTGGTACACAGTATGATTTCACCACCCCCATTTTCAGAGTCACTTCAGGCCACCGTAACAGCCCTTTAGACAGCAACAGGTAGGAGTCTTTTGGTTCCTTTCTCACTGCAAATTGCTCGTAGGACAGTCCTCCTTACCTGCTATTAGAATGTTGGAGTAAAGCCTACACACATGAAAAAGGTATCACAGAGAGACAAACTACAGCCTTCAAAGATTTGATTTTCATCTTCTAACAGGTTTTTCCTCAAAATTTTCTAGAAGAGTGCCCCAGTATACTCTGTTAACAAGCAACAGGGTAAAAGAGCACCTAGTTGTAAACTAGCATTCACAACTCATCACATTTCCATGCAGATGGTAACAAAGTCTCAGATCCCCCACAGAAGCTGTGCTGTTATTGCTCCTAAAAGGTCATATTCAGTAAATTAACATTTACTGAATAATGTTTTCTGTGTGCAAGGTTTCTCCTGTCATCCTGTTTTACTAAACACCTTTACTGAGGTACGAGACGTCTCACCTCTAACTCTAGTCCAGCGCTACCTATGAACGCTACAGGAAGAACATGCAGGCTGCAAAATACATAGATAAGATGAATAATTCATAGCCATAACCTTCACAAGTACAATTTTGCACGCAAACATTAATATCTACAGGACTATATTAACAATGCCAGGTTTTGGTGTACTTCCAAATTTCACCAACTTTGCAGATAGGAACCTGCTCCACTGGTAAATTCCAGTAGTACCTCATGTAGTAAAACCACATAATACTTGTCTTAGAAACATGAAGCATATTAAAAGTTTAAGGAGCCTAACTATTTTTTTAATTTAATAATAAAAAAGTGTCTTTCAGTTCATTTCTGTCAGGCTTCTTTTCAGCAGCATGTCACAAAAGGCTGACAAACACCTGCTTCTCTGAGACACACACCCACTGACTCATCTAATGTTTGATCTCCCAGGTCAGTTATTAAAACCAACTCCTTTTTACTAGGGATGTGCTACTTTCAGTAAAGCACTTAAATCAGAAACTTTGAGACACTCCAACACTTTTCCAGTGATTTTTACTTCTGCAATTTCTACTTGTAAAGCTCTCAAGCTAAGATGCCTTTCTCAGGAGATCTACATGGCAAGTCCTTCAGTAACAAATGCAGCAGCAAACCTCCATTTCTTTACAAGCCAAACCTCCTTTTACCAAGATGCTTATTGCTACACAACCCTGACATATGCATCAGCAATTGCAAAACAACAGCCTGTCTACAGGATGCCTAACACCTATTTGCACTTGAAACAATAAGTCAGCTTTGTCAACAGCTAATCAGCTCTGCTGGATTCATTTTGTAATTACAGGACAGTACCTGACTTTTTATGGCCTGTAAGTTGCTCATAAGACAAGTAGATCACCTGTTCCTTAAAAAAATTAAAATTAGTTAGTTGCAAAGTATGGACACATGTAAGATGTTTTCAGTACCTAATTCTCTCAGTATCTGAAACTCAGATTATCAATGACAAACTAAGAAATCAATGATAAATTCAAGGAGGGCCAGTTCTGTTTAATTTACCATCAAATGTGCAGGACAAAGCAGCTACATTACACAGCAATTTCCTTTTGCAGGGTCAGATGCGTAGCTAATAGACAACTACACCATGCAAATCAGAGAGCTGAAAATGGTCTGAAAATGAGGTCCAGGAGATAGCACATGAATGCATCCCAGCTGCATCTTTATATTTACTCTATTTATATTTATATTTACTTTATACGGATGCATAAAACAACTTCAAAGGTGGCATTTTTGCAACCTTTTAGAAGTCAATGTTAAAGACTCAAACACAGAACTTATATATTCTAAGCATCCACAGAAGTTCAAACCATGCAACAGATTCTATTTAATACTTCACAAAGGGTCAGATGCATGCTAGAAACAGTTTCCACATCCTTGTTTAGATGTGTTTCAATCAAAGTATCTAGGAGAACCTAACAACTTTGATGGGTTGCTTCATGTATAATGGCAAGACCCAAGAATTTCAAGCAGAACTGTTGCAACTGTTATTAGAAAAGAACCTGAATCTTTGCCACAACTAATTCTATATTAGTTAGGAAGCTCACTGCAGTGTCTCCAAAAGGGAAGGTGAAGTATAAAGTTTCAGAATCATTTCTTTGCTATGAGTTTAATTTGTGGGGCTTTGTGGGTTTTGTTTAGGGTTTTTTTTTGGTTGGTTTGGTTAGTTTTCCAAATCCCATAAAAATCATCTTTGGGTTTGAGGATGAGCAAGTCACCTGCTTTAGCTAGAAATTAAGTGGCAACAAGCTAGCAACACCTCCACACTCATCCTTCATGCCTTCCCAAAATTGCAGTATTTGTAGAGGGGGATGATCTAGGTTTCTAACTTTAAAAGCCCCATGGATTGTCTGATTCAGTCACTTATAAGTGTTGCATGAGCTACAGTGTTCTGTGATTTTTATAAGTCTGCATGTTGCAGCTCATACGATCTTCATCAGAAGGTTTTTTAATCAAAGCTTCAGCTACAGCTGCTCCAATCTATAGCACAGGCTTGCTTGCCTTATTCTTTCCATTGGGAGGGTGAAGGGTGGCAGAGCATCAACAGACAGGGTCTGTAATTAAAAATGGGGATCAGCTGATGATTTCTAATGTACAGAAAGGGATATAATAAATGAGAAATTAACTACTACTTATGGGCAGGCAGACATGTCCTAGGGAAGCCACCTCATGCATCCATATAGGCTGGGGATCATCTGACTCACAAGAAGCTTTAAAGTAGTTTTGCAGACAAGGACTTGGGGGTTCTGATGAGTACCTCAAAAGACAAGGTTTGAGAGGGGATCTGATTGGTGTGTATATATATGTGACAGCAGGACACAAAGATAACCCAATTCTCTCAGTAGCGTCCAGTGAGAGAAAACAAAAGTAGCAATGGATATAAACTAAAGCAGCAATGGATATAAACTAAAATCACAAGAAATTCCAATCAAACAGAAGAAAACTTTTATTTTTTTCTGGGTATGTTGCCAAGCATCAGAGCAGACTGACTAGGGATTTTATCAAGTCTCTGTGCTTTGACATATTCAAGACTCAACTGGACAATGCCAAGAACAATCCTGTTTCAGCTGACTCTGCTTTCAGCAGAGAAGATGGACTAGATGATCTCCATGGTTCATTTCCAACCTCAGCTACAATTTTTTTAATACAAATTTTAAGTGATTTTATGAAGTACAAAGTTGGCAACTATAACACATCTTACTAAATAAAAGCAGCCAGTCTAATGATTAGCTCAGCAGAGTGGTTCAACTTGCAGCTTACAGTCCCAATCCAACTACCTCATGGTCTATTTTTCCCTAGGAAGGAGGTAATTACATAGATTAGGCAACAAACAGCCCAGAATCACTATACTTGCCCTGCACACTAGTGGTTAGGTAGAGGTGTGGAAAAAACAACATGGGGTGCTGGTGATACAGCCTAAGAGTGCTCCAAAAACAGCCATAAAGATTATAGGAACTTTGAATAGTTGCTGGACTAAAATTTAGCAGACTCAATCCAACCTGTAGCTCTGCTACAGGTCCAGAGGATGACCTTTAACAAGAGGCTTCACTTCCTGATGCCCATCTGCAACAGCAAGACAGATAAGAAAGCTAACCACTGCTGTAAATATTTCAAGAGTTACAGAGCAAGAGAAGCATAAGGAGTAAGTAAGTACTGATATTTCAACTGTCTAGCAGTAACATTTAACAAAATGAAAAATATATTTTGGGGGGGGGGAGAGTTAACTTGTCCTTTTTTTAATTGCTTTTTTGTTTTGATGGCACTCACATGGGAAGGAGGAACATTTCCCCCAAAGCTCTACATAAAAACCATGACTTCTTTAGATCACTGATATGTCTGATCATTTGGCTTTGATAATTTATTCATCAAGAGATTGAGTCTAAATAAGGCTCCAGTTTCAATGTAAATAAAGCTCTAAATGGAATTACATCTGCATCATTTAAAGGAAGAGATTCTTAATAGCAAATAAAAGAAAAACAAAATGAAACAAAATAAATGGTAATGCACAACTCCAAGAGTTGTGTAAGGCATTGCTATTTCCCCTCTAGCTATTACTTCTGCTTCAAACACTTGTTTACTTTTATTTATTCCAGTATGAGTAATCACTTGTCATAAGTATGTTCTTACTGAGAAGCATTATCTGTACTTCAAATCAGTCCATTTATAAGGAAGTCTCAACTACTCAAGGAGAAACACATTTTCAAAATACACAAATTTTACTCTGCACCTTGACAAAAAAAAACCCAACCCTAACTCTTCCATTCTCAAATCCCCCCTGCTTCATTAAGACAGTTTACAAGAGCACTGCTGTACGACTTCCTGCATGTTCTTGGAGTTCTCACATTTTAAAAGGAATTCCATCTGAAACATCTCTGCCCAAAACATTCAGTTTTAAACTTATTCTTGCATTTATTTGTGAACAAAACCAAATCACTTAAACATGGTGAATAGAGGACGGCAGTTACCTACTCCAATTTCAAAAGGTGAAGCTTAATTGATAATATAATAATTTGCAAATGTTGAGCATCTCTTTGAAAGAAGCGAGAAAAAGTGTACAGAGTGCCAAGTGGTGAGGCAAATACTGAAAAACAGAAACTTACATCTGGAACTGATCTTGGTAAGAATTTCATAAGCAAGCAATGTGTAGCAGTGTGAGAAATGGTCAGCATGAGACCTTTTTCTTGTTCAGCACAGCAAGGTATGCTGCCCATCAAGGTATTGAGTCTTTAGTTGTCTCAGAGCATGAATTCTGTCCTGAATTTGAGGTAAATCACTGTAAAGTTTTAAGTCCCATTTCCACTTCAGAATCATTGGAAAAAAAATTCTAACCAAAGCAGATCAATCAGAAAATTGCAACTTGCTGCATTCTTAAAGCACATTTGAAGTTAGACAGCACTTTGAAGGCATAAGGTAGACAGAAACTAAGTGACTATCCATGTTCACATTGGGCAGATCATATTAAAACTTATTAAAGTACTGACAGTGTGATATTATTTATCAATTGCTGCCACTGCACATTAAGAATTCTGAAAACACAGTAAGTCTTAAATAGTCCTCAAGAATCACAACTCTGTCATTTCTCTGCTTAAAGATCAAAATACTGTCTTTGAAGAAATTTTACCTGTGCCTGTGATTTACTGGCTCTTCAGCTGGTTTTCTGATCACTTTTTCAGAACTAAAGACTATTGGAAATGAGTATATGACTTGATAACAGCAAGTTTGGATTTGATTTGCTGCTCTTCCTATTTGCTTCCTGTCAACACTGGTCTCCATTTTCCTACTTAAATATATCCCCCTTATCCTTCTGTAATAATTTTTTACATTGAGTAGCTAGTGTGAGATCCTTGGAGTGATGTATTTCAGGTATGCTCTATCTAAAGACTTACTTTAGTTCTACAAGGCATTATTTGACTTCCATTTACAGAAAATACAACAAGGAATTTTTATCGCTGCGACGGTGACCGAACACTGGAACAGGCTGCCTGAGGGGGTTGTGGAGATCCCTCTCTGGAGATACTCAAAAGCACCTGGGCACATTCCTGAGTGATCCTGCTCTGGCAAGGGAGTTGGACTGGATGAGTTTTCAAAGTCACTTCCAGCCCCTAACATTCTGTGAAACCACACTTTGTGCACATAAACAGAAAGGAAGTAAGTTTTATTTTCCAAAGCAACTCCTTTACAATCAGTTTGGTTCTTCATCTATATGAATGCAGTTCATACACCACTTTGGTAGCTCCCCATTCTAAATAGCTATATTGTAACTGCTTGGCAGACTACTACAGAGGACTTTAGAGAAATGCAAAGTGTGATCTAAAATGAAAATTAAATACTGCATATGCATTACAGAACTGGAATGTTTTCTTAAGATTGTCAAACACTAAGCAGCAGTCTTTGTTAATTCAGGGTGAAATACTGACCTGTGTAATTACACAAAGCCTCTAAGTGGGGAAAATGGATCATGTTTGAGATTACAAGATTTTTTTTTTCTCTTCTTCAAAATACATATGCACTGTCTGTGTGGTTACAGAGTTCTTAATGACAAAGCACAGCTGCAAATACAAGTTCATCTTTTTCAGTTCTTTGACTCAACAGTCAGTCAGTGTACACTAAGATACAGCAGCCAACTCTTACACAATTGTTGGTCAATGAAGTACCTGCAGTACCTAACTAAGAAATACCAATGGCATGACCATACTTTCCTGCTGTAGCCTTTACAATATTTATTTTCTATTTCCTCCACAGTTAAGTATACAAATGGTAAAGTGTTGCTTCAAATATACCAAATACTGTGTTTGCTTTCACTAATATTAAGGTTTTGGTATTTTTTTTTCCCTTCTCTACAATACTGAGCACACTAAAAGCTGAGCAAAAAGCAGTGTACAATAATAAAAACAAAGAACAGAAACATTAAAATATATGTAATACTTCATTAGCCAGCTCTCACACTGAACATTATTGCACAAATGGAAAGCTTCTGCTGGAATGACTCCTGGATTCTCTCCTAACTTGAGTCCAAAAACTTTGCTTATCCTCTCTTACCTCTAATTGAGCACTCAAATTTTGGGTCTGATGACTAAGAGCTATTATTCAACCACACTGACCCAGTAAGTATGGTTTACAGTAGCACTCATCATAGCTTCTGCATTTGTGGTACAATTTAAGAAGCTGTTACTTAGTAGGCAGAAAGGAACTGAAAATGGTTCAAGTGATCAGAAGGAATAAATAGCTGTTTCTGAAGCTTGCTGTTTTCATGCAAAATCTTAAATGGCTAAAATACAAATAAAGACAAGTTGTCTGTCCTACTGGCTATACCTCCATTTTTCTAACACAATTGTAAAGCTGTAGAACTTTCTAGTAGTTTTCATACACATATAAGCAAGCACCAAACCAAGTGCATTCAGTGTCAATTTCAACAGTATTTACTATTCAGTTCTGGCACTGTGAGCAAAATGCAACTGGTTTACTCTCCTTTTAATTAAAAGGTAGAAAGCGTAGTTAATATACCAAAGATAATTAAGGATACTAATTACACTCAGTGCAGCAACACTTTAATCTCTCCTGTCACAACACATGACAAGACAATTTTATAACATGTTGTAACATGAGCATAAATTATTTTAGGTGTTGAAAGACGTTCAGACTCAGTTTTCCAAAAGCATTTGTGTGCTGGAGCACAAGGCATACTCCTCCCCAATAATCCTTTAGAAAACCAAGTTTGTGCCCTTAAACTTCCCTAGGTGTTCATACTCTACAGGGCTGAGAACTCAGACTCATGTCCCATCATAACACTCTGCCTCTAGCCTTAGGAACTTGTCTCTGCAGCAGTGCAATTTCAAAAGTGGGTTTACAGAGCATGTCTCCCACCCATCCCATTTCTCCCCATTTCAAAACCCTGATGGTCAGGATAATACTGTGCGTGCTATGAAAAGTGGAGTTCCTTATGGTTATGGGCAAAGCATCACCCAAGTCCCAGCATTCAGCACGAGATCACCAGATAGCTGACTGGCCCAATTCAATTTCTCAGATCATCAACTCTACCACTGCAATGTAGTAGATAACTGTGCAAACACAAAGAGAATGAACATACACAAGAACCAAGTATTTGGAGAGCCCTACTGCTAGAAAAGAAGTGCTTGCAGATTATGATTATTTGCTAAGGAGGCAGCATATTACATTGACTTCTATCCAACGCTTCATGTGTGGCACTGAGTGCAACAAAGTAAAGCTACTAGAATTTCTGTTCAGGGCAACATTCAGCAAGATGCCTCTTTTAATCACAGTTTCAAAAGAGCTCTACAAGTCTGATTTATAACACTGGAGTATTTCACAACAAAAATGAAAACCCTTTTAAGATTTAATTCCTTTAACAGCAGACTGTTTCTTTAATACCACCAAGACTGCACTGTAATAGCACAGACACTAAAAGAAGGCATAATCTTTTAGGAGATACTGGAGGTATTCTGCTTCGAATTGAATGGGTTAGTTTGTATAGAGGTCGTTGCTTCCTAGGAAGAAATCATCACCTCAATATTAAAACCACCATCACTAAAAACTGTAATTGCATCATTATAAACAAACATGTTTGCTTGGTTTAGGTTTTCAGGATTTTTTTTTTTCAGATAGATAAAACATTGTGCAGTGGGGAAAGGTTGACTACTACACCAAACCTTTACTGACATTTTACTTCACAGTTTTTGGTATGCAAGCAAAAATAGCATTATTAAATATATCTCATGTTGTAATATAATTTGAACACATGAAAGCAAATTAAGTCTCACTAAAAGACAAGTTCAAGAATTCAAAGAGTTAAACCTCCCATGATTTAAGATGAACTGAATAGCACTTGATAGCCTGTAAGCCACGTGAGCAATGTACAATCCTCAGGTTTTAACTTCTTACGTGGAATTACCTTAAAAGAAGTTCTTTGGGTAGTTTTTTGTTAATAAGGGCTTCATCGTTATTTGAGAAAACCTAGAAACAGAAAGGAAAAAAATAATCATTTAAGAAGACCAACAAGAAAACCAATTTTTAGAGAGTCTTTTCACCTTCTGGTTAGGTGTTTAACTCCTTTCAATTACTGCTAATGTGAAGTTTTCAGCATGTAACACTGGAGAGTTATTTCAAAATAACACATCAAGGCCACACTCATGCATATACCTGCTCTTCCCTAGTGCTATAACTTAATTGCACAAAAATTATGGAGCAACTTCATGATCAAACAAGTGATCAGAAGGCACACAACTCCACAAAGAACTATTTTAGGTAATAGTAAACCTTCTAGCAATAGCAAGACAGATGCAAACTCACACTAGTTGTCCCATTAAACAGAAGCTAGACAGAAAACGCCGCGGAGAAAAAGCAAGCAATTATATAGAGAAATGCTTCCACAAAAGGAGAAAAGGAGCTGTCAACAGTTAAATGGCAAAATCAAAGGAGATACTGGCCACATTTACAACTTATTGTAAATACTGAAGTTTGAGACATTTCGCCAGAGGAACACAACAATAAACCAAGCAAAAGGTGAATCAGTATTTAAGGAACCACAGCACAGAGTAGAGCGAGTAGCGGTCACAAGTGATCACTTCCCCTGTAAAAACAACTTGCTGTCTACATCATTACAAGCAAAACCTGGAAACTGATCCAGAATATCTGAGACTTTTCTGAATGCTGAAAAGGTAAGTATGAAAACACAAAACAGAAGCATAAAAAATAAGGGAATGAAATCTTTTAAGAACATGCTGCTCCTGACTCAAGCATCAGAGTATCGCCTACCATGAACATACACCACGTTCTTGGTAACTATTTGCTCTGCTTCTTAGTTAAAAAAACCAAACAATCAATTAGTGAATGTTCAAAAAAAACCAACAAAAACCAAACAAACAAATAATAAAAAAAAAATCACCCACCACACAACCAAACATACTCTACTTAATAGTGTGCTAAAGAAAGTCATTGTGGGTAAATGTACATTCAGGAAAGAGGGAAGATGAAATCTGAGAGACACCTAAAAGCATCCGTGAAGAGAGGAGACAAATCTATACTGAAGACAAGACCGAATTATCCACCAAGTCAGCCATAAAACTCAGCATTGGGTTATTGTCACTGAAGGAGACAGTACTTTGGAATTAAATCCATACATTTCCCTTCTCTTTATGGTCGACAGCACAAGTCCTAGTAAAATTGTAAACACTGCCATATCTAAACAGCATCAAGTCTTTCAGGCTTTCACCAGCAAAGAGAGTAGTGTTTTTTATGCAGTAATAGGTATCATAAAAACAAGATATTTTAAAGGAAAAACTTGACAAAATAGAAGTTTTATTCAGTTTTTGGTACCAAACAGAAAACCTGCTAGCTTGCCACAGATTTCTTCTCCTCAGTGGAAACACCTAATTGTTGCCTGTGCTATTTCCCCTTCATTGCACTACTGAAATTACCTCTTGCTACAGTGGCAGTAAAGGGAGCAGATCAGCTTTGCTACTCGGAGCAGTTCATGAACACACTAAAGTAATGAATGGCATCCTAAACAGCTCTCNTGTTACAATACAGAGTGCACTCTAATAATGGTCAGAGAATTGCTGCGGGCTGGCATTTCCTCCAGAAATGTACAATTAATGCATTAGACAGGCAGACAGGCAGAATCATTTAACAGCATGCAAGCAGCAAAATGTAACCGTATCTAGGCAACAAAAGGAGTGTTAGACAGGCAAGGGATATGCATTGCCAACAGAACTGAAATAAGCCATGTCAAAGACACAACAGCTGATGGTGTTAAATTAGAACCCATGGTAAAGCTTTCTGTATCATTGATAAAACAACAACACACCAAAGACAACCTCAGAAGGAGATCCCACCTCAAACCAAGCCTGTCTGCAGCAGAGACAAACTCGGAGTCTTTTATTTCAACACACAGACACAATCTGCCCTCCAGGCTCTCACTCCTGTGCTCCAGCTGTTCACTGTGCTCTGCCTCAGGCTTTGACTTTATGTACTTTAAAATCCCAGTCATTCTGGTCTGATGGAGCCCTTGCACACCCTCTACCAAAGCCCAGGGCATTGCCTTCGGTAGACTTAAAGCTTCCTCCTCACCAGATCTTTTGCACTGGTCATTCTTCAGGATCTTTTCCCTTTCAGCACTACAACAAACTGACTGATCAAGAGCAGCTAGCACCTCGTAGCAAAGTCTTCTGTTCTTATGATGTTGGTCCTCTTAAACAGTTAAAGCTCACCTTCACAGGTCAAGATCAAGCACACCTGCAAACACCTGTCTTTCCATAATACCTTCCACTGACCTGGGGCTGTCTATAAATGGTCATGTTGCTTTTAAAGTTTCCCCACAGTAACTGCTATCCAGTATAATAAAATCCATCAGCCAGAAGCAGTTGGCCACATTACCCACTTTGCTGGTGTTCTTCCAGAAAAATCACCATTCGTGTACTGTCAGCACTGGTATTCATTCCACACTCTGCATTTTACTGCAGGGCATCAGTCTGACTCTGCAAGACCCTGTTCCTACTGGATGACAAATCAAGGTCATTTGTGACCTTCAGAGCTGATGTCCACAGCTGCATAACTCCACCTCACAGACGTTGGTTGTTTCAGTACAATTCTCTCTTAGCATGGAGCAAGAGGTGCTTGGAGGTTCCTTTCTTGCTGTCTCAATCACACCAGCTCACTGACTATAAATAGCTCACATACCCCTCTCCTGCCCGTTGTTCAGAAAGCAGTCGCCTACTACCAACAACATATTTGGAAGTCACCAATCAAGCTTATTCAAGAGTATGGCTTAATTGCTCCAAGTAGCCAAGGTGTTAAGACCTAACAGGTTCACCTGACCTGTTAGCTGAGCTGCCCATCCTTTAATACAAGACTTACCTCATCTTTTACAAAGCCAGCAGAGACACAGTAGGTCTCTGAACTAGCTCCACACATTAAGCATACTTGCACACACTGCATTCTTGCCAGCACTGTTACGGTGCCATGACACAGATTTATTTAAACATTTACTTCACTGTAAATTTCAATGCAAACCAAGGAGGTACACAAAACAGAGCTGTTTGTACCTTGTCAACACTTCAGGCTGACTTCAGTGTGATGGGTCTTATCTTAACCTGTTAAAAATTATGAAGGGGTTATCAGGAAATTCAATGGTTTGCAGAAATAATGATTGATTTAATCACTCACAGGACTAAAATTCAATTGAAAGACAGCATTTTACCAATACTTCCTCTCATGTAACTGATGTTTGGTAACTTGCACAACAGACAACACCAAGTTCAGTACCTAATCCAACAAAATAGGCATCATACTATTATTTGCAAAAAAATTTGCAAGTTCTGCTTCCCCCCCCCCAGTTATTCCAATATAGGAGCTACTTTGAAGACTAAACATAGAATGGTAAGGGTGGAAGGGACCTCAAAGATCATCTAGTTCCAACCCCCTGCCATAGGCAGAGACACCTCCCACTAAAACAGGTCACTCAAGGTTGTCTCACCACCCTCACTGGAAAGAGCATACAGTTTAAATCTCCCCTCTGCCAGTTTAAATCCACTGCCCCTTGTCCTGTCACTGCAAGACTTTGTAAATAATCCCTCCCCAGCCTTCCTGTAGGCCCCTTTCAGATACTGGAAGGCTACTATAAGGTCTCCTTGAAGCCATTCATTCAGGTTATGAGCTACCTAGTTCACACTTTGTCTTTTAAAGCATTTTGTTCTAACCATTACCAGAGACAGCAAATCAAAACCAAACCAACCCTTTACCTAACGTTTCACAACTAGAGACTGGTTCAGCTAAGAAGAAACTACAGGAAAAAAAAATTGCAAACAGCAACAACAACAAAAGCCCAAATAACAAGCATAATAACTTAAACACTAAGAAATCTCCAAAAAGCTGTTAATTGCATCCCTTTATACAGTGTAAATTCTTCAATGTTTTCTTCAAAAAGAAAAAAAAGAAAAAAATTCATTACTATTTCTTTCCACAGGTCTTTATCCATTATTCCTTGTTTAAGATTATGAACATCCAAATTAAAAAAAAACCAACAAAAAAACAGAACAAACATGATGAAGTATCATTCAAACAGCAGTCAAACCTACAAATCACTGTGAAGTGGAACACCTCTGTCATCTATTTTATATGCTTAGAAATCAACAAACCTGGGGTAGAAAATTAAAATCAGATGCATGAAGGAGTTGCTGACTGCAGCCCATCACAAGGGTAGATCACACATCCTACAGATGCTGTGCTGTTTCCTGACCAAGTGAACAATAAATTCCTCCCTAAGCATCCAGCAGAGGCTTAAATACAATTTGCAAAAGCCTAAGTCCAGAACACTCAAGAAAGCTTCTTTCCTTTGACCACCCAAGTGAATTCTGAGACTCAAAGCAGAAACAGTGGAATATAATCTAAGGCAGCTTCCATTACAACTTCCACAGGAACTGTGTACTCAAATCATCACAAAACCAATCCTTTTGGTTTCATGCAGTCTTGCAGAATCAAGCTACATAATACACACTCTCAGACATTCAGAGCAGGTTTCTCTCAGTCTGAGAGAAAAGCTGGTGTCTAACACAGAAATACTCCATTAGGATAACCAGTCTGCCTCAGTCATCCAAACATAATCCACATCAGAGACTCATCAGAGCCCTTATGAGTACACCTCTCAAAATTTCTAAGTGCCTGTGAAACAAAAATTGCAAACATTAATATATTTTCACCCTCAGCATAACTGCTTACCACAAATATATCTAAGACTTAAAAAGGCACAGTTCACTACAGAAACAACTCTATAGCTTCTACAGAGCAGTGCTTGATCTGCATCATAAACACTATGTCAGAACCAATGTTTTTCCTAGTACTCAGAGTGTGAAATCGTTATTACAAAGAGCAAATCTTCTCTGCAAGGCAATCTCCCTCGAGTATGAGCCAGGAAAAAAGATGAGACAAAAATCAGTGTTGCGGCTGCACGTGCCACATATTTATTGTATAATTAATAAAAACTTTCAGTCAGAAGAGACAAAATTAGGTACCTCTCCATGATTACAAGCAGCAATTATAAATTACTTCAAAAGAAAATGCATCATAGTAACATTTCCAAAAGACCTTTTGCAGACTGTTCCAAAAGGTAAGCAGCTGAGATTTGGACAAGAAAACGGTCACTCACTCAATTGTTAGTGTTTGCCAAAATTCAGGGTTCTTGAATTTCTGCAGAAGTAAAATAACCTTGTCACCTGTAGCTCTGAAAGTGGTCTATAACCTACTTCTAAAGCACAAGCACACTCAGACATTTTGCCCCTTAATAACAACTATACGACATCAAGTCATGATACAGAAATGCCTTTCCTCTGTGAAACTCTAACCTCTGAAGACAGACAAGCTTGACATGCTGGTAGAGTTTCACATTTATGTAGATTTGATGATGTCTTGTCTCCTTATTGATTTAAATTTACAGAACATACTGGTTAACCAGTTGAACAGCTCTTAAATCCAGTGAAAATGGAGTTTACTATTTCCTTATGCCCAAAGTAGAACACAGGAAAACTCTGGGATAAGAAAATACCATATACCATTAAGCATGGCCAGTATTTTAAGGGTAGCAGCTTGACATCAAATTTTAAGTACTTGCAGAGCAGCAGCTGGTGGGCCCAAGTAGCCATAAATGCACAAGCCCAGAAAAGGGCACATTTCCAGTTCCAGTTTTTCTCTGGCATGAGTGCAGTGGCTTCCACAAGGCAAAGATAACAAGCCAGAGGGAATCATTCAAGAGAATGTATCTATTTGAATGTATGAGCTGAGATGCCCTTGTATTTTAAGCGATGCAACTACTGAGACATGGACACCAGGCAGAGGATAGGAGAGAGGTTCACCAAGTCAGCAAAAGGTATGCATCTAACATTCTGTCCTTCGTTTTTCTTGACCAGGTAACAAATCCCTCTCCTTTGGCCTCAGACAATCGAATGCAAAGTGTTGCAAAAGCCTCAATTCAAAACACCTGAGGCAGGCACTTTGACCATTTAATCAATTTCAAGCCTGAAACAGAATCTAAGGCAGCTTCCACTACAACGGCATTCACAAGGACTGTGCTCAAAATTTAACTTGTCACGAAACAATTGGTTTGATTTCCCTCACTCTTGACGTTACATACGCAGATTTTCAGACATTTATGGCACAGTACTTTTTTTGAAATTTAATCTGAGAGAAAAGCTTGGCCTTTACAAACTACTAGTAAAAAAAAAGAAAATCTTCAATCTCAAGAACAAATAGTTTGAACTTTAATAGGAACAAAACAAATAAGTTTTTGACCCTGAAAAAATATGCTGTGAATTTTAAATCCATCATTACACTTTTAATGTCTTATGTATACTTTCTTCTATTGTAATAACTGATAAAGACTTCCTGCCTTTTCAATGACACAGACTTGACTTACACCATTTGAAAAGTTAATCTGTGTTTACAATCTTCCTTCTCAGAAACTTCACAAACAGTTAAAATAGCCCACAACATGTTAAAAGTTCATGGGAAAGCTGTTTTATAAAGGCTCAGACAAATCAGCTTCAAATCAAGTCACCTGAAAGACAGCTGAAGTATGATCAGAAATGGCAAGATTTTTGTATTGTCCTAAAAGATATAAAAAAGGAGGAAAACGACTCCTTAAAAACTTATTAGAAAGTATGCAAATGAATGCTGTGGCTACTGTCTGAACTAGCTCAAGGCTACTGTCTGAACTGTGAGGAAGAATTCCTTGGTTTCACAATTTCATCTGGTTTTGTCCTACTTAGTACATCCCATTTTGGGGTATTTCTGATTCAGCAGAAACTCTACCACAACTATTACACGAGTTGATAATAATTTATATGAAATGAGTGCAGTTATTCTGATTTCTAACTGACCAAAGAACTGAAGTGCTGTTAATGTGTAGCCTTCTGCTGGCATTCAGATCGATACTGTCACAGTGCCAAGATTAGTACTACTTTTCTACACTAACCTATAAATAGTCACCAAGCTTTAGTGAAAATCTTTTCTTTGAAACTTTCCACATCAGCTCACCCCACGTTATCCCTGATTTCAACCAAAATGACTAAATACTTTGGTCTATTGTCAAAATAAGCAAACAATAAGCTAATGGTCCTTCTGATTTGCAGAAACATTGACATTCACCATACTAAAAGGTCAAAACTAATTCCTTCCTCATCTTTCCTAAAGGATACAGCTCAGAATAATAAACAGGGGAAATACAACATAAACAAGACTAACCCTGTAACAGAGAAAAATCCAAGTATAAGCACTCACATAGTATACCTGAGAAATATTATAGTAATGAAAAAAGAAAACAATTACACTATTTAATTGTTTTCTTATCAGCTCTTGAGTGCAACTTGGGAGAGGCTCAGTACCAGCAGGTTGAAATTTCACCTGTGCAATTACACCAGCAATTCAGTGCTTCTGTGCAGGTGTTACGTCTGCAGCATTTTAGGCTGCTAAAGGTATCTCACCAGGAATGTTAAAATGGATGATGAAGAAAAACATCATAGTTGCAGCAAGATAAATGGAAAATATTTACTTATATTGGGAAATAGTTCGTATATATTTGGTTCGTTGCTTTTCAGTCTGCAATTTTTCTTAAGTTTAAAATACGAGATATATCCTTTTTACTCAACTGTATCTTCTGTGAAGTAAGATGTGTGACAGAATAATAATGTGAAGTAGGACACGACATGAAGTCGCACCATAAACGCCACTACCGCACCATTCACAGCCTCATTCACAGATGTTTACTACTCCTTGTAGAAAGACACAAGCCAAATCCAGCACGATTCTACATGTAACTGTACTGCAATCCCACCTCACACTTTAGTTCTCAGTGCTGATTTTCTAAGGTTCAAAACATAGAGGCTAAAAGCACGAACAGAAGACAATGTAGAGGAGAAGAAAGAAAAGGAGCATGAACAAGCCTTCATGCAAAAGAAGGAAAGTTACACCACCACAGGGATATGCTCCTTCCTTCTGAGGCTGGGCATTCAATCCCTCTCCCCAGAACTTGCTACAGGAAATCCACTATGATTACACACACATAAACATACACATAAAGTGTTTTGGGGTTTTTTTGCCTTAAAACATTGTGTATCTTTCATGTATGAAAGGCTAATAACCGTGCCTTCTTCCTGCTTAAAGCTATTACTGTGAAGTAGTCAGACATCAGACACTTCAGTTGTAAATGAAAGCAGGAATAATAGAAATATCCTTTTGGAACACATACCTGTCCCTACTCACTCCTCCTTACGTGCTGTGAAATCTTTGTTTCACAAAGATCACAATGCATCTCTGCCCTACTACTCGCTGTGTACATATACTATATCACATCCCCACATACTCTCCCCACAGAGCAAACCTCAACTACTCTTCTCTGCTGCTCCCTCCACGTACACCATGGCACACCATCTCTACATACAGAGAGGGCAAAGATCATGCCCACCACATACATACCACAAATCTATTATTAATGCATCTGTGTATACATGTGAAACCATCAAGGTTGGGCATACTCAGACATGAAAATGCCACTCTAAACACACAAAATACCATACGCTGTATCTGCTACGTACAGAGAGACGCACAGATAATCCTTGCCACACCCATAGCATACATACCTATAAAAACACCCACATCATGCCACACCCAACACTCACTATATACACACAGGCACGAGCCCATACCAGAGCGCGCTACACAGACACAACTACACGCACATGATGCCATGTCATGTCCCTGTACAGTGTCACATCTCTGCCACACAAAACATCTGAGGTCAAATCATAGCAGATACACACAGGCACCGATGCAAAGGTGCAACATAACGCTCATGTCCTACCATACATCTGCTATCACGCACATCCCAGGCCACACCCTAGCTTATTGCACAGCAATGAGCATACAGTACAGCACTGCATGCATCCACACTCAACACCCCACGTCGGCTCCGCGCAACCGACACACACCCTACCTCATACATACAGGAGGATGGTACACCTCTATCACGCCCCAGCCGCTTTACACGCACATTATCTCTCATATGTCACACCGAGGACAACACACCCCAACCTGCTCTACACACAGACAGACTCCAACCATGGCTGCTCCGGCCCTGAACAGGGCGGCAAGGCAGCCGCCACACCTCACCCACAGACACGCACTTATGCTCCTCCCGCGTGTGCCACAGCGAGGAACAACACAGCCCCACCTGCTCTGGGCAGGCGGGCGGGCTGGCAGGCAGACAGACAGACAGACAGACAGACAGACAGACAGACACCCTCTCCCTTCACCACCGTTACAGCGGGAGACAGCACAGCCCGCCACCGTCCCCTGCAGACACATCCCCGCTCCGGGCCGCACGTCAGGCTCCGCACCGCCACGGCGCACACCCGCCCGCTCCATGCACAGCCCCCGCCCGCCAGGCGCAAATATTACGCCC